>CM026432.1:5915223-6414969 GCA_014871385.1 Ceratodon purpureus | reverse complement strand
CCAAATCTACTTGTCTAAATTTAGATCGGACATTGAACATGTATGCGTAGGATCTTGTACCTTCCTTGTATGAAAAGGTGTGCACCATATTGAAGCACGCTCCACATTAAAATTGAAGATTGTGCGGTTAACACCTAAAAGGCGCCATGTGTAGGGAGCCTAGACCATCATAAACATACTCCTGCTGCTCCAAATCTACTTGTCTAAATTTTAGATCGGACATTGAACATGTATGCGTAGGATCTTGTTCCTTCCTTGTATGAAAAAGGTGTACACCATATTGGAGCACGCTCCACAATACAAATTGGAAGATTCTGAGGTTGTCACCTAAAGGCGCCATGTGTAGGGAGCCTAGACCATCATAAACATACTCCTGCTGCTCCAAATCTATTTGTCTAAATTTAGATCGGACATTGAACATGTATGCGTAGGATCTTGTTCCTTCCTTGTATGAAAAAGGTGTACACCATATTGAAGCACGCTCCACAATACAAATTGGAAGATTGTGAGGTTGTCACCTAAAGGCGCCATCTGTAACGAGCCAAGACGTCAAGAACACACTCCTGCTGCTCTAAATCTACTTGTCTAAATTTAGATCGGACATTGAACATGTATTTGTAGGATCTTGTACCTTCCTTGTGTGAAAAGGTGTACACCATATTGGAGCACGCTCCACAATACAAATTGGAAGATTGTGAGGTTAACACCTAAAGGCGCCATGTGAAGGGAGCCTACACCATCCTAAACATACTCCTGCTGCTCCAAATCTACTTGTCTAAATTTAGATCGGACATTGAACATGTATGCGTAGGACCTTGTACCTTCCTTGTATGAAAAAGGTGTACACCATATTGGAGCACGCTCCACAATACAAATAGGAAGATTGTGAGGTTGTCACCTAAAGGCGCCATGTGTAGGGAGCCTAGACCGTCATAAACATACTCCTGCTGCTCCAAATCTACTTGTCTAAATTTAGATCGGACATTCAACATGTATGCGTAGGATCTTGTATCTTCCTTGTATGAAAAAGGTGTACACCATATTGAAGCACGCTCCACAATACAAATAGGAAGATTGTGAGGTTGTCACCTAAAGGCGCCATGTGTAGGGAGCCTAGACCGTCATAAACATACTCCTGCTGCTCCAAATCTACTTGTCTAAATTTAGATCGGACATTGAACATGTATGCGTAGGATCTTGTACCTTCCTTGTATGATAAAGGTATACACCATATTGGAGCACGCTCCACAATACAAATTGGAAGATTGTGAGGTGACACCTAAAGGCGCCATGTGTAGGGAGCCTAGACCATCATATACATACTCCTGCTGCTCCAAATCTACTTGGCTAAATTTAGATCGGACATTGAACATGTATGCGTAGGATCTTGTACCTTCCTTGTATGAAAAAGGGTGTACACCATATTGGAGGACGCTCCACAATACAAATAGGAAGATTGTGAGGTTGTCACCTAAAGGCGCCATGTGTAGGGAGCCTAGACCGTCATAAACATACTCCTGCTGCTCCAAATCTACTTGTCTAATTTAGATCGGACATTCAACATGTATGCGTAGGATCTTGTATCTTCCTTGTATGAAAAAGGTGTACACCATATTGAAGCACGCTCCACAATACAAATAGGAAGATTGTGAGGTTGTCACCTAAAGGCGCCATGTGTAGGGAGCCTAGACCGTCATAAACATACTCCTGCTGCTCCAAATCTACTTGTCTAAATTTAGATCGGACATTGAAGATGTATGCGTAGGATCTTGTACCTTCCTTGTATGAAAAAGGTGTACACCATATTGAAGCACGCTCCACAATACAAATAGGAAGATTGTGAGGTTGTCACCTAAAGGCGCCATCTGTAGAAAGCGTAGATCATCATATACATACTCCTGCTGCTCCAAATCTACTTGGCTAAATTTAGATCGGACATTGAACATGTATGCGTAGGATCTTGTACCTTCCTTGTATGAAAAAGGTGTACACCATATTGGAGCACGCTCCACAATACAAATTGGAAGATTCTGAGGTTGACACCTAAAGGCGCCATGTGTAGGGAGCCTAGACCATCATAAACATACTCCTGCTGCTCCAAATCTACTTGTCTAAATTTAGATCGGACATTGAATATGTATGCGTAGGATCTTGTACCTTCCTTGTATGAAAAAGGTTTACACCATATTGGAGCACGCTCCATAATACAAATTGGAAGATTGTGAGGTTGACACCTAAAGGCGCCATCTGTAGGGAGCGTAGACCATCATAAACATACTCCTGCTGCTCCAAATCTACTTGTCTAAATTTAGATCGGATATTCAACATGTATGCGTAGGATCTTGTTCCTTCCTTGTATGAAAAAGGTGTACACCGTATTGGAGCACGTTCCACAATAGAAATTGGAAGATTCTGAGGTTGACACCTAAAGGCGCCATGTGTACGGAGCCTAGACCATCATAAACATACTCCTGCTGCTCCAAATCTATTCGTCTAAATTTAGATCGGACATTGAAGATGTATGCGTAGGATCTTGTACCTTCCTTGTATGAAAAAGGTGTACACCATATTGAAGCACGCTCCACAATACAAATTGGAAGATTGTGAGGTTGTCACCTAAAGGCGCCATCTGTAACGAGCCAAGACGGTCAAGAACATACTCCTGCTGCTCCAAATCTACTTGTCTAAATTTAGATCGGACATTGAACATGTATTTGTAGGATCTTGTACCTTCCTTGTATGAAAAAGGTGTACACCATATTCGAGCACGCTCCACAATACAAATTGGAAGATTGTGAGGTTGTCACCTAAAGGCGCCATGTGAAGGGAGCCTAGACCATCATAAACATACTCCTGCTGCTCCAAATCTACTTGTCTAAATTTAGATCGGACATTGAACATGTATGCGTAGGACCTTGTACCTTCTTTGTATGAAAAAGGTGTACACCATATTGGAGCACGCTCGACAATACAAATTGGAAGATTGTGAGGTTGTCACCTAAAGGCGCCATGTATAGGGAGCCTAGACCATCATATACATACTCCTGCTGCTCCAAATCTTCTTGTCTAAATTTAGATCGGACATTGAAGATGTATGCGTAAGATCTTGTACCTTCCTTGTATGAAAAAGGTGTACACCATATTGAAGCACGCTCCACAATACAAATAGGAAGATTGTGAGGTTGTCACCTAAAGGCGCCATCTGTAGGGAGCGTAGACCATCATAAACATACTCCTGCTGCTCCAAATCTACTTGGCTAAATTTAGATCGGACATTGAAGATGTATGCGTAGGATCTTGTACCTTCCTTGTATGAAAAAGGTGTACACCATATTGGAGCACGCTCCACAATACAAATTGGAAGATTCTGAGGTTGACACCTAAAGGCGCCATGTGTAGGGAGCCTAGACCATCATAAACATACTCCTGCTACTCCAAATCTACTTGTCTAAATTTAGATCGGACATTGAATATGTATGCGTAGGATCTTGTACCTTCCTTGTATAAAAAAGGTTTACACCATATTGGAGCACGCTCCATAATACAAATTGGAAGATTGTGAGGTTGACACCTAAAGGCGCCATGTGTAGGGAGCCTAGACCGTCATAAACATACTCCTGCTGCTCCAAATCTACTTGTCTAAATTTAGATCGGACATTCAACATGTATTTGTAGGATCTTGTACCTTCCTTGTATGAAAAAGGTGTACACCATATTGAAGCACGCTCCACAATACAAATAGGAAGATTGTGAGGTTGTCACCTAAAGGCGCCATGTATAGGGAGCCTAGACCGTCATAAACATACTCCTGCTGCTCCAAATCTACTTGTCTAAATTAAGTTCGGACATTGAACATGTATGCGTAGGATCTTGTACCTTCCTTGTATGATAAAGGTATACACCATATTGGAGCACGCTCCACAATACAAATTGGAAGATTCTGAGGTGACACCTAAAGGCGCCATGTGTAGGGAGCCTAGACCATCATAAACATACTCCTGCTGCTCCAAATCTACTTGTCTAAATTTAGATCGGACATTGAAGATGTATGCGTAGGATCTTGTACCTTCCTTGTATGAAAAAGGTCTACACCATATTGAAGCACGCTCCACAATACAAATAGGAAGATTGTGAGGTTGTCACCTAAAGGCGCCATCTGTAGAAAGCGTAGACCATCATATACATACTCCTGCTGCTCCAAATCTACTTGTCTAAATTTAGATCGGACATTAAACATGTATGCCTACGATCTTGTACCTTCCTTCTATGATAAAGGTTTACACCATATTGGAGCACGCTCCACAATACAAATTGAAAGATTGTGAGGTTGACACCTAAAGGCGCCATGTGTAGGGAGCCTAGACCGTCATAAACATACTCCTGCTGCTCCAAATCTACTTGTCTAAATTTAGATCGGACATTGAAGATGTATGCGTAGGATCTTGTACCTTCCTTGTATGAAAAAGGTGTACACCATATTGAAGCACGCTCCACAATACAAATAGGAAGATTGTGAGGTTGTCACCTAAAGGCGCCATCTGTAGAAAGCGTAGACCATCATATACATACTCCTGCTGCTCCAAATCTACTTGGCTAAATTTAGATCGGACATTGAACATGTATGCGTAGGATCTTGTACCTTCCTTGTATGAAAAAGGTGTACACCATATTGGAGCACGCTCCACAATACAAATTGGAAGATTCTGAGGTTGACACCTAAAGGCGCCATGTGTAGGGAGCCTAGACCATCATAAACATACTCCTGCTGCTCCAAATCTACTTGTCTAAATTTAGATCGGACATTGAATATGTATGCGTAGGATCTTGTACCTTCCTTGTATGAAAAAGGTTTACACCATATTGGAGCACGCTCCATTATACAAATTGGAAGATTGTGAGGTTGACACCTAAAGGCGCCATCTGTAGGGAGCGTAGACCATCATAAACATACTCCTGCTGCTCCAAATCTACTTGTCTAAATTTAGATCGGATATTCAACATGTATGCGTAGGATCTTGTTCCTTCCTTGTATGAAAAAGGTGTACACCATATTGGAGCACGTTCCACAATACAAATTGGAAGATTCTGAGGTTGACACCTAAAGGCGCCATGTGTAGGGAGCCTAGACCATCATAAACATACTCCTGCTGCTCCTAATCTATTCGTCTAAATTTAGATCGGACATTGAAGATGTATGCGTAGGATCTTGTACCTTCCTTGTATGAAAAAGGTGTACACCATATTGAAGCACGCTCCACAATACAAATTGGAAGATTGTGAGGTTGTCACCTAAAGGCGCCATCTGTAACGAGCCAAGACGGTCAAGAACATACTCCTCCTGCTCCAAATCTACTTGTCTAAATTTAGATCGGACATTGAACATGTATTTGTAGGATCTTGTACCTTCCTTGTATGAAAAAGGTGTACACCATATTCGAGCACGCTCCACAATACAAATTGGAAGATTGTGAGGTTGTCACCTAAAGGCGCCATGTGAAGGGAGCCTAGACCATCATAAACATACTCCTGCTGCTCCAAATCTACTTGTCTAAATTTAGATCGGACATTGAACATGTATGCGTAGGACCTTGTACCTTCTTTGTATGAAAAAGGTGTACACCATATTGGAGCACGCTCCACAATACAAATTGGAAGATTGTGAGGTTGTCACCTAAAGGCGCCATGTATAGGGAGCCTAGACCATCATATACATACTCCTGCTGCTCCAAATCTTCTTGTCTAAATTTAGATCGGACATTCAACATGTATCCGTACGATCTTGTACCTTCCTTCTATGATAAAGGTTTACACCATATTGGAGCACGCTCCACAGTACAAATTGGAAGATTGTGAGGTTGTCACCTAAAGGCGCCATGTGTAGGGAGCCTAGACCATCATAAACATACTCCTGCTGCTTCAAATCTACTTGTCTAAATTTAGATCGGACATTGAACATGTATGCGTAGGATCTTGTACCTTCCTTGTATGGAAAAGGTGTACACTATATTGGAGCACGTTCCACAAAACAAATTGGAAGATTGTGAGGTTGTCACCTAAAGGCGCCATGTGTAGGGAGCCTAGACCATCATAAACATACTCCTGCTGCTCCAAATCTACTTGTCTAAATTTAGATCGGACATTAAACATGTATGCCTACGATCTTGTACCTTCCTTCTATGATAAAGGTTTACACCATATTGGAGCACGCTCCACAATACAAATTGAAAGATTGTGAGGTTGACACCTAAAGGCGCCATGTGTAGGGAGCCTAGACCGTCATAAACATACTCCTGCTGCTCCAAATCTACTTGTCTAAATTTAGATCGGACATTGAAGATGTATGCGTAGGATCTTGTACCTTCCTTGTATGAAAAAGGTGTACACCATATTGAAGCACGCTCCACAATACAAATAGGAAGATTGTGAGGTTGTCACCTAAAGGCGCCATCTGTAGGGAGCGTAGACCATCATAAACATACTCCTGCTGCTCCAAATCTACTTGTCTAAATTTAGATCGGACATTCAACATGTATCCGTACGATCTTGTACCTTCCTTATATGAAAAAGGTTTACACCATATTAGAGCACGCTCCACAATACAAATTGGAAGATTGTGAGCTTGACACCTAAAATCGCCCTGTGTAGGGAGCCAAGACTGTCAAAAACATACTCCTGCTGCTCTAAATGTACTTGTCTAAGTTTAGATCGGACATTGAACAAGTATTTGTAGGATCATGTACCTTCCTTGTATGAAAAAGGTGTACACCATATTCGAGCACGTCCACAATACAAATTGGAAGATTGTGCGGTTGTCACCTAAAGGCGCCATGTGTAGAGAGCCTAGACCATCATAAACATACTCGTGCTGCTCCAAATCTACTTGTGTAAATTTAGATCGGACATTGAACATGTATGCGTAGGATCTTGTTCCTTCCTTGTATGAAAAAGGTGTACACCATATTGAAGCACGCTCCACAATACAAATTGGATGATTCTGAGGTTGACACCTAAAGGCGCCATGTGTGTCGAGCGAAGACTGTCAAGAACATACTCCTGCTGCTCCAAATCTACTTGTCTAAATTTAGATCGGACATTGAACATGTATTTGTAGGATCTTGTACCTTCCTTGTATGAAAAAGGTGTACACCATATTGGAGCACGCTCCACAATACAAATAGGAAGATTGTGAGGTTGTCACCTAAAGGCGCCATGTGTAGGGAGCCTAGACCGTCATAAACATACTCCTGCTGCTCCAAATCTTCTTGTCTAAATTTAGATCGGACATTCAACATGTATCCGTACGATCTTGTACCTTCCTTCTATGATAAAGGTTTACACCATATTGGAGCACGCTCCACAATACAAATTGGAAGATTGTGAGGTTGTCACCTAAAGGCGCCATGTGTAGGGAGCCTAGACCATCATAAACATACTCCTGCTGCTCCAAATCTACTTGTCTAAATTTAGATCGGACATTGAACATGTATGCGTAGGATCTTGTACCTTCTTTGTATGGAAAAGGTGTACACTATATTGGAGCACGTTCCACAATACAAATTGGAAGATTGTGAGGTTGACACCTAAAGGCGCCATGTGTAGGGAGCCAAGACCATCAAAAACATACTCCTGCTGCTCCATACCTACTAGTCTAAATTTAGATCAGACATAGAAGATGTATCTGTAGGATCTTGTACCTTCCCTGTATGAAGAAGCTGTGCATCATATTGCAGCACGCTCCATTGTAGAAATTGGAAGATTGGGAGCTTGACACCTAAAGGGCCATGTGTAAAGAGCCAACACCATCAAAAACATATTCGTGCTGCTCCAAATCTAGTTGTCTAAATTTAGATCGGACATTGAACATGTATGCGTAGGATCTTGTACCTTCCTTGTATAAAAAAGGTGTACACCATATAGGAGCACGCTCTATAGTACAAATTGGAAGATCGTAAGTTGACACCTAAAGGCGCCATGTGTAGGGTGCCAAGACCGTCAAAAACATACTCCTGCTGCTCCATAGCTACTTGTCTAAATTTAGATCGGACATTGAACATGTATCCGTACGATTTGTACCTTCTTTCTATGAAAGAGGTGTACACCTTATTAGAGCACGCTCCACAATACAAATAGGACGACTGAGAGCTTGACAATTAAAGGCCCCATGTGTAGACAGCCAAGACTCTCAGAACCATATTCGTTCTGCTCTAAATCTAGTTGTCTAAATTTAGATCGGACATTGAACATGTATGCGTAGGATCTTGTACCTTCCTTGTATAAAAAAGGTGTACACCATATAGGAGCACGCTCTATAGTACAAATTGGAAGATCGTAAGTTGACACCTAAAGGCGCCATGTGTAGGGTGCCAAGACCGTCAAAAACATACTCCTGCTGCTCCATAGCTACTTGTCTAAATTTAGATCGGACATTGAACATGTATGCGTAGGATCTTGTACCTTCTTTCTATGAAAGAGGTATACACCATAATGAAGCACGCTCCACAATACAAATAGCAAGATTGTGAGGTTGTCACCTAAAGGCGCCATGTGTAACGAGCCAAGACTGTCAAGAACATACTCCTGCTGCTCCAAATCTACTTGTCTAAATTTAGATCGGACATTGAACATGTATCCATAGGATTTGTACCTTCCTTGTATGAAAAAGGTGTACTCCATATTGGAGTACGCTCAACAGTACAAATTGGAAGATGGTGAGGTTGACACCTAAAGGCGCCATGTGTAGGGAACCAAGACCATCAAAAACATATTCGTGCTGCTCCAAATCTACTTGTCTAAATTTAGATCGGACATTGAACATGTATGCGTAGGATCTTGTACCTTCCTTGTATGAAAAAGGTGTACACCTTATTAGAGCACGCTTCACAATAGAAATTAAGAGATTGTGAGGTTGACACCTAAAGGCGCTATGTGTTGGGAGCCAAGACCGTCAAAAACATATTCGTGCTGCTCTAAATATACTTGTCTCAATTCAGATCAGACATTGAATATGTATCCGTAGGATCTTGTACCTTCCTTGTATGAAAAAGGTGTACACCATATTGGAACACGCTCCACAATACAAATACGAAGATGGTGAGCTTGACACCGAAAGGCGCCATGTGTAGGGAGCCCAGACTCTCAAAAAAATATTCGTTCTGCTCTAAATTTACTTGTCTAAATTAAGATCGGACATTGAACATGTAATCGTAGGATTTGTACCTTCTTTGTATGAAAAAGGTGTACACCATAATGGAGCATGCTCCACAGTACAAATGGGAAGATCGTGAGCTTGTCACCTAAAGGCGCCATGTGTAGGGAGCCAAGACCATCAAAAACATACTCTGCTGCTCCAGATCTACTTGTCTAAATTTAGATCCGACATTGAACATGTATCCGTAGGATCTTCTACCTTCCTTGTATGAAAAAGGTGTACACCATATGGGAGCACGCTTCACAGTACAAATTGCAAGATTGTGAGGTTGACACCTAAAGGCGCCATGTGTAGGGAGCCAAGACTGTCAAAAACATATTCGTGCTGCTCTAAATATACTTGTCTTAATTCAGATCAAACATTGAACATGTATCCGTAGGATCTTGTACCTTCCTTGTATGAAAAAGGTGTACACCATATTGGAGCACGCTCCACAGTGCAACCAGGAAGATCGTGAGGTTGACACCTAAAGGCGCCATGTGTAGGGAGCCAAGACCGTCAAAAACATACTCGTGCTGCTCCAAATCTATTTGTCTAAATTAAGATCGGACATTGAACATGTATGCGTAGGATATTGTACCTTCCTTGTAGGAAAAAGGTGTACACCATATTGGAGCACGCTCCACAATACAAATTTGAAGATTGTTAGCTTGACACCTAAAGGCGCCATGTATAGAGAGCCAAGACCATCAAATACAGACTCTTGCTGCTTCAAATCAACTTGTCTAAATTAAGACTGGACATTTCACATATATTCGTAGGATCTTGTACCTTTGTTGTATGAAAAAGGTGTACACCATATGAGAGCACGCTCCACAGTACAAATTTGAAGATCGTAAGTTGACAACTAAAGGCGCCATGTGTAGAGATCCAAGACCGTCAAAAACATACTCCTGCTGCTCCATACCTACTTGTCTAAATTTAGATCGGACATTGAACATGTATCCATAGGATTTGTACCTTCCTTGTATGAAAGAGGTGTACACCATATTGGAGCATGCTTCATAGTACAAATTGGAAGATTGTGACGTTGACACCTAAAGGCGCCATGTGTAGGGAGCCAAGACCATCAACAACATATTCGTGCTGCTCGAAATCTACTTGTCTAAATTTAGATCGGACATTGAACATGTATCCGTAGGATTTGTACCTTCCTTGTATGAAAAAGGTGTACACCATATTGGAGCACGCTCAACAGTACAAATTGGAAGATTGTGAGGTTGACACCTAAAGGCGCCATGTGTAAGGCGCCAAGACCATCAAAAACATATTCGTGCTACTCAAAATCTACTTGTCTAAATTTAGATCGGACATTGAACATGTATGCGTAGGATCTTGTACCTTCCTTGTATGAATAAGGTGTACACCTTATTAGAGCACGCTTCACAATAGAAATTAAGAGATTGTGATGTTGACACCTAAAGGCGCTATGTGTAGGGAGCCAAGACCGTCAAAAACATATTCGTGCTGCTCTAAATATACTTGTCTCAATTCAGATCAGACATTGAATATGTATCCGTAGGATCTTGTACCATCCTTGTATGGAAAAGGTGTACACCATATTAGAGCACGCTCCACAATACAAATTCGAAGATGGTTAGCTTGACACCTAAAGGCGCCATGCGTAGGGAGCCAAGATCGTTAAAAACATACTCCTACTGCTTCAAATCAACTTGACTAAATTAAGACAGGACATTGAACATATATGCGTAGGATCTTGTACCTTTGTTGTAGGAAAAAGGTGTACACCATATAAGAGCACGCTTCACAGTACAAATTAGAACATCGTAAGTTGACACCTAAAGGCGCCATGTGTAGGGAGCCAAGACCGTCAAAAACATACTCGTGCCCCTCCAAAACTATTTGTCTAAATTTAAACCGCACATTGAACATGTATGCGTAGGATCTTGTACCTTCTTTGTATGAAAAAGGTGTACACCATATTGGATTTCGCTCGACAATACAAAGTAGAAGATCGTAAGTTGACACCTAAGGCGCCATGTGTAGGAAGCCAACACCGTCAAAAACATACTACTGCTGCTCCATACCTACTTGTCTAAATTTAGATCGGACATTGAACATGTATCCGAAGGATTTGTATCTCCTTGTATGAAAGAGGTGTACACCTTATTAGAGCACGCTCCACAGTACAAATAGGACGACTGAGAGCATGACATCTAAAGGCGCCATGTGTAGAGAGCCAAGACTGTCAGAACCATATTCGTTCTGCTCTAAATCTACTTGTCTAAATTTAGATCGGACATTGAACATGTATTCGTAGGATTTGTACCTTCCTTGAATGAAAAAGGTGTACACCATATTGGAGCACGCTCCACACTACAAATTGGAAGATTGTGAGGTTGACACCTAACGGCGCCATGAGTAGAGAGACAAGACCATCAAAAACATATTCGTGCTCCTCCAAATCTACTTGTCTAAATTTAGATCGGACTTTGAACATGTATGCGTAGGATCTTGTACCTTCTTTGTATGAAAAAGGTGTACACCTTATTGGAGCACGCTTCACAATAGAAATTAAAAGATTGTGAGCTTGACACCTAAAGGCGCAATGTGTAGGGAGCCAAGACTCTCAAAAACATATTGGTTCTGTTCTAAATCTACTTGTCTAAATTTAGATCGGACATTGAACATGTATCCATAGGATTTGTACCTTCCTTGTATGAAAAAGGTGTACACTATATTGGAGCACGCTCAACAGTACAAATTGGAAGATGGTGAGGTTTACACCTAAAGGCGCCATACGTAGGGAACCAAGACCATCAAAAACATATTCGTGTTGCTCCAAATCTACTTGTCTAAATTTACATCGTACATTGAACATGTATTCGTAGGATCTTGTATCTTCCTTGTACGAAAAGGTGTACACCATTTTGGAACACGCTCCACAATACAAATACGAAGATGGTGAGCTTGACACCTAAAGGCGCCATGTGTAGGGAGCCAAGACTCTCAAAAACATATTCGTTCTGCTCCAAATCTACTTGTCTAAATTTAGATCGGACATTAAACATGTATCCGTAGAATTTGTACCTTCCTTGTATGAAAAAGGTGTACACCATATTGGAGCACGCTCAACAGTACAAATTGGAAGATTGTGAGGTTGACACCTAAAGGCGCCATGTGTAAGGAGCCAAGACCATCAAAAAGATATTCGTGCTCTTCCAAATCTACTTGTCTAAATTTTGATCGGACTTTGAACATGTATGCGTAGGATCTTGTACATTCCTTGTATGAAAAAGGTGTACACCATATTGGAGCACGCTTCACAATAGAAATTAAAAGATTGTGAGCTTGACACCTAAAGGCGCCATGTGTAGGGAGCCAAGACTCTCAAAACATATTCGTTTTGCTCTAAATCTACTTGTCTAAATTTAGATCGGACATTGAACAAGTATCCGTAGTATTTGTACCTTCCTTGTATGAAAAAGGTGTACACCATATTGGAGTACGCTCTACAGTACAAATTAGAAGATTGTGAGGTTGACACCGAAAGGCGCCATGTGTAGGGAGGCAAGACCATCAAAAACATATTCGTGCTGCTCCAAATCTACTTGTCTAAATTTAGATCGGACATTGAACATCTATGCATAGGATCTTGTACCTTCGTTGTATGAAAAAGGTGTACACCATATTGGAACACGCTCCACAATACAAATAGGAAGATTCTGAGGTTGACACCTAAAGGCGCCATGTATAGGGAGCCAAGACTCTCAAAACATATTCGTTTTGCTCTAAATCTACTTGTCTAAATTTAGATCCGACATTGAACATGTATCTGTACGATTTTGTACCTTCTTTGTATGAAAAAGGTGTACACCATATTGGAGCACGCTCCACAATACAAAGACGAAGATCGTAAGTATACACCTAAAGGCGCCATGTGTAGGGAGCCAAGAGTGTCAAAAACATATTCGTGCTGCTCTAAATCTACTTGTGTAAATTTAAATCGGACATTGAACAAGTATCCGTAGTATTTGTACCTTCCTTGTAAGAAAAAGGTGTACACCATATTGGAGTACGCTCTACAGTACAAAGTAGAAGATTGTGAGGTTGACACTGAAAGGCGCCATGTGTAGGGAGGCAAGACCATCAAAAACATATTCGTGCTGCTCCAAATCTACTTGTCTAAATTTAGATCGGACATTGAACATCTATGCATAGGATCTTGTACCTTCGTTGTATGATAAAGGTGTACACCATATTGGAGCACGCTCCACAATACAAAGTGGAAGATCGTAAGTTGACACCTAAAGGCGCCATGTGTAGGGAGCCAAGACTCTAAAAAACATATTCGTGCTGCTCTAAATCTACTTGTTTAAATTTAGATCGGACATTGAACAAGTATCCGTAGTATTTGTACCTTCCTTGTAAGAAAAAGGTGTACACCATAATGGAGCATGCTCCACAGTACAAATGGGAAGATCGTGAGCTTGTCACCTAAAGGCGCCATGTGTAGGGAGCCAAGACCATCAAAAACATACTCTGCTGCTCCAGATCTACTTGTCTAAATTTAGATCCGACATTGAACATGTATCCGTAGGATCTTCTACCTTCCTTGTATGAAAAAGGTGTACACCAAATGGGAGCACGCTTCACAGTACAAATTGCAAGATTGTGAGGTTGACACCTAAAGGCGCCATGTGTAGGGAGCCAAGACTGTCAAAAACATATTCGTGCTGCTCTAAATATACTTGTCTTAATTCAGATCAAACATTGAACATGTATCCGTAGGATCTTGTATCTTCCTTGTATGAAAAAGGTGTACACCATATTGGAGCACGCTCCACAGTGCAACCAGGAAGATCGTGAGGTTGACACCTAAAGGCGCCATGTGTAGGGAGCCAAGACCGTCAAAAACATACTCGTGCTGCTCCAAATCTATTTGTCTAAATTAAGATCGGACATTGAACATGTATGCGTAGGATCTTGTACCTTCCTTGTAGGAAAAAGGTGTACACCATATTGGAGCACGCTCCACAATACAAATTTGAAGATTGTTAGCTTGACACCTAAAGGCGCCATGTATAGAGAGCCAAGACCATCAAATATAGACTCTTGCTGCTTCAAATCAACTTGTCTAAATTAAGACTGGACATTTCACATATATTCGTAGGATCTTGTACCTTTGTTGTATGAAAAAGGTGTACACCATATGAGAGCACGCTCCACAGTACAAATTTGAAGATCGTAAGTTGACAACTAAAGGCGCCATGTGTAGAGATCCAAGACCGTCAAAAACATACTCCTGCTGCTCCATACCTACTTGTCTAAATTTAGATCGGACATTGAACATGTATCCATAGGATTTGTACCTTCCTTGTATGAAAGAGGTGTACACCATATTGGAGCATGCTTCATAGTACAAATTGGAAGATTGTGACGTTGACACCTAAAGGCGCCATGTGTAGGGAGCCAAGACCATCAACAACATATTCGTGCTGCTCGAAATCTACTTGTCTAAATTTAGATCGGACATTGAACATGTATCCGTAGGATTTGTACCTTCCTTGTATGAAAAAGGTGTACACCATATTGGAGCACGCTCAACAGTACAAATTGGAAGATTGTGAGGTTGACACCTAAAGGCGCCATGTGTAAGGCGCCAAGACCATCAAAAACATATTCGTGCTACTCAAAATCTACTTGTCTAAATTTAGATCGGACATTGAACATGTATGCGTAGGATCTTGTACCTTCCTTGTATGAATAAGGTGTACACCTTATTAGAGCACGCTTCACAATAGAAATTAAGAGATTGTGATGTTGACACCTAAAGGCGCTATGTGTAGGGAGCCAAGACCGTCAAAAACATATTCGTGCTGCTCTAAATATACTTGTCTCAATTCAGATCAGACATTGAATATGTATCCGTAGGATCTTGTACCATCCTTGTATGGAAAAGGTGTACACCATATTGGAGCACGCTCCACAATACAAATTCGAAGATGGTTAGCTTGACACCTAAAGGCGCCATGCGTAGGGAGCCAAGATCGTTAAAAACATACTCCCGCTGCTTCAAATCAACTTGACTAAATTAAGACAGGACATTGAACATATATGCGTAGGATCTTGTACCTTTGTTGTAGGAAAAAGGTGTACACCATATAAGAGCACGCTTCACAGTACAAATTAGAACATCGTAAGTTGACACCTAAAGGCGCCATGTGTAGGGAGCCAAGACCGTCAAAAACATACTCGTGCCCCTCCAAAACTATTTGTCTAAATTTAAACCGCACATTGAACATGTATGCGTAGGATCTTGTACCTTCTTTGTATGAAAAAGGTGTACACCATATTGGATTTCGCTCGACAATACAAAGTAGAAGATCGTAAGTTGACACCTAAGGCGCCATGTGTAGGAAGCCAACACCGTCAAAAACATACTACTGCTGCTCCATACCTACTTGTCTAAATTTAGATCGGACATTGAACATGTATCCGAAGGATTTGTATCTCCTTGTATGAAAGAGGTGTACACCTTATTAGAGCACGCTCCACAGTACAAATAGGACGACTGAGAGCATGACATCTAAAGGCGCCATGTGTAGAGAGCCAAGACTGTCAGAACCATATTCGTTCTGCTCTAAATCTACTTGTCTAAATTTAGATCGGACATTGAACATGTATTCGTAGGATTTGTACCTTCCTTGAATGAAAAAGGTGTACACCATATTGGAGCACGCTCCACACTACAAATTGGAAGATTGTGAGGTTGACACCTAACGGCGCCATGAGTAGAGAGACAAGACCATCAAAAACATATTCGTGCTCCTCCAAATCTACTTGTCTAAATTTAGATCGGACATTGAACATGTATGCGTAGGATCTTGTACCTTCTTTGTATGAAAAAGGTGTACACCTTATTGGAGCACGCTTCACAATAGAAATTAAAAGATTGTGAGCTTGACACCTAAAGGCGCAATGTGTAGGGAGCCAAGACTCTCAAAAACATATTGGTTCTGTTCTAAATCTACTTGTCTAAATTTAGATCGGACATTGAACATGTATCCATAGGATTTGTACCTTCCTTGTATGAAAAAGGTGTACACTATATTGGAGCACGCTCAACAGTACAAATTGGAAGATGGTGAGGTTTACACCTAAAGGCGCCATACGTAGGGAACCAAGACCATCAAAAACATATTCGTGTTGCTCCAAATCTACTTGTCTAAATTTACATCGTACATTGAACATGTATTCGTAGGATCTTGTATCTTCCTTGTACGAAAAGGTGTACACCATTTTGGAACACGCTCCACAATACAAATACGAAGATGGTGAGCTTGACACCTAAAGGCGCCATGTGTAGGGAGCCAAGACTCTCAAAAACATATTCGTTCTGCTCCAAATCTACTTGTCTAAATTTAGATCGGACATTAAACATGTATCCGTAGAATTTGTACCTTCCTTGTATGAAAAAGGTGTACACCATATTGGAGCACGCTCAACAGTACAAATTGGAAGATTGTGAGGTTGACACCTAAAGGCGCCATGTGTAAGGAGCCAAGACCATCAAAAAGATATTCGTGCTCTTCCAAATCTACTTGTCTAAATTTTGATCGGACTTTGAACATGTATGCGTAGGATCTTGTACATTCCTTGTATGAAAAAGGTGTACACCATATTGGAGCACGCATCACAATAGAAATTAAAAGATTGTGAGCTTGACACCTAAAGGCGCCATGTGTAGGGAGCCAAGACTCTCAAAACATATTCGTTTTGCTCTAAATCTACTTGTCTAAATTTAGATCGGACATTGAACAAGTATCCGTAGTATTTGTACCTTCCTTGTATGAAAAAGGTGTACACCATATTGGAGTACGCTCTACAGTACAAATTAGAAGATTGTGAGGTTGACACCGAAAGGCGCCATGTGTAGGGAGGCAAGACCATCAAAAACATATTCGTGCTGCTCCAAATCTACTTGTCTAAATTTAGATCGGACATTGAACATCTATGCATAGGATCTTGTACCTTCGTTGTATGAAAAAGGTGTACACCATATTGGAACACGCTCCACAATACAAATAGGAAGATTCTGAGGTTGACACCTAAAGGCGCCATGTATAGGGAGCCAAGACTCTCAAAACATATTCGTTTTGCTCTAAATCTACTTGTCTAAATTTAGATCCGACATTGAACATGTATCTGTACGATTTTGTACCTTCTTTGTATGAAAAAAGTGTACACCATATTGGAGCACGCTCCACAATACAAAGACGAAGATCGTAAGTTGACACCTAAAGGCGCCATGTGTAGGGAGCCAAGACCATCAAGAACATACTCTGCTGCTCCAAATCTACTTGTCTAAATTTAGATCGGACATTGAACATGTATGCGTAGGATCTTGTACCTTCCTTGTATGAAAAAGGTATACACCATATTGGAGCACGCTCCACAATACAAAGTGGAAGATCGTAAGTTGACACCTAAAGGCGCCATGTGTAGGGAGCCAAGACTCTAAAAAACATATTCGTGCTGCTCTAAATCTACTTGTTTAAATTTAGATCGGACATTGAACAAGTATCCGTAGTATTTGTACCTTCCTTGTAAGAAAAAGGTGTACACCATATTGGAGTACGCTCTACAGTACAAATTAGAAGATTGTGAGGTTGACACCGAAAGGCGCCATGTGTAGGGAGGCAAGACCATCAAAAACATATTCGTGCTGCTCCAAATCTACTTGTCTAAATTTAGATCGGACATTAAACATCTATGCATAGGATCTTGTACCTTCGTTGTATGAAAAAGGTGTACACCATGTTGGAGCACGCTTCACAATAGAAATTAAAAGATTGTGAGCTTGACACCTAAAGGCGCCATGTGTAGGGAGCCAAGACTCTCAAAACTTATTCGTTTTGCTCTAAATCTACTTGTCTAAATTTAGATCGGACATTGAACATGTTATCGTAGGATTTGTACCTTCTTTGTATGAAAAAGGTGTACACCATATTGGAGCACGCTCCACAATACAAATTAAAAGATTGTGAGCTTGACACCTAAAGGCGCCATGTGTAGGGAGCCAAGACTCTCAAAAACATATTCGTGCTGCTCCAAATCTACTTGTCTAAATTTAGATCGGACATTGAACATCTATGCATAGGATCTTGTACCTTCGTTGTATGAAAAAGGTGTACACCATATTGGAACACGCTCCACAATACAAATAGCAAGATTCTGAGGTTGACACCTAAAGGCGCCATGTATAGGGAGCCAAGACTCTCAAAACATATTCGTTTTGCTCTAAATCTACTTGTCTAAATTTAGATCCGACATTGAACATGTATCCGTACGATTTTGTACCTTCTTTGTATGAAAAAGGTGTACACCATATTGGAGCACGCTCCACAATACAAAGACGAAGATCGTAAGTATACACCTAAAGGCGCCATGTGTAGGGAGCCAAGAGTGTCAAAAACATATTCGTGCTGCTGTAAATCTACTTGTGTAAATTTAAATCGGACATTGAACAAGTATCCGTAGTATTTGTACCTTCCTTGTAAGAAAGAGGTGTACACCATATTGGAGTACGCTCTACAGTACAAATTAGAAGATTGTGAGGTTGACACCGAAAGGCGCCATGTGTAGGGAGGCAAGACCATCAAAAACATATTCGTTTTGCTCTAAATCTACTTGTCTAAATTTAGATCCGACATTGAACATGTAATCGTAGGATTTGTACCTTCTTTGTATGAAAAAGGTGTACACCATATTGGAGCACGCTCCACAATACAAATTAAAAGATTGTGAGCTTGACACCTAAAGGCGCCATTTGTAGGGAGCCAAGACTCTCAAAAACATATTCGTGCTGCTCCAAATCTACTTGTCTAAATTTAGATCGGACATTGAACATGTAATCGTAGGATTTGTACCTTCTTTGTATGAAAAAGGTGTACACCATATTGGAGCACGCTTCACAATAGAAATTAAAAGATTGTGAGCTTGACACCTAAAGGCGCCATGTGTAGGGAGCCAAGACTCTCAAAACTTATTCGTTTTGCTCTAAATCTACTTGTCTAAATTTAGATCGGACATTGAACATGTATTTGTAGGATTTGTACCTTCCTTGTATGAAAAAGGTCTACACCCTATAGGAGAACGCTTCACAATAGAAATTAAAAGATTGTGAGGTTGACACCTAAAGGCGCCATGTGTAGGGAGCCAAGACTGTCAAAAACATATTCGTGCTGCTCCAAATCTACTTGTCTAAATTTAGATCGGACATTAAACATGTATCCGTAGAATCTTGTACCTTCCTTGTATGAAAAAGGTGTACACCTTATTAGAGCACGCTTCACAGTAGAAATTAGAAGATTGTGAGGTTGACACCTAAAGGCGCCATGTGTAGGGAGCCAAGACTCTCAAAAACATATTCGTGCTGCTCTAAATCTACTTATCTAAATTTAGATTGGACATTGAACATGTATCCGTATGATTACTACCTTCCTTGAATGAAAAAGGTGTACACGATATTGGAGCACGCTCCATAGTACAAATTCGAAGGTTGTGAGGTTGACACCTAAGGCGCCATGTGTAGGGAGCCAAGACCTTCAAATTATATTCGTGCTGGTCTAAATATACTTGTGTCAATTCAGATCAGACATTGAATATGTATCCGTAGGATCTTGTACCTTCCTTGTATGGAAAAGGTGTACACCATATTGGAGCACGCTCTACAGTACAAATTAGAAGATTGTGACGTTGACACCTAAAGGCGCCATGTGTAGGGAGCCAAGACCATCAAAAACAGACTCCTGATGCTTCAAATCAACTTGTCTAAATGAAGATTGGACATTGAACATATATGCGTAGCCTCTTGTACCTTTGTTGTAGGAAAAAGGTGTACACCATATGAGAGCACGCTCCACGGTACAAATTAGAAGATCGTAAGTTGACACCTAAAGGCGCCATGTGTAGGGAGCCAAGACTCTCAAAAACATATTCGTGCTGCTCTAAATCTACTTGTCTAAATTTAGATCGGACATTGAACATGTATGCGTAGGATCTTGTACCTTCCTTGTATGAAAAAGGTGTACACCTTATTCGAGCACGCTTTACAGTAGAAATTAAAAGAATGTGAGGTTGACACCTAAAGGCGCCATGTCTAGCGAGCCAAGACTCTCAAAAACATATTCGTTCTGCTCTAAATATACTTGTCTCAATTCAGATTTGACATTGAACATGTATGCGTAGGATCTTCTATTTTTGTTGTATGAAAAAGGTGTACACCATATTGGAGCACGCTCCATAGTACAAACTGGAAGATTGTGAGGTTGACACCTAAAGGCGCCATGTGTAGAGGCCAAGACCATCTAAAACATATTCGTGTTGCTTCAAATCTACTTGTCTAAATTAAGATTGGACATTGAACATATATGCGTAGGATCTTGTACCTTTGTTGTAGGAAAAAGGTGTACACCATATGAGAGCACGCTCCACGGTACAAATTAGAAGATCGTAAGTTGACACCTAAAGGCGCCATGTGTAGGGAGCCAAGACTCTCAAAAACATATTCGTGCTGCTCTAAATCTACTTGTCTAAATTTAGATCGGACATTGAACATGTATGCGTAGGATCTTGTACCTTCCTTGTATGAAAAAGGTGTACACCTTATTAGAGCACGCTTCACAATAGAAATTCAAAGATTGTGAGGTTGACACCTAAAGGCGCCATGTGTAGAGCGCCAAGACCGTCAAAAACATATTCGTGCTGCTCTAAATATACTTGTCTCAATTCGGATCAGACATTGAATATGTATCCGTAGGATCTTGTACCATCCTTGTATGGAAAAGGTATACACCATATTCGAGCACGCTCCACAATACAAATTCGAAGATGGTTAGCTTGACACCTAAAGGCGCCATGTGTAGGGAGCCAAGACCGTCAAAAACATACTCCTGCTGCTTCAAATCTACTTGTCTAAATTTAGATCAGACATTGAACACGTATGCGTAGGATCTTGTACCTTCCTTGTAGGAAAAAGGTGTACACCATATTTGAGTACGCTCCACAGTACAAATTGGAAGATTGTGAGGTTGACACCTAAAGGCGCCATGTGTAGGGAGGCAAGACCATCAAAAACATACTCCTGCTGCTCCAAATCTACTATTCTTAATTCAGATCGGACATTGAACATGTATCCGTAGAATCTTGTACCTTCCTTGTATGAAAAAGGTGTTCACCTTATTAGAGCACGCTTCACAGTACAAATTAGAAGATTGTGAGGTTGACACCGAAAGGCGCCATGTGTAGGGAGGCAAGACCATCAAAAACATATTCGTGCTGCTCCAAATCTACTTGTCTAAATTTAGATCGGACTTTCAACATGTATGCGTAGGATCTTGTACCTTCCTTGTATGAAAAAGGTGTATACTTTATTCGAGCACGCTTCACAATAGAAATTAAAAGATTGTGAGCTTGACACCTAAAGGCGCCATGGCTAGGGAGCCAAGACTCTCAAAAACATATTCGTGCTGCTCTAAATCTACTTGTCTAAATTTAGATCGGACATTGAATATGTATCCGTAGGATCTTGTATCTTCCTTGTATGGAAAAGGTGTACACCATATTGGAGCACGCTCTACAGTACAAATTCGAAGATTGTGACGTTGACACCTAAAGGCGCCATGTGTAGGGAGCCAAGACCATCAAAAACAGACTCCTGATGCTTCAAATCAACTTGTCTTAATTAAGATTGGACATTGAACATATATGCGTAGGATCTTGTACCTTTGTTGTAGGAAAAAGGTGTACACCATATGAGAGCACGCTCCACGGTACAAATTAGAAGATCGTAAGTTGACACCTAAAGGCGCCATGTGTAGGGAGCCAAGACTCTCAAAAACATATTCGTGCTGCTCTAAATCTACTTGTCTAAATTTAGATCGGACATTGAACATGTATGCGTAGGATCTTGTACCTTCCTTGTATGAAAAAGGTGTACACCTTATTCGAGCACGCTTTACAGTAGAAATTAAAAGAATGTGAGGTTGACACCTAAAGGTGCCATGTGTAGCGAGCCAAGACTCTCAAAAACATATTCGTTCTGCTCTAAATATACTTGTCTCAATTCAGATTTGACATTGAACATGTATGCGTAGGATCTTGTATTTTTGTTGTATGAAAAAGGTGTACACCATATTGGAGCACGCTCCATAGTACAAACTGGAAGATTGTGAGGTTGACACCTAAAGGCGCCATGTGTAGGGAGCCAAGACCATCTAAAACATATTCGTGTTGCTTCAAATCTACTTGTCTAAATTTAGATCCGACATTGAACATGTATCCGTAGGATCTTGTACCTTCCTTGTATGAAAAAGGTCTTACCATATTGGAGCACGCTCCACAGTACAAATCGGAAGATTGTGAGGTTGACACCTAAAGGCGCCATATGTAGGGAGCCAAGACTCTCAAAAACATATTCGTGCTGCTCTAAATCTACTTGTCTAAATTTAGATCGCACATTGAATATGTATCCGTAGGATCTTGTACCTTCCTTGTATGGAAAAGGTGTACACCATATTGGAGCACGCTCTACAGTACAAATTCGAAGATTGTGACGTTGACACCTAAAGGCGCCATGTGTAGGGAGCCAAGACCATCAAAAACAGACTGCTGATGCTTCAAATCAACTTGTCTAAATTTAGATTGGACATTGAACATATATGCGTAGGATCTTGTACCTTTGTTGTAGGAAAAAGGTGTACACCATATGAGAGCACGCTCCACGGTACAAATTAGAAGATCGTAAGTTGACACCTAAAGGCGCCATGTGTAGGGAGCTAAGACTCTCAAAAACATATTCGTGCTGCTCTAAATCTACTTGTCTAAATTTAGATCGGACATTGAACATGTATGCGTAGGATCTTGTACCTTCCTTGTATGAAAAAGGTGTACACCTTATTCGAGCACGCTTTACAATAGAAATTAAAAGATTGTGAGGTTGACACCTAAAGGTGCCATGTGTAGCGAGCCAAGACTCTCAAAAACATATTCGTTCTGCTCTAAATATACTTGTCTCAATTCAGATTTGACATTGAACATGTATGCGTAGGATCTTGTATTTTTGTTGTATGAAAAAGGTGTACACCATATTGGAGCACGCTCCATAGTACAAACTGGAAGATTGTGAGGTTGACACCTAAAGGCGCCATGTGTAGGGAGCCAAGACTCTCAAAAACATATTCGTGCTGCTCTAAATCTACTTGTCTAAATTTAGATCGCACATTGAATATGTATCCGTAGGATCTTGTACCTTCCTTGTATGGAAAAGGTGTACACCATATTGGAGCACGCTCTACAGTACAAATTCGAAGATTGTGACGTTGACACCTAAAGGCGCCATGTGTAGGGAGCCAAGACCATCAAAAACAGACTGCTGATGCTTCAAATCAACTTTTCTAAATTTAGATTGGACATTGAACATATATGCGTAGGATCTTGTACCTTTGTTGTAGGAAAAAGGTGTACACCATATGAGAGCACGCTCCACGGTACAAATTAGAAGATCGTAAGTTGACACCTAAAGGCGCCATGTGTAGGGAGCCAAGACTCTCAAAAACATATTCGTGCTGCTCTAAATCTACTTGTCTAAATTTAGATCGGACATTGTACATGTATGCATAGGATCTTGTACCTTCCTTGTATGAAAAAGGTGTACACCTTATTCGAGCACGCTTTACAATAGAAATTAAAAGATTGTGAGGTTGACACCTAAAGGCGCCATGTGTAGCGAGCCAAGACTCTCAAAAACATATTCGTTCTGCTCTAAATATACTTGTCTCAATTCAGATTTGACATTGAACATGTATGCGTAGGATCTTGTATTTTTGTTGTATGAAAAAGGTGTACACCATATTGGAGCACGCTCCACAATACAAATCGGAAGATTGTGAGGTTGACACCTAAAGGCGCAATGTGTAGGGAGCCAAGACTGTCAAAAACATATTCGTTCTGCTCTAAATCTACTTGTCTAAATTTAGATCCGACATTGAACATGTATGCGTAGGATCTTGTCCCTTCCTTGTATGAGAAAGGTGTACACCATGTTGGAGCACGCTCCACAATAGAAATTCAAAGATTGTTAGCTTGACACCTAAAGGCGCCATGTGAAGGGAGCCTAGACCATCATTAACATACTCCTGCTGCTCCAAATCTACTTGTCAAAATTTAGATCGGACATTGAACATGTATGCGTAGGATCTTGTACCTTCCTTGTATTAGAAAGGTGTACACCATGTTGGAGCACGCTCCACAATACAAATTCAAAGATTGTTAGCTTGACACCTAAAGGCGCCATGTGTAGGGAGCCAAGAGTGTCAAAAACATATTCGTGCTGCTCCAAATCTACTTGTCTAAATTACGATTGGACATTGAACATGTATGCGTAGGATCTTGTACTTTTTTTTGTATGAAAAAGGTGTACACCATATTGCAGCACGCTCCACAGTAGAAACTGGAAGATCGTGAGGTTGACACCTAAAGGCGCCATGTGTAGGAAGCCAAGACCGTCAAAAACATACTCGTGCTGCTCCAAATTTACTTGTCTAAATTTAGATCGGACATTGAACATGTATCCGTAGGATTTGTACCTTCCTTGTATGAAAAAGGTGTACACCATATTGGAGCACGCTCCAGAGTGGAAACTGGAAGATCGGGAGGTTGACACCTAAAGGGGCCATGTGTAGGGAGCCAAGACCATCAAAAACATTCTCTTGCTGCTCCATACCTACTTGTCTAAATTTAGATCGGACATTGAACATGTATCTGTAGGATCTTCTACCTTCCTTGTATGAAAAAGGTGTACACCATATTGGAGCACGCTCCACAGTAGAAACTCGAAGATCGTGAGGTTGACACCTAGAGGCACCATGTGTAGGGAGCCTGGACCATCAAAAACATACTCCTGCTGCTCTAAATCTACTTGTCTAATTTAAGATCAGACATTGAACATGTATCCGTAGGATCTTGTACCTTCCTTGTATGAAAAAGGTGTACACCTTATTCGAGCACGCTTCACAGTTGAAATTAAAAGATTGTGAGGTTGACACCTAAAGGCGCCATGTGTAGGGAGCCAAGACTCTCGAAAACAGACTCCTGCTGCTCCAAATCTACTTGTCTAAATTAATATTGGACATTGAACATGTATGCATAGGATCTTGTACCTTCCTTGTGGGAAAAAGGTGTACAGCATATTGGAGCACGCTCTACAGTACAAACTGGAAGATCGTGAGGTTGACACCTAAAGGCGCCATGTATAGGAAGCCAGGACCGTCAAAAACATACTCCAGCTGCTCCAAATCTACTTGTCTAAATTTAGATCGGACATTGAACATGTATGCGTAGGATCTTGTACCTTCCTTGTAGGAAAAAGGTGTACACCATATTGCAGCACGCTCCATAGTACAAAGTGGAAGATCGTGAGGTTGACATCTAAAGGCGCCATGTGTAGGGAGCCAAGACCGTCAAAAACATACTCCTGCTGCTCCATTGGGGGAAGACGTTCCGACATGTTTCCGGAAGTAAGCATAAATTTCCGGCTAAACCGGAAATTATAGTGTGTCTATAATACTAGCTAGATAGGAATATTAGAATTATGATAGTTTTAGCTATTAAGACGGTTGGGAGAAACTAGAAGCCATAACCTGACATGGTGGCACAAGTCTTTGATATCGGCTAGCTGGACGGTTCCGGTCGGACTGCAAGTTTCCAGAATCCGGAAATCTGAAGTCCGGAAATCCGGAAATCTGGAGTCCGGAAGTTTGGAAATCCGGAATCCAGAAACTGTTGGACGAATACCGGAACTCAAGAATAGTAGATGGGGCTAGCTCCCACACTGACCGGAACCTCAAAGTCGGTAGGTAGATGTCCAAGATGCCGGAAGTCTGGCTCTTCTATAATTCCGGATCAGGTAAGAAGTAGAAATAGGTAGTTAGAAATCTCCCGACTCTTAATAGCGACTAACGATGGGGCTCAATTGCACCCGGCTATTAACAGGGAGTTAGACATAGTGATTTGTTGTTGTTGAGATCCGGAAGTTTTAGATCCAGAATCCGGAAGTTTCAGATCCAGAATCCGGAAGTCTCAGATCCAGAAACCGGATCTCAGATCTAGAAACCATTAGAGAAAATTTGAGGTCCTGGGATGCCCAAATCCGAAATTGGAATATCCGGATTTTGTCAAAATAAAAATTGCCAAGAAATTCCACATGCAGATTGCCATGGTGGAGTATAAGGCGGTGACATCAGATTTTGAATGGGTGGGAGCCAATCGCGGATGGTGGTCCTGGATAATGCTGGATAGTAAAAAGATAATCGAGGGTCCTTGTTGGGAGTGGGGTGTACCTCGGTTTTGGGGCCTTGGCTGTCCTTGGTGGCAACACCCACACACGTGTTGGGGCCGCGTAGTGGATGTCCTTGTTGGCAACACCATCACACGTGCTGGAGAGTCGGGACAGGTAGTGGCGCCGGAATTCGATGAACCTTGATGTGACCATAGATGGTCAACGGTGATTTTGGGTGGGAAATGTGGGATGATTGGTTGTTTGAGTTTAGGAAGAATCAGCTTGCAACTGTTGCTGTGATGTTGTTGCTAGTGAGGAACAGTGTCGAAATTCTTTGAATCGAAAGTTCTTGAGGTAGTTGGAAGTATGGAGAACCGCCGACCAACTTCGCAGGTTGCTGCAGTTGTTCTTCACAGCACTCACAACGCCGATGGGGAATGGATTCCAACGAGGTATGAGCGGATGTCATGGGTGAGGCTGAATCTTGGGAGTATTGGGGCTTGGGCTAGAGATGCGCGACGCCATGGCGGCGATGACATGAGGGGAACCTACAAGGCTCAGATAAGGGATTTTAAATTCAAGGTAGATCATCGCAAGGTTGTCACCAACAAGCCGGAACTGCAGTCCGTGTTGGTGAGGCATGCCTACCACAGGCATCAGGTGCTACTGGATCCACAGATTACTCGGGATCGGGTTCCATGCAATTGTGAGTCACGACTAACTCTGAGCTAACCATCAATTTTCTCATGTGGCCATCCCTTTATGACGAGGAGTCGTTAATTTTGTGTTTGCTTTGGGTGTTGGGAACAGTTTTATACCAGTCGTATTTTGAAGATTGGGTCGACCCTGATTCCATACTGGGAGTGATCATGGTTGTGCACAGCGATGTTGGTGAAGCAACTCGCAATGGGCGGTCGTATAAGGAGCTGCTTGATGTTGGCATCTTTTTTTCTAATCTTGTCTATGTTCCACCTACGCCAGGGCTTTTGTATGGATCAGTCGAGCCATTGCTATTGCCACCATTTAGTGATCCGGAGTGGCCTCTCCCAGATATGCATACTAGTGAGGCATTTAGAGCTAAACTGTATGCAGACTTTCAGTCTGTAACAAAGTCCACCACTGGGAGCCGTATGGGCCACCTCCAGTGGTTTCTTCCTCTACATGTCTTCGTAGACCTTTTTGCTGCAGCTGAAGACACTATGAGACGAACATCCACGTTGTATATCGTGGAGAATCCCTCGGAAGAAGTGTTCACATCTCTGATGGATCCAGGTTGGCAAACCAAAGTGGTGTTTGGTAAGGATATTGTGCGGTGCACAATATCCTTACCTTCTGTAACTTTCAGGTGTGTTGCCACTGTTGTCATCGTTTGATGCTTGTTGCCACTGTTGCCGCTGTTGCCATTGTAATGCCATTTCTGCATGCTATGACCGAAGCTCTCTTGTGTGAAGCTCTCGTATGTGTTTATTGCACAGGTACCACGTTGGAAGATCAGTGTTGTACTCGAACTTTAAATACGGGAGGGAGCGTCTGGCGCAAGATGGTGTAACTTGGGAACTAATTGACCAAGTGCGGGAAGAAGACATGGTGGTGCTTCCATGTTTTTTTCAAGGACTGCCAGTGGCACGGTTTGAAGTTGGTCGAGGGTGGCCGTTATCACATATTCGTCGAGAGGTTGCTATCACCTTAGGCGACGTGGCTCCAGAGGAATTCCGCTTTGTGCTCAAGCGAGTTGGGTATCCAGACGTCAAGGTGAACCGCAGACACGAAGGTTCCAACACTGTATCACAAGTTCTACCACCGTGGACTTTTGAGATAGTAGCACTTACCAGCTAGTTTTGAGCTTAGAGTGGCTAGTGCCGCAGGTGTATTTTTAAGTAGACACGTTGTAAACACGCGAGGCAGTTAAACGGATGTAGACCTGGAAAGGTAGTTTTGTATACATCTCAAGCTGAATAGGAACTATGGCTCAGCCATGGTTGAATTCTAGCTAAATGGTGGAGGTTTCATAAATATACGTTTGTTTTCTACCCAATTATCCATGTTTCAATTTGTATATTCTTTATTAGCTTATTTGTACCATTCTCAGTGTTCACGAAAATGTGCGATCAGTGTTCACACGAATTCAGAAAAACCAGATCACCCCAACACAGTTAACCAAACCTCAATATTTTCTTCATTGGTGGCATAAATTACGATGTAATGTGCCTCGCTTTGAATCAGGTGTTCAAGAAATCTGAACAAACTGCAAATACAACACAGAGAATATAATTCAGTCTGCCTTTGTTGCCACCGCCTTTAAAATAATCTGCCTTTGTTGCCGCCACCTGCAAATACAACACAAAGAATATAAACTGCTAGCAACGTCTAGACGACGTCAATGCGAGTTGCATGCATGTCAACGGTGATTAGAATCGGTCCTTTGGTCGCTTATCTTGTCCAATTAGAGTTCACCTATCCTCGGAAAAAAGGCTGATTAAAGCAGTGAAGCAACAACTCCAAAGTATCATTCTTGAGCTGCAAACTCATTCAACAGAAACTAGGCTGTGCCTCATTGGGTAACATAAAAGAACACAATCATACAAGCCAGGCACATATGAACACCGCAAATCCTTCATTGAAAGATTCTCCAATGCATAGTATGGAGACTGAACTAAATGAATTCGTCAGTAAGCTCGGGAAGAGGAAACAGAGTGTAGAATTGTAACGCGTGAAGTGGAAACAAGCGAAGTGGAAAAAGAGTGAAGTGGAAAGACCATGGAGTGGAAACAAAGGGGAAGTGGAAACGTCCATGAAGTCATGAAGTTGTGAAAAAATGCCAACTTTTTTTTCATCAAAATGTTCAGCACAAGGCCAGGAAGTGAATGGAGTACAGGCTTAGCTATTATAAACACTACAACCACTTTGGTACTAACGCCATGATAATAAAACTCAGCCGCTAACATCTTTGAACTAAACACTAGGTCGATATGCTCTGCTCAACGGTCGATATGCTCTGCTCAACGGTCGATATGCTCTGCTCAACCAACAAATCCAGTGACACTGGGGAGGAATGTGGCGCTGGTGGCAACTTGCCAGTACTTGGCTTGTTGGAAGAACGGCTTGGCACGTCCTCTGCAGCTGTTGGGCATGGTTCAACGTCCCGAACAAGGCTTGTACCTTCCTGGAGCCCCCTCTTGAACTCTTCTAGCTTTTGTTTTGCTGTTTAGAGGGCAACACATCTAGCATTAGTACTTATTTCTTTAGAGAGACAACGCTGTTCCAAACGAACACATGGACAATTCCGGCACATTAAATCATAACTGAAATTGTAAGCATGATTCTAAACTAAAAAGAACCTTGGCTAAAATTCTGAAAAATGCAGGGAGCAAAAAAACACTAAAACTTACTGTGATGCGCCAAGGTTGCAACGGCCACATTGACAACTTCACTGTGTATGCTGCCAGCGGGTCGGCTAGCAAGTGGTTTGGGACGTGGAAACGCTGGAATAAATGGAGAAATTGGTGGTTGAGGCGATGGACCCTTTACCTTGACCTTCGTTTTGGCCACCTTTGGAGCTGGTCGACCTTGAGCATCGCCAGCACCTTCTCTCATTCGCTTCACAAAGCCAGAGTCTGGTGGACTCGATAGACATTTGCCTTTGCTGTCACGAGAGACTGGACCAGAGCGCTCCAGCCCATCAAACCCCCATGATTCCAACCAACTTGCATCACCGAGTTTGCCGCAGAGAGGGCAATTGCCACGTCCCGAAATCAGCGCTGGAAACAAGCACCAAGGGTGAAACAAACAACCACATGAATATGGCACTGCACAGTTTGAAACAAAGAGGTAGTTGCAGCATCTACACGCTGAGTCAAGATTAATTTTTAGAGGGACGCCTGCTTCAGACATATTCTTCCCAACAGGGCGTTTCGGCTTGATAGAATGCTGCGCAATTCTCTCAGATGCACAATTCTTCTCGAGTTGGCGCAGCTGCTCTTGGGAACTCCGGTAAGCTGAACTGTCGCGCTCTAAGGTTGATGCCAGCGTTGCTGCTTCCTCTTGGGCGGCCTCCAATGCATCGTTGTTTGCAGCAATTGCTTTGCTGATCTCCCGTTGCTCCTTGTCTACATCCGCCTTCTCTTGGAGCTCTCTGGCTATAGCATGCTTCTTGCTTCTTCTCCGCAGATCTTCCTTCTTAGAGTTCAACCGCTCATCCTCGGTTTCCAACGCCAATATCTGGGCATGCAAACCGAGGTGAGCTAACTTATTCTTGTCTAGCGCAGATGCAGACTGCTGGAGTTTTGAAGTCTGCAACTGCAACTCCTTAAGCAATGCATCCACTTTCCTAGCACCGGTGTCAACACCATTGTGATGATAATACGTTGCCACCGCCGAGATGATGCCCGCCATCTGTTGCTTCAACGCCGGAGGACTCAGCTTCTGTGGGTTGTTGGCAGCATGGGCTCGGCGTTCTTGATTCACCTTTGCAGCTGCAGCAGCCCAGTTGACGTTGCTGTCTCGCCCACCACTGTAGTAATACACACATGCGCGTAGAAAAGTTTGGCTGAATGCTTTGTTGTCGGGAGCATCGCCATATACTCGTTGGTACATCCTCAGATACAAGTCCCTTGCTTTGGAGTCTTTACACCGGTCCAGCAAGTAGCGCGTCTTGTTTGCACCCTCCCCAGGCGGCCAAGTCTCCTCATATGTGTTTGCTGGAACCATCTTCTCCGTGACTTCTTTGGGCGTACAACCTTCCTTGCAAAGTCCTACCACTCTATGGAAGAAATCTTGGTCGTGGACAGCAGCTGATCGACCCAGCAAGCATGGTGCAGCCAAGACAAGCTTCTCTCTCAACTCTGTTGGAATCCCCTCTAAGTCAAATGGCGCTTCCCAGGTAGACTCTGTATGACACTGTGATGGCACCTCGGACTTGACAACTATTGCCTCACGATCAGTTGCTTCAATTCGCAAAACCGCTTTTCCTCTGTTGGGACGTTGGGTTCTCTTGCCCAAGGGAGGCATGGTGGAAACTATTTACCTCGATTACAACAAAGCTACAGCAACCAGATCGACAACAAGGAGCGGCAGCAAGCTAGAAGTCTAAAGCAGAGCAGGTGATTGAAACAACTGTGGAAACAATGGTGGACACAGTTCAGAGCAAAGCAACACTAAATCTGGCGGGAATGGTTGATGTACCACAAAGAGGCCATGTTTTGAACCTTAAAAAATTGGGGCTGGTACATTTAGATGATGGAAGCGCACAACGCAGCCGCCAACGAGATGGACTCGGCTTGGGACAGTCCTATGACCCCCGTAGACTTAGTGGGGCAGTCGTTGTCAACTAGGTGAATAGTACTGGGAGTAGCCTGTTGACTTTCATCCCCTTTCTTACGGCTTGTATAGAACAGTATTATACTTTGGTGTAAGCCTTTGTTTCCACCGCCTTTAAATCAGTCTGCCTTTATTTCCAGCGCCTTGAATTAGTCTGCCTTTGTTTCCATCGACCTTAATCAGTCTTGAATCACTCTATTATGTTTTTTCTGGTCATTGATCCACCCCTTTGATCCAATATATCATCAACAATGATTACCCAAGTATTCTGATGAAGCATAAAGTATTTTGGCATTGAGATCTTTTAAAGAGATATTTTAGAATTAGTACTGTTGGGAACTCCGGTAAGTTGAACTGTCGAGGGACTCTTGGATTTAGTGACATCTCTAAGGGGCAAAACAATTTATTTAGATTAATTACTGCGTAGGAGGTTGTTGTGAAATTCATGTTTGACTTGAAATTTAAAGTGATTACCTAAACAAATTAAAGAATTACCTAATTATGAAAGATACATTCCTCCACTCATATCTGATCATTACAAATCAAATAAATTTTTATTGAACCAATCAATGGTTCCAAGTTCTTCTAATTTCTGGACATGGAATGAGAAAATTCAAAGTCCTATTTTAAATAAGTCCATTGAAATTTTTGCAAAAATTGGAAACTTTAATATAACTTCCTATGCTCTTTCAAATGATTCTTTATTTGTTTTTGATACACCACGCCAAGGAGTTAATGGACGGCATTGGTCCAAGAATGATTATACTTAATTTGGAACAAATTTCAAAAGATGGACTTCTTCAATTTCACGTTGGAATGTAATTCTCTTATTGCCAATAGACACCTCTGCACATGAGATACTTTCTTATCTTGAAATAAATGATGAACATATTATAATGCAAGGCAATTGGGGGTATCCTAAACAACATGAAGGCAAAATTTTACAAGATAATAATCAACAAAACTCAATATGTTTTCAACAAAAATCCGAAATTATTTTTATTTTTTCTTACCAAAGTCAAAGTGCTCCATCTTTAAATTTTCCATTAAAGTTTTTAAGTGAACCGTTGCCACTCATATTTACTAAAGATGAAGTTCAATGCGTTTCTAGTGAGAGAAGAATATTAAATTTTAATTACTTAATAGAGTGTTATAATTTATTTACCACAAGATTGAAATTTAATCTTGATTGGAAATACTTTTGATGTAGAAGGTTTAATAAAATCCCCTCTTTTTGTAGGAACTAAAATTTACGTGTTAGATCCCTCTGTAGAAAAAATAGAGAATTTGAAAAACCAAATTTTAAACATTAATTGAAATGACTTAGTTATCATTTGATAAAATCATTTCAATAAAATATTGTATTATTTTTAAGTTGAATTTAATTTCATTTAAAGAATATATATATAAACTATCATTATTGGGGACAGAGCCTCACGGTTCCACCGTTCTTGTTTCCACCGCCTTTAAATCAGTCTGCCTTTGTTTCCAGCGCCTTGAATTAGTCTGCCTTTGTTTCCAACGATGACAGTCTGCCTTTGTTTCCAACTGTCGAGGGACTCTTGGATTTAGTGACATCTCTAAGGGGCAAAACAATTTATTTAGATTAATTACTGCGTAGGAGGTTGTTGTAAAATTCATGTTTGACTTGAAATTTAAAGTGATGAGTATCGTAAAAACTGATTCTGTATTTTTACTGACTCGTCTGACTTCAAAATTTTCTAATTTTCTTCGAATAGTTTCAAACATTTATTTTGTGCCTTAGCATGCTAATGTACATAAATTCTGCATCAACATCCTCTACGATTTATCAGAACTGTATTCAATATATACTTTCTCATGAGTCCATTATTAAAATTCATCCACGTTTAGATTAAACCTCCAAAATTCTACACATAGTAATTTCAAATTCTAAACATAGTAATTTCAAACATCTTATGTGGCAGGTGAATTTTGGCATTGAGATCTTTTAGAGAGATATTTTAGAATTAGTAAAACAAAAAAATTAAAAAAAAAAAAATTTGCACCGTCAACTGCGCATCGGAAAGCGTGGTGGGGTGGGTGTCGGAGGGTGGATTCGAACCCGGCACTAGCACCCTGGGGTTGCCACGACAGTTCGAACCCGAAGCCTCGGATCACCAAGCCACCAAGGCTTTCATCGATGATTCAATCTTTGTGATTGTACTTATATCCAAATTGAGTCGATAAAAATACAGAAAAAACTAAAAGAATTAAAAAAATTCAAATTTGTTGCCACCGCCTGCCTTCAGTAAATTGTTTTGCCCCTTGACATTTCACTATATCTAAGAGTCCCTGGACAGTTCAACTTCCCGGAGTTCCCAACAGTACTAATTCTGAAATATCTTTCTAAAAGATCTCAATGCCAAAATTCACCAAAAGTATAATGTTTCTTGATTAATGATTAATTCCAAGTAAAATGTTGCTTGATTAATTAGTAATTGTGCATTAGCTTTAGACTCCAATGTAAATCCTCAAGAGGCCAATTTCCACTCATACCTGGAATTTGATTTGCAAATAAACTTTTACTTTTACTTTTCCACTTTTACTTATTATTGGCAAATTTTAAGTTCTAGAAAGTAAAAAGTCCCAGCTTTAGGGTTTAGAAAGTAAAAAGTCCCAGCTTTCTAATTTTCTTCGAATAGTTTCAAACATTTATTTTGTGCCTTAGCATGCTAATGTACATAAATTCTGCATCAACATCCTCTACGATTTATCAGAACTGTATTCAATATATACTTTCTCATAAGTCCATTATTACAATTCATCCACGTTTAGATTAAACCTCCAAAATTCTACACATAGTAATTTCAAATTCAAGATAACATGAAGAACTATTGAATTCTCAACAGTATGAGCACTTCGAAACAAAAATGACAACTAGGTGATAAAGCCGATGATTGAAAAGAATGATCAGGAGGTGAATTCAAACCGTGCTTGCTTTTTCAATTGCAAGATTGCTTCAGAAACCAGCATGAAGTTCAAGCAAGACATCTACGTTCAAAGTAAAATGTGACCATGATATGTACCAAATCCGAGAATGGTGCTAAAATACTAAAGAGTCTCTGAAAACCCTACATCAGTCAGAGGTAAAGAAACACCCGAGGGCCAAGATCATAGCAAGTGTACCAAACACAAAACTACTGAAACACTGGTAGACTGTCCTAGCATACAATAGGTGTAGACAGTTACATAAAGAAAAATGATTGTTTGGTGCTTCATTTCTAGAGTCCCTGGCTTCATTCTACTGTCCACGTTTCGATTCAAATTGGCGAAGCTGCTCTTGGGAACATAGGATGGCTGAACTGTCGCGCTCTATGATTGATGCCAGCTTCAATGCTTCCTCTTGGGCTGCTTCCAACGTGGCGATGTTTGCAGCAATCGCTTTGCTGATCTCCCGTTGCTCCTTGTCTACACCCGCCTTCTCTTTAAGCTCTCCGGCTGTAGCAAACTGTCTGCTCCTTTTCCGCATATCATCCTTCATGGAATTCAGCCGCTCATCCTCTGTTTCCAACGCCAAAATCTGAGCTTGCAAACGAGTGTGAGCTACCTTCTTCTCTTGTAGTGCAGATGCAAACTGCTGGAGTTCTGAAGTCTTCAGATCCAACTCCTTTTGAAACGCGTCCACTTTCCTTGTACCAGTGAGAAAACAAAACTGTTAGCCAATAATTGCAAGAAGCCGCCATTTCTACAAAGAATGCAAATACTCTACATGGCATACCAAGGAGTAGTAAGTGTGACTTACACGAACTTGAACTTCCACCAGCTGTTGCCTCCAAACTCTTCTTCACGGTGGAGACATCCTCCTCCATCTCTGGTGTAAGAGGGAGCCCAAACTGAGCCATCCAAGCCCCAGTGAAGGACGTACAACAGCGTGGACAAGTGGGTCGCTTGAACTGTAGCAACACTGCAATGCACGTTGGATGAAATCCACACCCACAAGAACCGACAACAATAGCACACGCTACAAATCCATGTTGCCCACATCCTGCGCACAGTCTCAACTTTGACTCTGTTGGCAACTCAGGCAATGACGTCCCTGTTGGATACAGAAATGGAGCTCTTGTTTGCAGCATCAAGGTGAAATTCTGAAGGCTCAGCAACTTCTCCTTGTTGGCAGCAATGGCACGAGCTGCTTGCTCAACTGCATTGGCAGCCTCTGGCAACTTGCTAGTCTCAATGACTAGTATGGATTCCTCCGTCTTCTGTTGCGAATCTGACATTTCAATGAGCCTCTCCAATAAATCCTTTCCCTCACGCCACTTCTGAGCGGACAGCTGGTTGGTACCTCTTAGTTTCAGCTCATTTGCCACTGCATAAGCTTCATTATACTCCTCTTGAATCGCACTCATCTGTTCGCCATTGGAGAGAAGTCCTTGTTTCAACTTAATCACAGTCTGCAGCAGATCGTCTTGGACAGCCATTGCTTCTTCCTGAAGCTTGTAACTATCTCTCAAGGCTGTCTCTACCTCGCGTATAGCCTGATCTCTCTGCAACTTAGGCAATTTAGGTCGTTTAGAGGAGCTCCTCCTGAACTCCAAAGTTGCCGCTTTGTTGGCAGCAACGACGGCGCACAAGGAGGCCAGTTGCTCCCGCATCGCCACAGGGCCCAATTTGTGGCGGTTTAGGGACTTAGTGGACATTCGAATCTTGTGCCTCTTCACAGCCTCTGCCACCCAATCAACCTTGACATTGTGCACAAATGTCGCATAGCAAGCCCGTAAAAACCTCATAGAAAAGGAACTGTTGGTCGGGTGGCCTCCATAGACAAGCCGGTAGTGCTCACAGAATTGTGCGGCTTGGTCCTGGTCAACACAGTTGTCGATTGCAAACCTGTACTTGTCTGATGAAGGCGACCACTTTGTGAGAATTTTGGCGTCAGAAACAGCTGCCACCGTCTGGACTTGGTCTACCTCAACACCGTGGTTACAAAGTCCACAAACAAGGGTGAAGAATCGCTCGTCATAGACACCCTCACGGCCTTTAAGCATGGGCGCCACAGCATACATTCGTTGTTGAAGATCTTCCGGAATTCCATCCAACATAATCGGCTCTTGGAATTCATCGCTGCCAATGTCTCCCCTGCCAATAGAAACAGTGCCGTCTCCAACATCGCTGGGGCTTGTTTCCAACATCTCTGGGCCCACTGCATCTGCTCCATCGTGAGGCTGCATGGAATTCCCTCTACACTTGCGAGTAGGTCTCCTCATATCTGCAACCAGATTCAAGCGACCGCAACTTCTATTAAAACTAGAAGCCACGACTGAATACAACATCTAATTCAAAGGCCATACACGATGACAACAACACAACATCTACAACAAGCTGAATGGTTCTAAAATACTATACTAAATAGAATTACCTTCTGTTGCGTACTACTATCTGCACTCCCCTTCCGCAACTTTAGAAGTTAACAAATGTATTGAAGCCCTAAAGTTCCGGCTGATCAAAATCTGCAGCCCACCTAAAATAAGTTTGAGGTATATATTGGACTCAGTCTATCACTTACACATCTAGAGCACAACACATAGTGCTGTTAATACGACTGAAGTCCTACCCATCAGCAACCAACAAGAGAATTCCAACAAAAGGAAAAAAAACAAGAATGGAAACAACCCTGACCTGATTGGAAGGATTACTGCGTCCTAGAGGTTTTTGAGAAGTTCCAAACAGTCCTGAAATATGAAATGGTAATTAATCGGTATTAAGTGCTCATTGATCAAACCACACAAGAGAACACAAATACGAATTATACCTTTAAAATTAGTAACAGCGGCAACGATGACAGTTAGCAACAGTGGCAACGATGACAACAAGATTCGAGGCACTTCAACATCTACAGCAAGCTCAATGGTTCTAAATTACTATACTGAATAGAATATCTTTGACAATTCTAGCATTCCCAAAACGAATTCAACATCTCAAAAGTTAAAACACATCGTATATGCACCATTACAAAATTACTCACTACACCACCGAAACTACAAAAAAAAAAAAAAAAAAAGTGCCAATATAACAAACTGATCTCCATTCAATCACATACTCATCCCAATCTCTCTCATATCCATGCAACATGCCAAGAAGGCTATCAAATCCCAACTCATACCTCTAACAAGAAAAAAAATCAAAACTGGTCTCAATGGTTCTTTAAGCAATCTAAAGTAAAAGTTTCCAAAAACCAGCAATGATTAGCTGCAGCATAGCGACAAAAAGGACAAGACGAAAATGGAGATAGCAATACCTGCAATAAGAAAAGGAAAAAAAGTTGCAGCCGAAACTATTGGCCTCCAAATCCTGCCCACAGAAACAGGAGACGCACCAATCTATGGCTTCAAAGTTCACTGGCCCTTCTGATGCAAACAAGCAGTCGGTAGCTGCGACATGGGAATGAAAAAAGTCAATGTCCCTTGCGTTTGCTGGCAACACCTCATACATGGTCCAACACAGTGGCAACGATCTTTGTTGGGTGCGGCATTAGCAACAGTGGCAACGATGACAACAAGATTCAAGGCACTTCAATATCTACACTATCGCTCAATGGTTATAAAATAGTATACTCACTATACCACCAAAAAGACAATACTAAAATGGAGATAGCAATACCTGCAACATACAAATCCCGCCCATAAAAACAGTCCAAAACACTAGTCTTTGGCTTCAAAGTTCACTATCGGTAACAGTGGCAACGATGACAGTTAGCAACAGTGGCAACCATGACAACCACAAAACCAACAAACAATCTCAATGAGTACTTTAAAATCTTCAAAAAAACTCACCAAATCACTTTAATTAAGCTCAACCACCCCACTCATAGTTCATGCATGTTGAATTGTAAAGAAAAGGAAAAATAGCTCTAGTAGTTTGCGAGCAGCTTACAAGCAGAAAGCTCCTTGTTGGGAAGTGAAGATGTTCAGCTCATCCTTGAGCATAGGCGTTCAAAGGAGGGTCAGAGGTCTTTGAACAAGCTTCGTACAGGGTAAATGTAATTGAACAAATTAAATGTCCGACGAAGCAACACAGAACATGCTACCGATTGAACACAATGCACGGACAGAACCGAAGATCACCAACGTCGAAGCATTCAATTCCTTCCAAGTAACAGACCAGGAACAATACGACGAGTCCTACATCCTAATTAGTTGGAACCTGCGATGCTGAAGCAACAAATCCAGGATCTAAAACTACTCGCATCCAGGATCTAAAACTACAAGCATTCTCTCTCATATTCATGCATACGACAATGTAGCCGCAACGATGATTGTTGGGTGCGGCAGAGATTGTAGACGTTGTTTGAAACCCCAAAACTTGCAATGCGATCTTTGGTGTCGCAGAGTCTGGAGTAGGGGTTGGGAGGAATTCATTACAGCTGCTGCTCTTGATGCCAACAGCTTGATTTCACTCAATGTGAAGCCGCCATTGTCTTGAGCTGAACTCCTCAAGATGTCTCGCTTCACTCAATCGCACTGTCATCACTGTGCCAACTGGATGGTATTTTTTGGATGAGATTTTAATTTTCATTTGATGCTTTTCATTCTTTTCCTTCATCTTTGTGACATTCTTAAATACGAATATCATTTTACCATGTTTTCATTTTTTATGGGATTTCCGTTGTTCGTAGAGATCATTCAATAATTTATTATTATTTTTTTGGTTTTTCTAAATATCTATTGCTTCATTTCATTCTTTTAATTGAGTCTATTGTTTTTTAATATGATCTAGTGATTAATTTTTAAAATATCTCATGGAATTTTAAAATGCTCTACATGCTTTTGGTTCTTTTTCTTTTTGTGTGACATTCTTAAATTTCATCTTCTCCTCTTCATCTTTTTATGTACTTTTTGTTATTCTTTTCAATCATTCAGTGATTGTTTTTTATTTCTTTTACAGTTTTAAATATGATTTTTTACCTTCCATACTTTTATTTAATTTACATATTTTTTAAGATGCTTTAGTAATTACTTGTTTAAGTAGCTTTTGGCATGGTTGAATATCATTGATGCAATTCATGCTTTTCATTTTCAAATATCAAGTTGATGCTTTAGTGTATTTTTCATTATTCTTTTCAATCATTCAATGATTGTTTTTTTATTTTTATTTTTTAATTTTAAATATTATTTTTTACATTTCATACTTTTATTTAATTTACATTTTTTTTAAAAGGATCTAGTGATTACTTGTTGAAGTACCTTTTAGCAACTTTGACTCTCATTGATGCAATTCATGCTTTTTATTTTCAAATATCATTTGATGCAAGTTTTTTAATCTATCTATGTGCCTTTTTCTCAACTTCTCAATTCCAATTTTATATTTCCAATGCTTCAATAATCTAACATTTGGGTCGCAATGGATCTTCGTGAAGTAGTGTCTTTTTGATTTTGTTAATTTTCTATCTTGCGCATTTGTCTCAACTTCTCAATCCCAATTTTACATTTCTTTTTAAGCTTTTTAAAGTTTTAATCGTTTGACCATAGACATTTGTGACATCATTTTCCAGATGTGGATTACTTGAAGCGATAAAATGCTTCTTCATTTGCGCCGAATCACTAGTAGATGTGTTCATCACATTACACATAACTCTCACTCTAATGTTGTCGATCATATTACACTTAACACCTCTCTCACCATTGAAGTTTTTGTAGAGCCGGCAGTTCTTGTTGTGGGATGGGCATGGAGATGTAAGAATTCTTGACTAAATCATCATGTTATCTTGTCAACACTCTCACTTTTGATGTTTATTGATTGATTTGCAACTCCCTGTTTATTTTACAGGGCTCCATGCAAGAGGACACAGACACAGGTTCTTAAACCATGTTGTGTTTATTTAGCTTCACTTCTTAAACTAATACACCAAGTATTGCAAAAAATCAAAACACTAATTAATGCAAAAATTCTTGCGTAAATCTAAGCACATAAGTTATTGCAAAAAATTTTGCATACATTTCTAATCAACTTGATACATAAATTAATGCACTAACTAGTGTATAAATTAATGCACTAGTTAGTGCATAAATTAATGCACAATTTAATCATAAATTATTGCATATTTTGTGCAAAAATTAATGCTCAACTCAATGAAACGATTTTTTGCACCATTTAAAGCAAAAATTATTGATCAATTAAGTGCAAAAATTTATGCAACCTTTAGTGCACAAATTAATGCAACCTTTAGTGCATAAATAAATGCAACATTTAGTGCATAAATTAATGCACTAGTTAGTGCATAAATTAATGCACAATTTAATCATAAATAATTGCATATTTTGTGCAAAAATTAATGCTCAACTCAATGAAACGATTTTTTGCACCATTTAAAGCAAAAATTATTGATCAATTAAGTGCAAAAATTTATGCAACCTTTAGTGCACAAATTAATGCAACCTTTAGTGCATAAATAAATGCAACAAGTTAGTGCAAATCTCTAATAATTTTGCACTTCTATAATTTAAAACAATTTCTATTTTAAATTGTTTACCATTTCATTCTTTTAATTTTTGGCAACAACTAGTTAACTTAAAATTGACGAGTAGATCTTTCAATATCATAGCTATGTAGATTGTATTTCTATGTTAATAAAAAATGTAGTCAAGTTATCATTAATATTTGACAATCAATTTTCAAAATCGTTTAATTAAAATTTTGTAATGAATAGAATGTAAACAAAATTCTTTTGAAGGTTGATTAGAAAGTAAGACTTATTCATTAGGATATTTTGACTTTGCAAAAGCAACTTGACATAGTTGTGACATTATCTTTAAAAATCCTTATACAAATCGTAGCCATTCAATATAAGAATTTAAAAAACTTAGAATTTTCATTTGACTAACGAAAACATTTAAATCTACTATTGATAATTAAATGGCTAGAAATCAAGGCGGTGGCAACAAAAGCAAACTGATTTGAAGGTGGTGGCAACAATGAATGCCTCAGATCCAAAACTTAGAGTACTGTTGGGAACTTCGATAAGTTTAGCGATTCCTAATTAAAACTAATTACTGCATGAAAACGGAAAAAGTAAAAAGAATTAAAAAAAGGAAAAATTTGCGCCATCAACTGCGCATCGGAAAGCGTGGTGGGGTGGGTGTCGGAGGGTGGATTCGAACCCGGCACTAGCACCCTGGGGTTGCCACGACAGTTCAAACCCGAAGCCTCGGATCACCAAGCCACCAAGGCTTTCATCGATGATTCAAACTTTGTGATTGTACTTATATCCAAATTGAGTCGATAAAAAAACAGAAAAAATAAAAAAAATTAAAAAAATTCAAATTTGTTGCCACGGCCTGCCTTCAGTAAATTGTTTTGCCCCTTGACATTTCACTATATCTAAGAGTCCCTGGACAGTTCAACTTCCCGGAGTTCCCAACAGTACTAATTCTGAAATATCTTTCTAAAAGATCTCAATGCCAAAATTCACCAAAAGTATAACAATATAAGCACATCCAAAGGGATCAAGGTCTAAGCTTTAGACTCCAATGTGAAACCTCAAGAGCCGTATAACCACTTTTACTTGGAATTTGGTAGTTTAGCAATTACTAAATGAGAAAAGTACTGATTTCCCTGATTGATTAATGTTGTTTGATTAATTTTAAATTCTAAAAAGTAAAAAGTCCCAGCTTTAGGGGTTGGGCGTCCACGAATTAGGTCAAGGGTTTAGCAGAGGGTTGTGGCCGTGATTATTAAATAAATATAGGGTTTTACCACAGCGTTGAGTTCGGGCCGTGTGTGTTGCTATTAAAGGGTTGTGGCGGTGTGTGTTGCTACCAGAGTAATGTGGCCGTGCGTGTTGCTACCAGAGGCTTTTGGCCGTGTGTGTTGCTTAATTTAGCATAGTACTTTAGAACCAGGTTTGCGAAGGGCAAATTCCGTGAGGTGCGCGAGCTTGTTTCTGTGCTTTCAGTAATGCTGTGGTTGCAGAATGTCAAACCTATTTGTGCATGGCTCGTGAATTGATTTCGGCATGTTGTTTTCTTGCTCTGTGTTTAACTAGGGAAACACCCTTCCAATGAACTCACAAATCTGATATGGGCCACATTGCATTTGATTGAGTCTTGACTGATAATGTTGTTGTTGTTGTGATGTAAAGGTCTTGGGCGGCCGAGGGGAGTTCGAATTGGAGCAGCCGGGTCTTACGGTTTCAAGGAAACTGCTAGGTATGTTTAGAAATCTATTACCTTTGTTGCCACCGCCTGCCTTCAGTACCCAGTGGCGTGACTGCAGCTAGGATGTTCATGTTGTTTTCTTGCAATGTGTTTAATTGGAGATAATAGTTTACTGATCGGACGCAACGTCCAGTTTAGTTAGAAAATATTTTTTTAGGATCAAGAGGGAATGGCAATTCGATGATAAACCTATTTGTGCAGCAGAATGTCAAACCTATTTGTGCAGCGGCGATCCAAATCTTTGGTGAAAGGGAAAGCTATGGCACAAGAGGAGGAGCTGCGGCGCGATTCCGTGAAGGGGAAAGGGAAAGTCGTGCCACAAGATCTGCCGAAGGTCAAGACGGAACCAGGGCCGGAAGGGATCACCAGCTATGAGTGGGAGACTCCCTTCAATCTGGATGGGATTCCACAAAAGCTATGTGAGCGCCTCCAGACTAAGGCTCCGTTGCTGCTGGGGAGGGACGACGCCAGGTACCCACCTACCTTTTTCGTGGAGGCGTTCGGGCTTAGCAATGAAGGACCCATGCCCAACAAGGTCACCGAAGCTATGGTGCCTCGCTCTTGGTACGATCAGATATGGCCTCCTGGCGATGGTGCCAACAAAAATCGACACTACTTCAGAGACTGCTGTGATGAAGTAGCCTTGAAGAAGTACAACCAATGCTACATGGAGGTGTATGGGGAAGCTCCGGACAACAAGGCCTTCAGTCAATCATTCTTGCGGGCTTGCATTTACCATTTCAAGGAGGGGCACCCAGTCAATTGGGCTGGGGCAGCGGCTTAGATTCTGGAGGAACGTTTCCAACATGCAAACCTAAATCCTCTGAAGCTGCGACCCCCAGCTCTCCGTTACCAGGTTGAGCGAATTCTCAAGGAGGTGGCACAGTTCTTGAAGGATGGAGAATGCGATACTTGGGGTGATGGAGTTGGGGCCGCTTCTGTTGGCAACGTCAAGGAACCGCACCAAGAAGGAAGTACTGGTGGCGACACGAAAGGCTGTGCTACCACTAAGCTCGAAGAATTGCTCGAGGAGGTGGTGCGTAAGACGGCCGAGCTTCAAGCTGCAGAGAAAGAGCTGGAGACGAAGCAGCAATCCCTGTTGCAGATGGATGAGAGGATTTGCCACTTTGAGGCCGAGGATGAGCGCCTCCAACAGCATGCAATGCTCTTGCGGAAGAAGAGTAAGGAGCTACAGCGGGCCGGGGATGTAGAGGAGAAGATTCTGAATGATAGGGAGATCCGCAAGGTTGGGGGGGAGATTCAAGCAAACATCTTGGAGTGGGATGCGGCTGACCTCGCCAGGACTTCAGCAAAGGAAGATGTGGATGTGGCTGCAATGAAGTACAAGAAGGCGGAGGAGGAAATCGCAGACCTCCAGGAGAAGTGCAAAGCCGAAAAACTTGCTCAAGCCTCCATCAAGCCAAAGGCGCCTGATGGAAACAACGGAGGAGAGGCGGGTGGAGACCCTGTTCTTCACCTGGACAAACCTTGTCCTCGGTGCCACCTCAAGTTTGTTGCAAACACCGTCTTCCCTTTTTCTTGTGGTTGTTTGTTCAACCCTTGGTGTCTGTGGGCAGAGCTTCTTGCAGGAGGTCGTATGTGTCCTCTGTGCAAACAAGAAGGTGACCCTCGCTGGATGGCAGCATGGGGGTTTGATGTGTCGGCACCAAAGCCAGAAGCCTGCGAAGACACCTCTGCCAACATGTCCTCTACACCAAAGCCAGAAGTCGGCGAAGACACCACTATCAACGTGACCTCTACTCCAGTTGTGGACCCGTATGCATATGAATCTGACGAAGACGCTGACATGCCTCTCTCAAGGAAGAGACCAGGGTCTGGTTCATTCGAGTGTGAAATGCCTCTAAAGATGGCGAAATTGGATTCAGAGCCCACCCCTGTGCCTGGTGAGGGTGAATCGTCTCAGGCTGGAGCGACAAAGAACTCAGAGCCCTCACCTGAGCTTGGTAAGGCTCAACACAGAATCTCCACTCCTTTATCTTGTCCTACAGAATACATTTCGGATTTTCCTTGTTTTCTGCCCCCCCTAAAACTGCCCGAAGAGCTACCTTGTTTTGAGACACTACAGCTAAAACCTTCTAACAAGAAAACGCAAATTTCTTTTAAAAAGATAGAAGCGGTTGCTAAGGCTGTGGCGTACTTATTTCTTCACAGTACGTTCCTCGTCACACTTTTTAGTTTCCACCATAGTTATTTGTAGCCAGTTAGTTGTAGAGCTCTTTGTTTGCAAGGCTTGTAACTATAATAACCGTTATTGTTGTTGGAAACTCACTTACCACAGGTTGTTGCTAATGTCTGGAATGGGTCTGGTCTGTTTCCAACAGCAAATGAGCAGGTAGCCGAGGGGGAGGAGGAACATGGCAAATCAATGGGTGAGGAGGTAGAGAGGCAGTCGGAGCCGATGGAGGTTGATGTTACCGTGGCCAAACCTATCACTGTAGGACTCCCCCGCAGACTATCTATTCCAAGTGGAATAGTCACGGATGTCCCCATGGGAACTGACCGAGCACAGGGTCTTCGCGCGGAGTCTCCAGTTCCCGTATCTTCAGGCTCAGAGTAGTCTCCTCAACGTGGACAGTAGAATGAAGCCAGGGACTCTAGAAATGAAGCACCAAACAATCATTTTTCTTTGTGTAACTGTCTACACCTATTGTATGCTAGGACAGTCTACCAGTGTTTCAGTAGTTTTGTGTTTGGTACACTTGCTATGATCTTGGCCCTCGGGTGTTTCTTTACCTCTGACTGATGTAGGGTTTTCAGAGACTCTTTAGTATTTTAGCACCATTCTCGGATTTGGTACATATCATGGTCACATTTTACTTTGAACGTAGATGTCTTGCTTGAACTTCATGCTGGTTTCTGAAGCAATCTTGCAATTGAAAAAGCAAGCACGGTTTGAATTCACCTCCTGATCATTCTTTTCAATCATCGGCTTTATCACCTAGTTGTCATTTTTGTTTCGAAGTGCTCATACTGTTGAGAATTCAATAGTTCTTCATGTTATCTTGAATTTGAAATTACTATGTGTAGAATTTTGGAGGTTTAATCTAAACGTGGATGAATTGTAATAATGGACTTATGAGAAAGTATATATTGAATACAGTTCTGATAAATCGTAGAGGATGTTGATGCAGAATTTATGTACATTAGCATGCTAAGGCACAAAATAAATGTTTGAAACTATTCGAAGAAAATTAGAAAGCTGGGACTTTTTACTTTCTAAACCCTAAAGCTGGGACTTTTTACTTTCTAGAACTTAAAATTTGCCAATAATAAGTAAAAGTGGAAAAGTAAAAGTAAAAGTTTATTTGCAAATCAAATTCCAGGTATGAGTGGAAATTGGCCTCTTGAGGATTTACATTGGAGTCTAAAGCTAATGCACAATTACTAATTAATCAAGCAACATTTTACTTGGAATTAATCATTAATCAAGAAACATTATACTTTTGGTGAATTTTGGCATTGAGATCTTTTAGAAAGATATTTCAGAATTAGTACTGTTGGGAACTCCGGGAAGTTGAACTGTCCAGGGACTCTTAGATATAGTGAAATGTCAAGGGGCAAAACAATTTACTGAAGGCAGGCGGTGGCAACAAATTTGAATTTTTTTAATTTTTTTTATTTTTTCTGTTTTTTTATCGACTCAATTTGGATATAAGTACAATCACAAAGTTTGAATCATCGATGAAAGCCTTGGTGGCTTGGTGATCCGAGGCTTCGGGTTTGAACTGTCGTGGCAACCCCAGGGTGCTAGTGCCGGGTTCGAATCCACCCTCCGACACCCACCCCACCACGCTTCCCAATGCGCAGTTGATGGTGCAATTTTTTATTTTTTATTTTTTATTTTTTTTCTGTATTTTTACTGACTCGATTTTGGTATAAGTTTGTTGAGAACATTTACATCTTCAGTCAAAGCCTTGGTGGCTTGGTGATCCGAGGCTTCGGGTTCGAACTGTCGTGGCAACCCCAGGGTGCTAGTGCCGGGTTCGAATCCACCCTCCGACACCCACCCCACCACGCTTTCCGATGCGCAGTTGATGGTGCAAATTTTCTTTTTTTTAATTTTTTTGTTTTACTAATTCTAAAAGATCTCTCTAAAAGATCTCAATGCCAAAATTCACCTGCTACATAAGAAATTTTGCCAAAATATCACTCAGCCACATATGAAATTTTGTTTAGCCACATCCCTTTTTGTAGCCTCAGTCAAGCCCAACACATTCAAACGCAATTTTTCTTCATCAGAATACTTGGGTAATCATTGTTGATGATATATTGGATCAAGGGGGTGGATCAATGACCAGAAAAAACATAACAGACCGATTCAAGACTGATTAAGGTCGATGGAAACAAAGGCAGACTAATTCAAGGTGGTGGAAACAAAGGCAGACTAATTTAAAGGCGGTGGAAACAAAGGCAGACTGATTTAAAGGCGGTGGAAACAAAGGCAAACTGATTTAAAGGCGGTGGAAACAAAGGCTTACACCAAAGATCGTAGCCATTCGGTATAAGGATTTAAAGAACTTAGAGTTTTCATTTGATTGATGAAAACATTTAAATCTACTGTTGATAATTAATAGTTGGTTTACTCAAGGTGTACACATGACAAGGGTAAAAGTACCATCCACGAATTCGCTTAACATAACATTTGCTGTGGAAGCTTTGTATTAAACTGAATGGGGAATTCAAGGAATACAATCTGTAATGAAATGAATGCAATCTGTAATGAAATGAATACAATCTGTAATGAAATAAACAGTATGAAATGAATGAGAAGGTGATATTCCTAGCAATAGTTGGCGTTTTTTTTTTTTTTTGGCGTTTTGTTTAGAGACCGCTACTCTGTTCTACAACTGAATTCTAATTGAGAATGGTACATGAACGACAAAAAGAAGATTAAACAGAATGTTTTGGAAAGATTAAACAGAATTTTAGTCTAAAAACACCATCCATGATACTCCTAGTCAATTCTGCACGATGTTGATAAGCACCATGAACTCATTTTTGCAAAATGAACTATTCAAGTGCAGTGAACATTGTTCCAAGTCTGAAGCAGATCTATATTTCAAGTAAAGGCATCTTCGGAATAATAGGTAATTCGGATTCATATTTGACATTGGCATTTGCTTGATGGGGAAATTAGTACATGAATTAGTACATTAGGAGGATATCATATGCGTTGGAAACCTGCCAGCACAAGAATTAAATCTGGAAACAAGACTTTTGCATATTGTAATGCAATTTCATATTCCAAATAACAAACTGAAAACCACAAAACCAACCTGCTCTTGTTTGTCATGAACAGTTCCTAACGGGAAATTAGTAGCCTCACGATTCCACCAACTAAATCCAAGAGTCCCTCGTGACAATTCAACTTACCGGAGTTCCCAACAGTACTAACTCTAAAATACTCTCTTAAAGATCTCAATGCCAAAATTCACCAAAAGTATAACCATATAAGCACATCCAAAGGGATCAAGGTTTAAGCTTTAGACTCCAATGTGAAACCTCAAGAGCCCTTCACTTCAATGGTAAACAGTTTGCAACCTTGAGGTAAACTTTAGACTAAGTATCATCATCGCTATTTTCTATGTGGCTTTGTTGATCTTCGGAGGACTCCACGTTGCCAACAACATTGTTATCGATGGAATCTTCTGTCACGTCCACCCTAACCCAAGCTCTGCCAACCCGTGTTCTATCTTCCCTCCACCTTCTTGCTCCCTCCACCGCATCTGATGCGTTATATGCCATCCTCTTTTTCTGCAATGCTGCTGCTATGAACTCGTCATTTTCCACTGACCTAACGTTGTTGATTCTTTGCAGTCGTTCCTTCTTTGCAAACCGGTGCTGTATATTCCGGTACCAATGTTGATATTGCTGAACAATAGCACTTGTCCTGTCCTTAGTGCCGTTGTGTTGAGTGTGGTGTTGATTAGCAGCCTTAGCTGCATGATGCGATTTTTCCATACCTTGATTGTTCCAAACAGCAAGGCTCCCGTATGTTTCCACATACCAAGGACCGTGCCTCACAAGGTTATGCTACAAAAAAAAGCCAGTTTCATGAATTATTAGTACATCCTAAACAACACGGTAGTAATGACTAGAACTGTTGCAACAATTAAGATCAAATAGTAATGGTGGTTCAAATCCAAAATCATACCATATAATGAGTGACGTGGTCTTCCCCAAAACACTTCAAGTAAAGGCGCCCCCATTTCTCAATTTTAGGCCTAAAAGTGCTGATCTGCTCCTGATTCAAGGTAAGGCCCACCAGATATGGAAACACTTGTTCCAACGCTTCCCACATTTCCACCCTATCTAGATATTGCCTACCCTGATCTAGGGTGTTGTTTTCTGAGCGCAAAACATCCTTCCACACTCGATCTTGCCCTGACCAAGTGGACGGTTGGAACATCCTAGCTGCAGTCACGCCACTGAGGGAAGGTTTGATAGGGACACTGTTGGAAGCACCGCTAAGTGTTGCATCCTTCATTATGCGCACGTTCCCACCATGAAGCCCAGCTGCAGACAGTGTCTTTTCCATATTCTCTATAGCAGCATGTTGACGGACTTCATTCTCCATGTTCCAAATGAACATGAAGTGCATGTGAAGAATTTTCTCAATCATTCTTGTCAAAGCATGCAATGTACAAATATGGACTCTTTCAAGTGGAATAGGCAGTATAGGTTTCCATCGCGATTCTTCTACAATAGGACACGGGTTGGATCTGATATTACTTGCAAATAGACCTCCATGCCACGTATGTTTTCTTCTCCTTGCCTCAGAGGTGGCACGTGCCACTGTTCCCACCACAGGTTTTGTCCTCTCTTGGTTACAGTAGATGCAAGAATGTTTCGCGTTGGCACCATGCTTCAATCCATACAAGCATTTGATTGTCTTCATATCTGCAGATAAGTGCCACTCGACTTTGAAGTTGCCAACACCTTCAACAGAAAGCAGCTGGCCCCCTTCTTGAGCTTTGATCAATGCTGGGAACGCAGTAAGTTCAAACACCCATTTGAGGACCTCATGTGATTCTTTGGCAACCTCAAAGCAAGCAACAGGCCATATTTCTGTTTCTGACTGAACAGAAAAATACCTATCGTCGCTTTTTTCAATGCTGGTGTCTAAGGCACGATTCATAATTGTCAAACTAACCCTTTCATACTTCCTTCCATGCATAATCTCAGCTTCGTCCATCTTCAACACAAAGACCAAAGGCGTGTTTCCAACTTCTGCACATCCCAAGTTCCCAACAGCTACCACATTTGAGCACGATGCAATCATGACAAAGCGTAGAATTGCTAATCAATAAGAAACCCGTTGGGAACACATAGCTAACTGTCCATACTTGTCTACGGTTGCTTCTGAACGAAGTAGTTACCTTCGGTGGTAAAACCGTACAGCTTCACCATGGGGAAAGGTCGTATGTGAGCGGAGAGCGAAGAGCGGAGAGCGGAGAGCGGAGATTGAAGAGCAGAAAATAGACATTTATATTGTCATTATAAATTCAATCATCCCCTATGACCGTGGATATTTTGCTCAATACTTTTATTATTTTTCAATTTTGAAATAAATTTAGTATATAATCTGTTGATTTAGATTCTAAATATAGTAATATTTTGGCATGTTTCAAGCAAGTTCAATCTCCATGGATAGAATTCCTTTTCTTCACTATGAATAATTTAGGGCTGACGTCATCATGACATTAGTGTATGGTCAATAATTGTCTACTTTCAATAATCTGTTCTATTTTCTTTTTAATCCTTGTTTTGTATTAGATAGCCGTCTAAATTTTTTTAATCTTTTCCTTAATATATCTTATCTCATATTATCTCATCTTATCTTTCTCATGTTTTTATATTGGCTTTACTGTTCCTGTTATTTACATTTTGCTTGACTTTTAAAAGAATTGTTTATGTGAGGGTGTATATTGTTTGTATGTGAATGTGTATGAACCTAGATGCTCTGTGGAATTGCCTCGTGTGCAAACATGTTTGCTGGTGTAAGTGACTTTGTATTCGCGAATGTTGGTGAGTGTAATTTGAGCATGTGTGATATGTAGTGCATGTTTTTCAAACTATTAAATCAAAGAGCACAATGTGTTACGAAGGAATTGTTTTTGATTTAGGATTTTATAATAGAATTGACGTACATCTTTTTAACTTTCATCGCCATCAAATTCTATTTCATGAAGTTCTATCTGTAATTGCATTGTTTTTGTCTAATCATAAAAACCGCACTACTCTATATAATGGCAAGGACTTTGGAAATGTCAAGATCAATGTTGTCAACTATAGTAGCTCCAATGCAGCACTTGTATCCTTGGATAAAGATCTGTACTGTAGTAAAGATCTATCATCTAAGCTAAGATTGTTAGTAAGTTCATACTAAAAACATGTGTATTTGAATGATAATTGTTGATACAATTGTCCTATATCATTATAAGGAACAACCTCGGTGCAAGTGTGACTACATAAGGAGTTTTAGAATACACTTGAAGGCATGCATGTGTGAGTATAAACTCATTAATACTGTGAAATTGCAAAAGGCTTTTTAAATCAGTTATAAATTTTTAATGGTTATCGGCTACTTTGATAAATAATAATGGGAATTTACCATTCTCCATGGATAGTCAAGAAAAGATAAATTATGGTGGTTAGAAGTTCAATAGTGATCATTTAAACACCTTTGCTGTACATAGTAGCCGCTGATGATGTAGTATAATAACTAGAAAGTAACTAGGCACTGTTGGTTGGGCAAGAAGATTAAATGTGGTAGATATCTTCATTTGGAAATATAGGATTATATTAGGATCAGAAGAGAGAGGCGGTTAATAAAGAAAAAGAGCGTTAGGGTTTTCTAGAAAGGATAAGTAAAAAGCGAAAAGGACTGAAGACCATCCTTGTACAATGATTTTGATTGTACATTAACACTTTTTAGAAAATGAAAGATAAAATCTCTTGAGCCATTAATCTAGTGTAAATAAGATGGTGTGAAAAAAATATGATATAGAGATGGAATTCTAAGAATATAAGAACATGAAGTGCAATAAGCACAAGGATGAAGAATAGAATAGATTCTTTATTTATGGTTTTCTTTGGAAGCATATAATGAGCTTTGAAAGATAATCTACTTTTAACTATAGTTGTTGAAATTTAGAGCAAATCCATAGCCAATTAGACTAGACTTTGCCAGCTAGGAAAAAAATGGTAGGATGCGAGCCAATCATGGTAGTTACAACTTATTGGTGACATAGAATTTAAGCTTCATTTAAAAAGTTTAAAATTTAAGGTAGGCTTCTGTAGATATAAAAACTTTATTACAATAAAATATATAGAAAAGCTCATACTTGTATTTGCTTGTTAAAAAGGTGTTAACAAGACAATGATATCAATTTGTACTTAAAGTAAATCATGGCAATCCTTATCATCAACTTAAAAAGGAAGATAGACAACAAAGATTTATCTAACTTATTATTACCAAATTGAGAAAAAAGTGAAAAAATGAAAATCCCTTAAAAATTGATACATTTTCAACCTCCATTTTTAAAGTGAAAACAACCTTTACCACAAAGATATTATTGCGTTTTTTGCTACAATAGGATAAAACATACAATAGACGCACGAGACCTTTTGCAATCATAATCATTATAAAAGAGATCTTGAAACAAAACGATACAACGTTCAACAAAAAATGAGAACATTGAATGCAAAGAAACTATTTGTACAACTACACAACATCTTTAGACTTTAAAACATGAGACAAGCCAATCCACAATAACGTTCGAATAATTGTATCTTAAATGTATGAACAAGCATACTAACAAATGCCATCTCCTAAAAATTACCCAATTGCCATTATAATATTCCAAGAAAATCCTCATCAACAAAACAAGACAGCATGCCGGTAGACAAAGAACGAAAACAAGTAAAACAAAACAACGCAAGTTGCAAAAGATACAGCGCAACACTTTCATATAGCTTTTTCCTCCAAAAGTAAACAAATCTCACCATGCTTGATGCAATCAATCATTTCAAAAAAACATAAACAGAGAACTTCAAATAAGAGTATGAGCAAGCTTCAACCCATTCTAACAAAACATTATTCCATGGTCTATGTACAAGACATTCACTTCGTTTGGTCAATAACTATAAAAGCACTAAACCACTACATACACTGTAAAATCCAACTAAAACAATCAAAGTGATAACAAAAGAGGCTCCCAAAATGCATTCCATCTCACCTCTAAACATAATCATGAAGATTCATACTACCATTCAAAGGCGGCCTAGATTTTCAAGGTTTTCAGACCCCCTCATGTTTGAGATCCAATATCTCCCAAACCAAGCAAAACCAAGGCTTCAAACTTCGTACACACATGTGATACCTCACAAAGTAGCCTTCCACAAAATCTCATTTCCAAAGTCGTCGCCGATTAGCGTCAACACAATGGAAACCAAAGTCCAAAATCTGCCATTTTTTCTAGAAACCCGACTGCGCCCTGGAGCCTGGGAAGGGGCTCTCGGTGCCGAGAGCCCCTTCCCAGCCTCAAGGGCGCCGTCCTAAAAGGGCCCTTTTCAAGCCCATGATGTGGCTCTCGGCACCGAAAGCCCACAATTGGACTCCAAGTGGGTGGCATTAACATGGCAAACAGTGGCAGAATGGATGCCAAGGTTTTCAGACCCCCTCATGTTTGAGATCCAATATCTCCCAAACCAAGCAAAACCAAGGCTTCAAACTTCGTACACACATGTGATACCTCACAAAGTAGCCTTCCACAAAATCTCATTTCCAAAGTCATCGCCGATTAGCGTCAACACAATGGAAACCAAAGTCCAAAATCTGCCATTTTTTCCAGAAACCCGACTGCGCCCTGGAGCCTGGGAAGGGGCTCTCGGTGCCGAGAGCCCCTTCCCAGCCTCAAGGGCGCCGTCCTAAAAGGGCCCTTTTCAAGCCCATGATGTGGCTCTCGGCACCGAGAGCCCACAATTGGACTCCAAGTGGGTGGCATTAACATGGCAAACAGTGGCAGAATGGATGCCAAGGTTTTCAGACCCCCTCATGTTTGAGATCCAATATCTCCCAAACCAAGCAAAACCAAGGCTTCATACTTCGTACACACATGTGATACCTCACAAAGTAGCCTTCCACAAAATCTCATTTCCAAATGCTAAGGACCCTTTTACATACAAATGCGGGTTTTTAGGGGCGTAAGTGGCTGCATCGTTAAAAAAATGGAATACTAAGAGCCTATATCCCCCCAATCCCGACCGCGCCTTTGAGGCCGGGAAGGGGCTCTCGGCACCGAGAGCCCCTTCCCAGCCTCAAGGGCGCGGTCGAGGATTTGGCCTAAGGGGCCCTAACCGGTCCCTTTACAAGTAAGAATTGGTCGATCACGGCCCATCAAGCCCCAAACCCGACCGCGCCTTTGAGGCCGGGAAGGGGCTCTCGGCACCGAGAGCCCCTTCCCAGGCTCCAGGGCGCAGTCGGGTTTCTGGTAAAAATGGCAGATTTTGGACTTTGGTTTCCATTGTGTTGACGCTAATCGGCGACGACTTTGGAAATGAGATTTTGTGGAAGGCTACTTTGTGAGGTATCACATGTGTGTACGAAGTTTGAAGCCTTGGTTTTGCTTGGTTTGGGAGATATTGGATCTCAAACATGAGGGGGTCTGAAAACCTTGGCATCCATTCTGCCACTGTTTGCCATGTTAATGCCACCCACTTGGAGTCCAATTGTGGGCTCTCGGTGCCGAGAGCCACATCATGGGCTTGAAAAGGGCCCTTTTAGGACCGCGCCCTTGAGGCTGGGAAGGGGCTCTCGGCACCGAGAGCCCCTTCCCAGCCTCCAGGGCGCGGTCGGGTTTCTAGTAAAAATGGCAGATTTTGGACTTTGGTTTCCATTGTGTTGACGCTAATCGGCGACGACTTTGGAAATGAGATTTTGTGGAAGGCTACTTTGTAAGGTATCACATGTGTGTACAAAGTATGAAGCCTTGGTTTTGCTTGGTTTGGGAGATATTGGATCTCAAACATGAGGGGGTCTGAAAACCTTGGCATCCATTCTGCCACTGTTTGCCATGTTAATGCCACCCACTTGGAGTCCAATTGTGGGCTTTCGGTGCCGAGAGCCACATCATGGGCTTGAAAAGGGCCCTTTTAGGACCGTGCCCTTGAGGCTGGGAAGGGGCTCTCGGCACCGAGAGCCCCTTCCCAGGCTCCAGGGCGCGGTCGGGTTTCTAGTAAAAATGGCAGATTTTGGACTTTGGTTTCCATTGTGTTGACGCTAATCGGCGACGACTTTGGAAATGAGATTTTGTGGAAGGCTACTTTGTGAGGTATCACATGTGTATACGAAGTTTGAAGCCTTTGTTTTGCTTGGTTTGGGAGATATTGGATCTCAAACATGAGGGGGTCTGAAAACCTTGAAAATCTAGGCCGCCTTTGAATGGTAGTATGAATCTTCATGATTATGTTTAGAGGTGAGATGGAATGCATTTTGGGAGCCTCTTTTGTTATCACTTTGATTGTTTTAGTTGGATTTTACAGTGTATGTAGTGGTTTAGTGCTTTTATAGTTATTGACCAAACGAAGTGAATGTCTTGTACATAGACCATGGAATAATGTTTTGTTAGAATGGGTTGAAGCTTGCTCATACTCTTATTTGAAGTTCTCTGTTTATGTTTTTTTGAAATGATTGATTGCATCAAGCATGGTGAGATTTGTTTACTTTTGGAGGAAAAAGCTATATGAAAGTGTTGCGCTGTATCTTTTGCAACTTGCGGTGTTTTGTTTTACTTGTTTTCGTACTTTGTTTGGAGGTTTGTTATGGCTCTTCTAGCACTTTGGGTTAATCAATTCTTTTAAAATTCCTTTATTTTATTTAATTACACATGAAATTATGCATGATCCTATTGTATGCTTTGTGTATTGGCAATTGCCTTCTTTTTTAGAGTGCACAATTTGAGTTAGATGTTAAGTCCTTTTTATGTTTATAGTACCGAACGTATGTCTTTTCACATTATTTTTTGATGATTGGTGCCGGAGATGTAGAGCATTTTTGTAGAAAGCACATAAAAATTGACATCTCATACATTTCTCTCTTTAGTTATAGGGTTCTTTTTCTTTGAGCAATCACCCTAACATTTTGGAAGGTGCAATTCTACACTAGATTGCTTGCAGTTGAAGTTAGTCATTGAGGCCTTGAACAATGCATTTTGATCCATTGACCACTGTATTAAAATAGAAACTCTGACATTTGACAAAGCACCTCACTCTTTATGACAGCTCCATTAGATGAGATGCTTATCTAGCAATAGATATAATAGATTATCATCATCGATTATATTTTGATTGATTTTTTCTATATGTTGTTGACCAATATATTTATCATGTAATCACTTTGCAATCTTAAGATCCACAGAAACATCCTCATGAGCTTTTAGATGTTGACTATACACACGTGGTTTTTGGCTTTGCTTGTTTCTCTTGCTCATTTCCTTGTGTCTTTTCCACAGTCTAAATGTATTTTTTTCTTAAAATACGCTCCTCAACACTTTTGATTGTTTCTTATGAGGTTTGACATATTGGCTTAGTTTTCATGTCCTTTATCTTAGCCTGCATTACTGCTCTGTCATCTGTTTCTTTACTCAATTTTGTCTCCATATTATAGAATATAGCTAAATAATTATCAAGCTATAAATTCTTTAATCAGCCATTGAAAAGTCACAGTCCTATGTTTTCAAAGACAAAGACACTTTTTTAATAGATAATCAGTGTGTCATCACGCTATCTTTAAGAAACCTTAATTTTTTAATTCTAATCTAGTGATTTTAAGTAATGTATATGTTAATACACACATAAACTCACTTCCAAGCCTCAACACATAAATGCAATTTCAAAGTACACACACTTTTCCAACATATTACAAATAAATTTTGAAATCACTTCTTCAATCTCTCCTACAAAAATGCACAACATACTATGCCAAGAGGCAGACTCGACTTGACTTCAATTTCTTCAATTAGTGGTTATGACTTTCTTTGACTCTTGCTTTGGCTCTTTATTTTCCACCTCTACTTATCGTTACATCAGGCCATCATAGTCATTGCATAAATTCGTAATAGTATACATTTCTTTAATGACACAAAGTCCCACAAAGAAGTGTCACCTATCTTGTAAATTTATGTATTAAATATAAATTTGAAAGGATAACGCTTCCAAAAAAACTTCATTATCTATGTTTGAACTAGATTTTGCATCTTTTATGTCACGTCATGAACTAAACTTTGTACTCTAATAATGAAATGTTTGACAAAAATCATCAATGAGAGCAATAAGAATATTGATCACGATGCATTATAATCTATATCCATCTAACTTGTTATCTTTTAAAGGACAATTGTTGAAATTGGCTTTTTGAAAGTTTAGGCAAGTACTTGTGATGTCAAATTTAGATACGATTTTTAAAAAAATTCTGAGAATTTTTTTCCTAACAAATGTTTTGAAGGAATCTATTTTCTTTAAAAAATTGGACACGAAAAAAAAATAATAATGGTACTTGAAGTGGAATTTTGTGTTGTGTAGGCAATTCAGGGAGTTGTGCTAAATACATATGTTACCTTTCAGACTTTTTCTATAAATATTCAATGTTGTCATCTTTGAGGTTTTCCAAAAGAGAATTACTTTTAGTACAATGTTCATTCCGCAAAAGATCAAAGTTTTTTCACTGTTTCAAACAATGCACCAATAAAACTGTTTCTTTCTTTTATAAAAGTTAGAAACTTTGTTTTCTTAGGTTTATTCTTTTTTTCACTAAAATGATGAATATTAATCTTCATTTTGACAGTTTAGATTGGGACTTTATAAAGTAATGGAATCTCTAGGAAAGAAATTATATGAATTTGACATTCTTATGTATTCAACTTTATAAAAAATATTGTTTTCTGCATGCTACACTTGTCTTCTGTCTGTAATTTATTTTGGTACAATTAGCTATCTTAGAAGTCTTTGTCAAGCATGAAAACCCTAAAATCCACAATGTAAGAAGCCTAAGAAAAAAAGTTAGAGTGAGTCAACCTAATTAAAAGTCAAGCTAAGAAAGTTTGTTTTTGGATTTCAATTGTTATGATCATCTAATCTCTAGGGTCAATTCAGATGATTTTTTTTGTCCTATCTACAACAATAATCTTATTAAAGATCTTATAGTTAGAATTGAAAACTGATGATTTTTTAGTCATTCATTCTTTCTACATTAGAAATGGCAGTTTTGAGAGTTTTTAGTGAAATATAGTCAAAGAACTTTAGGGGTTAAATTGCCCCTACAACACCACTAAACCAATGTCCAACATAATTTCTTATTAGAAATGGATCAAATACTATCTACTATACACAATAATCTTCATCCATCTATTCGTGTGATACATAAAATATTGCGTACTTGCAAGAAAAATGGAGATCAAAACTGATAAAATCAGACTTCAACCCACGGACATAGGACCATTTTTTTTACTAAAATTAGGAATATTCTAAAAATATTCGAATAATCTAAACATAGATTCTAATTTTAGAAAAAAATTAACTATTTTTAGAATCTGCTCTCCAATTTCTGCTCTCAGAGTAGAAATTCTCTGCTCTCCGCTCTTCGCTCTCCGCTCACCGCTCACATACAAGCTTCCCTCGCTTCACCATACTCCGTTGCACAGCTTCGATGTCAACAAACAAAGAATTTTTTGATGTCAAGACAACTCTTTTAATCTCTGATTTCTTCTTCTTTCCTTTGGTCGTTGGAACTTGTGTTACCAGCTCCAGTGTATTATCTATGGAGTAATAGTCACCAACAAGATCTTTCAACTTTGAATTTAATTCTGTTCGCAACAAACTGACCTGTTGAATGCATTGCCAAGAGTTCAATTTTAAAAGTTACACAACAATCACATGCATGCATGTTATTTGATTAGAACCAATAAAATGGCAAACCAGATGATTTTTTCTCACAAATTCTAGTTCCCAACAGTGTTCTCAACAGTAAGACTAGTATCAAGGTTAACTAGTACTCTGCTTCAAAATCAGTGTTCCCAACAAGTGTTACCACGTACCTTGTGAGGATTTGGCAAAAATGTTGCCTTTAAGCGTTTGTCAACAAGCTGCACTCTCCCTTTAACTGTCTTATAGATCTCATCGTATCCTTTTTGAGAGACTCCAGTCATATCACATGCTGCCAGAACCGCTTCTGTTCCTAGCTCCTTCCCAATTCTCTCAAGGTAGTAGTTGGTCATCCTGGTCGCAGCAAAACTATTTCGCGGATTTGACACCAATGCCACTGTTTCTCCTTGTGACATTATTTGAGCAAGAGCATGGCCTGTCCCCTCTTGTATGTCCCTGTCGCCACACAACCGCTTCCTACCTTTTGATGTCTTGTTTCCATCATGTATGGATTGAACTACCCTGGGTTGCAACAAGCTTCTAATTTTGGCTATACGAGCTCTTGCAGCTCCACCAGTCTTGGCTAATTCAGATAAACCCTTGGATGCTCTCAATTGTGCTCCTAGTGGAGTACTAATCATTCGTTCAATTTTCTTCCTCAACTTTGACAAAGCCCTCCTCGCTTCTGTCAGTTCATGTTGCCCGTCCGCAAGTTGTTGTTGGTGCGCTTCACGTACTTGTCGCAAACCATGGGTTGCTTGCAACATTGCCAACGATATTTCTTCTGCATGTTGATCAGCCGCTTCTTGTCCCTGCTGTCGGAGGTGTAGTAAGTTGTTCCTATAATTGTACTCGTTACGCTCCAACTGATCTTCCAGTGCTACACATCGAGACCTCAAAGATTCAAATTCGCTCTTCAACATATTAATCTCCTCTGTACTACCGGCAAGAAGGTCAGCTGAACGCATTGCCCATCTGCTATTTGCAGCATCAAGTTCGGACTTCAGATTGGCAACGGAATTTTGCAAGCCAACCTTTTCACGGATACAATCAGTCCTTGCCTTTTCTAGCTCTTGTTCCAACCCCACTATTGCATCGTTGGTGCTAACGAGGCGTTTTGTATATCCTAACAGGCCAGATTCACCATGACAAAGGAATTCCAAACAACTCTTCAACGTCCCAAACTGCGGTGGCTTCCTAGTGAGTGGATCTGTTGGGTACAAATTTCCATCCAACCACAGATCCATGTTGGTGGCACCAGATGCTCTCAAGACTGGAAATTCTAATCTGGAGACTTGTTGATCAAGTCGAACCCCTTTCTTGACAATAGGTGCGAACTTGCTATCAAGAGCTACAGATGCCGTGTATCCACTACCCCTTCCCCTGTTGGCAACATCCTGAAGCGCCATCTCTAACAACAAAACTGAGACAATCAAGTGGCCACCTGGAAAGAACCCTGTATAGGGCGGGAAAGAATTCTATTTGTAGAACAAAGTCTGGACATGGCTGGGATTTGCCGGGAAACATTTTCATTGGTCTTGTCCCCAATGGCGGGAAATTTTTACATGTCCACAACAGTACGTCGACCTGTCCACATCTCTCGGCCATTCTGTTGGTGGCAACACACACACACGTGTTGGCACCATGTGTACCATATATAATACACTCATGTCTCCACATGACCACATGGTGCCAACATAAATAATCCTAGATTAATGTTGGTGGCAACACCCATGCACATGTTGGCACCATGTGTACCGTATATAGTACACTCATGGCCCCGCATGGCCACGCGGTGCCAACATAAACTAATCCCAATTTAATCCGAATGTACATTTTCCCAAAAACGATGTATCAAGGTTAAATACATAATATATTTGGCTTGATATTATTATTTATCCCAGGTTCTCATAACTGTTACCAACGGAGTACATGCGGGACAACCCAAATGCTGCCAACAAGGCCCACTACTTTCCCACACAGTGCCAACTTCCCCATGGATCCACATTTTGATTGGTCGATGGATTTGATGGCAACTTGCTGCAAGTACTCAAACTGGCCAATTTCTTTGATTTTCGGAAAAGTTTAATTGCATTTCCAAGCCAAAAGTACTGGACACTCCTTCACCCGAAATTTTCTCTAATGCGGATCTCAGATCTAAATTCCGGATCTCAGATCTAGATCTCAGATCCAGATCACAGATCTAGAATTCTAGGATCTAGTGGGCCACTAGGCTGCGAGAACTCCGGGTAGGAGATAGTACTTAAGCCAGAAGTTTTCCCAAGGCTTGCACCTTGTTTTTGTATTCCATTAGCTTGTGAAATTCAGAATATGTTTGGAGAAATTGTTGGAGTTTGAGCGAGTGACGGTTGCAAAGCAGGTCCATTGTGGTTCCGGTTGGAAGTACCATTGTTGCCGGTAGGATTCCGGAAGTGTGTTTTCCGGTTGAGTGAATCAGGAAAGCGCCCGGAGAGATTGGAAAGGTGTCAAGCGCCGAGTGTTGACGGTTTCCAACGTCCGGAAGGAGCCTGGTGACAGGGACAAAAGCCTGACTAGCCAACCGGAAACCGTCCGAAAGGAGTAACAGTGTAGAAACAGTACTTGTAGCCGGACCGGAATGTCATTGTAGTATAGGATTCCGTCCCTGTATCCGGTACTGAGTAGCCATCCGGCCCAGAAGAGTAGACATACGGAAATCATACCATCCGGTTGTTAGAATAGGACCAGTGGGTGTCTAGCCACTTTAAGTTACGGGGCAGTGGGTGTCCAGCCACTTTAAGTCATGGGACGGTGGAGAATCCAGCCACTTTAAAGCATAGACGGATCAGTGGGAACCGGCCACTAGTCTAAAAATCCGGAAGTTTATCCAGTAAACTGTAATAGACGTCCGTCCAAGTACCATCCGGTAGGGGATTTGGAGCGGACGGTAACTAGAGTGGACGGATGGAAACCGTCTGGGAGCCGGTATCCGGACGGATCCGGATCTAGAGGGTGACAATCCGGAAGTCCATCCAGAAGGGAATCCGGTTGGCTAGGTGCCGGACGGGGAAAGGTAGCTTATTGTCTAATAGAGGGAAAACTATAGGTCTTCGTGGGAACGAACACGGAGTGGTTTACTTTGGAGGGTATTTAGTGTGAATTAAGTGCCTTCCGGAGGAATACGGATACCACGTCGTGCTACATGTGATTTTTGGCGCCGCTGCCGTGGATCTATATGATTTTCTTTCTGTCTATACAGGAGGCTACCTAGTTCCGGAAGGCATCCGGATCGGATCCGGTTTCCAACCAGGTAAATTTGAATTCAAGGGAGACGGAAGGACAGAGAACATCCGGCCCCAAGAAGAGAAGCAAAAGAGACATGGAGGATATACCGTCGAGCACAAGGAGATGGAGATTTCAGGAGACCGTAAGGCTTCACACAACCGGAGTAGCACTTGTGCCGGAAGTTTCAACCGTAAGTGGTATCCGGACTTCCGGACTTCCGGATATCAAGTCCAACCGGCTCAATCCAACACTGCAGTTGATGAATTCCGGATGAGAATAGGCAGACCGGAAAGTGTTCGCGAGGACGCTCACAGGCAGGGAGAGGGCTATGAAGGAAGACGTTCCCACATGTTTCCGGAAATAAGCAAAAATTTCCGGCTAAACCGGAAATTATAGTGTTTCTAGAATACTAGCTAGATAGGAATATTAGAAATATGATAGTTTTAGCTAATAAGACGGTTGGGAGAAACTAGAAGCCATAACCAGACATGGTGACACACTCCAAGATTGTTACCTTGACACCTAAAGGCGCCAGCTGTAGGGAGCCAAGACCATCAAAAACAGACTCCTGCTGCTTCAAATCTACATGTCTAAATAAAGATCGGACATTGAACATGTATGCATAGGATCTTCTACCTTCGTTGAAGGAAAAAGGTGTACACCATATTGGAGCACGCTCCACAGTACAAATTGGAAGATTGTGAAGTTGACACCTAAAGGCGCCATGTGTAGGGAGCCAAGACCATCAAAAACATACTCTGCTGCTCGAAATCTACTTGTCTAAATTTAGATCGGACATTGAATATGTATGCGTAGGATCTAGTACCTTCCTTGTATGAAAAAGGTGTACACCATATTGGAGCACGCTCCACAGTACAAACTCGAAGATCAAGAGGTTGACACCTAGAGGCGCCATGTGTAGGGAGCCTGGACCATCAAAAACATACTCTGCTGCTCTAAATCTACTTGTCTAAATTAAGATCAAACATTGAACATGTATCCGTAGGATCTTGTACCTTCCTTGTATGAAAAAGGTGTACACCTTATTCGAGCACGCTTCACAGTAGAAATTAAAAGATTGTGAGCTTGACACCTTAAGGCGCCATGTGTAGGGAGCCAAGACTGTCGAAAACATACTCCTGCTGCTCTAAATCTACTTGTCTAAATTTAGATCGGACATTGAACATGTATGCGTAGGATCTTGTACCTTCCTTGTATGAAAAAGGGGTGCTCCATATTGCAGCACGCTCCACAGTACGAATAAGAAGATTGTGAGGTTGACAACTAAAGGCGCCATGAGTAGGGAGCCAAGACCGTCAAAAACATTCTCCTGCTGCTCCAAATCTACTTGTCAAAATATAGATCCGACTTTGAACATGTATGCGTAGGATCTTCTACCTTCGTTGTAGGAAAAAGGTGTACACCATATTGGAGCACGCTCCACAGTACAAAGTGGAAGATCGTGAGGTTGAGACCTAAAGGCGCCATGTGTAGGGAGCCAAGACCGTCAAAAACATACTCCTGCTGCTCGAAATCTACTTGTCTCAATTTAGATCCGACATTGAACATGTATGCGTAGGATATTCTACCTTCGTTGTAGGAAAAAGGTGTACACCATATTGGAGCACGCTCCACAATACAAATTGGAAGATTGTGAGGTTGACACCCAAAGGCGCCATGTGTAGGGAGCAAAGACTATGAAAAACATACTCCTGCTGCTCCAAATCTACTTGTCTAAATTTAGATCGGACATTGAACATGTATGCGTAGGATCTTGTACCTTCCTTGTATGAAAAAGGTGTACACCATAATGAAGCACGCTCCACAATACAAATAGGAAGATTGTGAGGTTGTCACCTAAAGGCGCAATGTGTAGGGAGCCAACACCGTCAAAAACATACCTTTCCTCCTCTAAATCTACTTGTCTAAATTTAGATCGGACATTGAAGATGTATCCGTAGGATCTTGTACCTTCCTTGTAGGAAAAAAGTGTACACCTTATTAGAGCACGCTTCACAGTAGATATTGGAAGATTGTGAGGTTGACTCCTAAAGGCGCCAGGTGTAGGGAGCCAGGACTGTCAAAAACATACTCCTGCTGCTCTAAATCAACTTTTCTTAATTCAGATCGGACATTAAACATGTATCCGTAGGATCTTGTACCTTCCTTGTATGAAAAAGCCGTACACCATATTGCAGCACGCTCCACAATACAAATAGGAAGATTGTGAGGTTGACTCCTAAAGGCGCCATGTATAGGGAGCCAAGACCGTCAAAAACATACTTCTGCTGCTCCAAATCTACTTGTCAAAATTTAGATCGGACATTGAACATGTATGCGTAGGATCTTGTACCTTCCTTGTATGAAAAAGGTGTACACCATATTGGAGCACGCTCCACAGTACAAAGTGGAAGATCGTGAGGTTGAGACCTAAAGGCGCCATGTGTAGGGAGCCAAGACCGTCAAAAACATACTTTTGCTGCTCCAAATCTACTTGTCTAAATTTAGATCGGACATTGAACATATATCCGTAGGATCTTGTACCTTCCTTGTATGAAAAAGGTGTAGACCATATTGGAGCACGCTCCACAGTACAAACTCGAAGATCGTGAGGTTGACACCTAGAGCACCATCTGTAGGAAGCCAAGACCGTCAAAAACATACTCCTGCTGCTCCAAATCTATTTGTCTAAATTTAGATCGGACATTGAACATGTATCCGTAGGATCTTGTACCTTCCTTGTATGAAAAAGGTGTACACCTTATTAGAGCACGCTTCACAGTAGAAATTGAAAGATTGTGAGCTTGACACCTAAAGGCGCCATATGTAGGGAGCCAAGACTATCAAAAACATACTCCTGCTGCTCCAAACCTACTTGTCTTAATTTAGATCGGACATTGAACATGTATGCGTAGGATCTTCTACCTTTGTTGTAGGAAAAAGGTGTACACCATACTGGAGCACGCCCCACTGTACAAATTGGAAGATTGTGAGCTCGACACCTAAAGGCGCAATGTGTAGGGAGCCAAGACCGTCAAAAACATACCTTTCCTCCTCTAAATCTACTTGTCTAAATTTAGATCGGACATTGAAGATGTATCCGTAGGATCTTGTACCTTCCTTGTAGGAAAAAAGTGTACACCTTATTAGAGCACGCTCCACAGTACAAATTGGAAGATTGTGAGCTCGACACCTAAAGGCGCCATGTGTAGGGAGCCAAGACCGTCAAAAACATACTCCTGGTGCTCCAAATCTATTTGTCTAAATTTAGATCGGACATTGAACATGTAGGCGTAGGATCTTGTACCTTCCTTGTATGAAAAAGGCCTACACCATATTGGAGCACGCTCCACAGTACAAAGTGGAAGATCGTGAGGTTGAGACGTTAAGGCGCCATGTGTAGGGAGCCAAGACCGTCAAAAACATACTCCTGCTGCTCGAAATCTACTTGTCTAAATTTAGATCGGACATTGAACATATATCCATCGGATCTTGTACCTTCCTTGTACGAAAAAGGTGTACACCATATTGGAGCACGCTCCAGAGTATAAACTCGAAGATCGTGAGGTTTACACCTAGAGGCGCCATGTGTAGGGAGCCAGGACCATCAAAAATCTTCTCTTGCTGCTCTAAATCTACTTGTCTAAATTTAGATCAGACATTGAACATGTATCTGTAGGATCTTGTACCTTCCTTGTCTGAAAAAGGTGTACACCATATTGGAGCACGCTTCACAGTAGAAATTAAAAGATTGTGAGCTTTACACCTAAAGGCGCCATGTGTAGGAAGCCAAGACTGTCGAAATTATACTCCTGCTGCTCTTAATCTACTTGTCTAAATTTAGATCAGACAATGAACATCTATCCGTAGGATCTTGTACCTTCCTTGTATGAAAAAGGGATGCTCCATATTGCAGCACGCTCCACAGTACAAATAAGAAGATTGTGAGATTGACAACTAAAGGCGCCATGTGTAGGGAGCCAAGACCGTCAAAAACATACTCCTGCTGCTCCAAATCTACATGTCTAAATAAAGATCGGACATTGAACATGTATGCATAGGATCTTCTACCTTCGTTGAAGGAAAAAGGTGTACACCATATTGGAGCACGCTCCACAGTACAAATTGGAAGATTGTGAAGTTGACACCTAAAGGCGCCATGTGTAGGGAGCCAAGACCATCAAAAACATACTCTGCTGCTCGAAATCTACTTGTCTAAATTTAGATCGGACATTGAATATGTATGCGTAGGATCTAGTACCTTCCTTGTATGAAAAAGGTGTACACCATATTGGAGCACGCTCCACAGTACAAATTGGAAGATTGAAACGTTGACTGTTAAAGGCACCATGTGTAAGGAGCCAAGACTGTCCAAAACATACTCCTGCTGCTTCAAATCTACATGTCTAAATAAAGATCGGACATTGAACATGTATGCGTAGGATCGTGTACCATCGTTGTATGAAAAAGGTGTACACCATATTGCAGCACGCTACAGAGTATAAATTGGAAGATTGAGAGGTTGACTCCTAAAGGCGCCAGGTGTAGGGAGCCAGGACTGTCAAAAACATACTCCTGCTGCTCTAAATCTACTTTTCTTAATTCAGATCGGACATTAAACATGTATCCGTAGGATCTTGTACCTTCCTTGTATGAAAAAGCCGTACACCATATTGCAGCACGCTCCACAATACAAATAGGAAGATTGTGAGGTTGACTCCTAAAGGCGCCATGTATAGGGAGCCTAGACCGTCAAAAACATACTTCTGCTGCTCCAAATCTACTTGTCAAAATTTAGATCAGACATTGAACATGTATGCGTAGGATCTTGTACCTTCCTTGTATGAAAAAAGTGTACACCATATTGGAGCACGCTCCACAATACAAAGTAGAAGATCGTGAGGTTGAGACCTAAAGGCGCCATGTGTAGGGAGCCAAGACCATTAAATACATACTCTGCTGCTCCAAATCTACTTGTCTAAATTTAGATCGGACATTGAACATATATCCGTAGGATCTTGTACCTTCCTTGTATGAAAAAGGTGTACACCATATTGGAGCACGCTTCACAGTAGAAATTAAAAGATTGTGAGCTTTACACCTAAAGGCGCCATGTGTAGGAAGCCAAGACTGTCGAAATTATACTCCTGCTGCTCTTAATCTACTTGTCTAAATTTAGATCAGACAATGAACATGTATCCGTAGGATCTTGTACCTTCCTTGTATGAAAAAGGGATGCTCCATATTGCAGCACGCTCCACAGTACAAATAAGAAGATTGTGAGATTGACAACTAAAGGCGCCATGTGTAGGGAGCCAAGACCGTCAAAAACATACTCCTGCTGCTCCAAATCTACTTGTCAAAATTTAGATCGGACTTTGAACATGTATGCGTAGGATCTTCTACCTTCGTTGTAGGAAAAAGGTGTACACCATATTGGAGCACGCTCCACAGTACAAATTGGAAGATTGTGAGCTTGACACCTAAAGGCGCCATGTGTAGGGAGCCAAGACTGTCAAAAACATATTCGTGCTGCTCCAAATCTACTTGTCTAAATTTAGATCGGACATTGAACATGTATGCGTAGGATCTTGTACCTTCCTTGTATGAAAAAGGTGTACACCATATTGGAGCACACTCCACAGTACAAATTGGAAGATTGAAACGTTGACTGTTAAAGGCACCATGTGTAAGGAGCCAAGACTGTCCAAAACATACTCCTGCTGCTTCAAATCTACATGTCTAAATAAAGATCAGACATTGAACATGTATGCGTAGGATCGTGTACCATCGTTGTATGAAAAAGGTGTACACCATATTGCAGCACGCTACAGAGTATAAATTGGAAGATTGTGAGGTTGACTCCTAAAGGCGCCAGGTGTAGGGAGCCAGGACTGTCAAAAACATACTCCTGCTGCTCTAAATCTACTTTTCTTAATTCAGATCGGACATTTAACATGTATCCGTAGGATCTTGTACCTTCCTTGTATGAAAAAGCCGTACACCATATTGCAGCACGCTCCACAATACAAATAGGAAGATTGTGAGGTTGACTCCTAAAGGCGCCATGTATAGGGAGCCTAGACCGTCAAAAACATACTTCTGCTGCTCCAAATCTACTTGTCAAAATTTAGATCAGACATTGAACATGTATGCGTAGGATCTTGTACCTTCCTTGTATGAAAAAAGTGTACACCATATTGGAGCACGCTCCACAATACAAAGTAGAAGATCGTGAGGTTGAGACCTAAAGGCGCCATGTGTAGGGAGCCAAGACCATTAAATACATACTCTGCTGCTCCAAATCTACTTGTCTAAATTTAGATCGGACATTGAACATATATCCGTAGGATCTTGTACCTTCCTTGTATGAAAAAGGTGTACACCATATTGGAGCACGCTCCACAGTACAAACTCGAAGATCGTGAGGTTGACACCTAGAGGCGCCATCTGTAGGAAGCCAAGACCGTCAAAAACATACTCCTGCTGCTCCAAATCTATTTGTCTAAATTTAGATCGGACATTGAACATGTATCCGTAGGATCTTGTACCTTCCTTGTACGAAAAAGGTGTACACCTTATTAGAGCATGCTTCACAGTAGAAATTGAAAGATTGTGAGCTTGACACCTAAAGGCGCCATATGTAGGGAGCCAAGACTATCAAAAACATACTCGTGCTGCTCCAAACCTACTTGTCTTAATTTAGATCGGACATTGAACATGTATGCGTAGGATCTTCTACCTTTGTTGTAGGAAAAAGGTGTACACCATACTGGAGCACGCCCCACTGTACAAATTGGAAGATTGTGAGCTCGACACCTAAAGGCGCAATGTGTAGGGAGCCAAGACCGTCAAAAACATACCTTTCCTCCTCTAAATCTACTTGTCTAAATTTAGATCGGACATTGAACATGTATCCGTAGGATCTTGTACCTTCCTTGTAGAAAAAGTGTACACCTTATTAGAGCACGCTTCACAGTAGATATTGGAAGATTGTGAGGTTGACACCTTAAGGCGCCATGAGTAGGATGCCAAGACCGTCAAAAACATACTCCTGCTGCTCGAAATCTACTTGTCTCAATTTAGATCGGACATTAAACAGGTATGCGTAGGATCTTCTACCTTCGTTGTAGGAAAAAGGTGTACACCATATTGGAGCACGCTCCACAGTACAAATTTGAAGATTGTGAGCTCGACACCTAAAGGCGCCATGTGTAGGGAGCCAAGACCGTCAAAAACATACTCCTGCTGCTCCAAATCTACTTGTCAAAACTTAGATCGGACATTGAACATGTATCCGTAGGATCTTGTACCTTCCTTGTATGAAAAAGGCGTACACCATATTGGAGCACGCTCCACAGTACAAAGTGGAAGATCGTGAGGTTGAGACGTTAAGGCGCCATGTGTAGGGAGCCAAGACCGTCAAAAACATACTCCTGCTGCTCGAAATCTACTTGTCTAAATTTAGATCGGACATTGAACATATATCCATTGGATCTTGTACCTTCCTTGTACGAAAAAGGTGTACACCATATGGGAGCACGCTCCAGAGTACAAACTCGAAGATCGTGAGGTTTACACCTAGAGGCGCCATGTGTAGGGAGCCTGGACCATCAAAAATCTTCTCTTGCTGCTCTAAATCTACTTGTCTAAATTTAGATCAGACATTGAACATGTATCTGTAGGATCTTGTACCTTCCTTGTCTGAAAAAGGTGTACACCATATTGGAGCACGCTTCACAGTAGAAATTAAAAGATTGTGAGCTTTACACCTAAAGGCGCCATGTGTAGGGAGCCAAGACTGTCGAAATTATACTCCTGCTGCTCTTAATCTACTTGTCTAAATTTAGATCAGACAATGAACATGTATCCGTAGGATCTTGTACCTTCCTTGCATGAAAAAGGGATGCTCCATATTGCAGCACGCTCCACAGTACAAATAAGAAGATTGTGAGATTGACAACTAAAGGCGCCATGTGTAGGGAGCCAAGACCGTCAAAAACATACTCCTGCTGCTCCAAATCTACTTGTCAAAATTTAGATCGGACTTTGAACATGTATGCGTAGGATCTTCTACCTTCGTTGTAGGAAAAAGGTGTACACCATATTGGAGCACGCTCCACAGTACAAATTGGAAGATTGTGAGCTTGACACCTAAAGGCGCCATGTGTAGGGAGCCAAGACTGTCAAAAACATATTCGTGCTGCTCTAAATCTACTTGTCTAAATTTAGATCGGACATTGAACATGTATGCGTAGGATCTTGTACCTTCCTTGTATGAAAAAGGTGTACACCATATTGGAGCACACTCCACAGTACAAATTGGAAGATTGAAACGTTGACTGTTAAAGGCACCATGTGTAAGGAGCCAAGACTGTCCAAAACATACTCGAGCTGCTTCAAATCTACATGTCTAAATAAAGATCGGACATTGAACATGTATGCGTAGGATCGTGTACCATCGTTGTATGAAAAAGGTGTACACCATATTGCAGCACGCTACAGAGTATAAATAGGAAGATTGTGAGGTTGACTCCTAAAGGCGCCAGGTGTAGGGAGCCAGGACTGTCAAAAACATACTCCTGCTGCTCTAAATCTACTTTTCTTAATTCAGATCAGACATTAAACATGTATCCGTAGGATCTTGTACCTTCCTTGTATGAAAAAGCCGTACACCATATTGCAGCACGCTCCACAATACAAATAGGAAGATTGTGAGCTCGACACCTAAAGGCGCCATGTGTAGGGAGCAAAGACTATGAAAAACATACTTTTGCTGCTCCAAATCTACTTGTCTAAATTTAGATCGGACAATAAACATGTATGCGTACGATCTTGTACCTTCCTTGTATGAAAAAGGCCTACACCATATTGCAGCACGCTCCACAATACAAATTGGAAGATTGTCAGGTTGACTCCTAAAGGCGCCATGTGTAGGGAGCCAAGACCGTCAAAAACATACTTCTGCTGCTCCAAATCTACTTGTCAAAATTTAGATCGGACATTGAACATGTATGCGTAGGATCTTGTACCTTCCTTGTAGGAAAAAGGTGTACATCATATTAGAGCACGGTCCACAGTACAAAGTGGAAGATCGTGAGGTTGAGACGTAAAGGCGCCATGTGTAGGGAGCCAAGACCATCAAATACATACTCTGCTGCTCCAAATCTACTTGTCAAAATTTAGATCGGACATTGAACATATATCCGCAGGATCTTGTACCTTCCTTGTATGAAAAAGGTGTACACCATATTGGAGCACGCTCCAGAGTACAAACCCGAAGATCGTGAGGTTGACACCTACAGGCACCATGTGTAGGGAGCCTGGACCATCAAAAATCTTCTCTTGCTGCTCTAAATCTACTTGTCTAAATTTAGATCAGACATTGAACATGTATCTGTAGGATCTTGTACCTTCTTTGTCTGAAAAAGGTGTACACCATATTGGAGCACGCTTCACAATAGAAATTAAAAGATTGTGAGCTTTACACCTAAAGGCGCCATGTGTAGGAAGCCAAGACCATCAAATACATACTCGTGCTGCTCTTAATCTACTTGTCTAAATTTAGATCAGACATTGAACATGTATCCGTAGGATCTTGTACCTTCCTTGTATGAAAAAGGGGTGCTCCATATTGCAGCACGCTCCACAGTACAAATAAGAAGATTGTGAGATTGACAACTAAAGGCGCCATGTATAGGGAGCCAAGACCGTCAAAAACATACTCCTGCTGCTCCAAATCTACTTGTCAAAATTTAGATCGGACTTTGAACATGTATGCGTAGGATCTTCTACCTTCGTTGTAGGAAAAAGGTGTACACCATATTGGAGCACGCTCCACAGTACAAATTAAAAGATTGTGAGCTTGACACCTAAAGGCGCCATGTGTAGGGAGCCAAGACTGTCAAAAACATATTCGTGCTGCTCTAAATCTACTTGTCTAAATTTAGATCGGACATTGAACATGTATGCGTAGGATCTTGTACCTTCCTTGTATGAAAAAGGTGTACACCTTATTGGAGCACGCTTCACAGTAGAAATTGGAAGATTGTGAGGTTGACACCTAAAGGTGCCATGTGTAGGGAGCCAAGACCGTCCAAAACATACTCCTGCTGCTCCAAATCTATTTGTCTAAATTTAGATTGGACATTGAACATGTATCCGTAGGATCTTGTACCTTCCGTGTAGGAAAAAGGTGTACACCATATTGGAGCACGCTCTACGGTACAAATTGGAAGATCGTGAGGTTGACACCTAAAGGCGCCATGTGTACGGAGCCTAGACCATTATAAACATACTGCTGCTGCTCCAAATCTACTTGTCTAAATTTAGATCGGACATTGAACATGTATGCGTAGGATCTTGTACCTTCCTTGTATGAAAAAGGTGTACACCATATTGGAGCACGTTCCACAGTACAAAGTGGAAGATCGTGAGGTTGAGACGTAAAGGCGCCATGTGTAGGGAGCCAAGACCATCAAATACATACTCTGCTGCTCCAAATCTACTTGTCAAAATTTAGATCGGACATTGAACATATATCCGCAGGATCTTGTACCTTCCTTGTATGAAAAAGGTGTACACCATATTGGAGCACGCTCCAGAGTACAAACCCGAAGATCGTGAGGTTGACACCTACAGGCACCATGTGTAGGGAGCCTGGACCATCAAAAATCTTCTCTTGCTGCTCTAAATCTACTTGTCTAAATTTAGATCAGACATTGAACATGTATCTGTAGGATCTTGTACCTTCTTTGTCTGAAAAAGGTGTACACCATATTGGAGCACGCTTCACAATAGAAATTAAAAGATTGTGAGCTTTACACCTAAAGGCGCCATGTGTAGGAAGCCAAGACCATCAAATACATACTCGTGCTGCTCTTAATCTACTTGTCTAAATTTAGATCAGACATTGAACATGTATCCGTAGGATCTTGTACCTTCCTTGTATGAAAAAGGGGTGCTCCATATTGCAGCACGCTCCACAGTACAAATAAGAAGATTGTGAGATTGACAACTAAAGGCGCCATGTATAGGGAGCCAAGACCGTCAAAAACATACTCCTGCTGCTCCAAATCTACTTGTCAAAATTTAGATCGGACTTTGAACATGTATGCGTAGGATCTTCTACCTTCGTTGTAGGAAAAAGGTGTACACCATATTGGAGCACGCTCCACAGTACAAATTAAAAGATTGTGAGCTTGACACCTAAAGGCGCCATGTGTAGGGAGCCAAGACTGTCAAAAACATATTCGTGCTGCTCTAAATCTACTTGTCTAAATTTAGATCGGACATTGAACATGTATGCGTAGGATCTTGTACCTTCCTTGTATGAAAAAGGTGTACACCTTATTGGAGCACGCTTCACAGTAGAAATTGGAAGATTGTGAGGTTGACACCTAAAGGTGCCATGTGTAGGGAGCCAAGACCGTCCAAAACATACTCCTGCTGCTCCAAATCTATTTGTCTAAATTTAGATTGGACATTGAACATGTATCCGTAGGATCTTGTACCTTCCGTGTAGGAAAAAGGTGTACACCATATTGGAGCACGCTCTACGGTACAAATTGGAAGATCGTGAGGTTGACACCTAAAGGCGCCATGTGTACGGAGCCTAGACCATTATAAACATACTGCTGCTGCTCCAAATCTACTTGTCTAAATTTAGATCGGACATTGAACATGTATGCGTAGGATCTTGTACCTTCCTTGTATGAAAAAGGTGTACACCATATTGGAGCACGTTCCACAGTACAAAGTGGAAGATCGTGAGGTTGAGACGTAAAGGCGCCATGTGTAGGGAGCCAAGACCATCAAATACATACTCTGCTGCTCCAAATCTACTTGTCAAAATTTAGATCGGACATTGAACATATATCCGCAGGATCTTGTACCTTCCTTGTATGAAAAAGGTGTACACCATATTGGAGCACGCTCCAGAGTACAAACCCGAAGATCGTGAGGTTGACACCTACAGGCACCATGTGTAGGGAGCCTGGACCATCAAAAATCTTCTCTTGCTGCTCTAAATCTACTTGTCTAAATTTAGATCAGACATTGAACATGTATCTGTAGGATCTTGTACCTTCTTTGTCTGAAAAAGGTGTACACCATATTGGAGCACGCTTCACAATAGAAATTAAAAGATTGTGAGCTTTACACCTAAAGGCGCCATGTGTAGGAAGCCAAGACCATCAAATACATACTCGTGCTGCTCTTAATCTACTTGTCTAAATTTAGATCAGACATTGAACATGTATCCGTAGGATCTTGTACCTTCCTTGTATGAAAAAGGGGTGCTCCATATTGCAGCACGCTCCACAGTACAAATAAGAAGATTGTGAGATTGACAACTAAAGGCGCCATGTATAGGGAGCCAAGACCGTCAAAAACATACTCCTGCTGCTCCAAATCTACTTGTCAAAATTTAGATCGGACTTTGAACATGTATGCGTAGGATCTTCTACCTTCGTTGTAGGAAAAAGGTGTACACCATATTGGAGCACGCTCCACAGTACAAATTAAAAGATTGTGAGCTTGACACCTAAAGGCGCCATGTGTAGGGAGCCAAGACTGTCAAAAACATATTCGTGCTGCTCTAAATCTACTTGTCTAAATTTAGATCGGACATTGAACATGTATGCGTAGGATCTTGTACCTTCCTTGTATGAAAAAGGTGTACACCTTATTGGAGCACGCTTCACAGTAGAAATTGGAAGATTGTGAGGTTGACACCTAAAGGTGCCATGTGTAGGGAGCCAAGACCGTCCAAAACATACTCCTGCTGCTCCAAATCTATTTGTCTAAATTTAGATTGGACATTGAACATGTATCCGTAGGATCTTGTACCTTCCGTGTAGGAAAAAGGTGTACACCATATTGGAGCACGCTCTACGGTACAAATTGGAAGATCGTGAGGTTGACACCTAAAGGCGCCATGTGTACGGAGCCTAGACCATTATAAACATACTGCTGCTGCTCCAAATCTACTTGTCTAAATTTAGATCGGACATTGAACATGTATGCGTAGGATCTTGTACCTTCCTTGTATGAAAAAGGTGTACACCATATTGGAGCACGTTCCACAGTACAAATTGGAAGATTGTGAGGTTGACACCTAAAGGCGCCATGTGTAGGGAGCCAAGACCGTCAAAAACATACTCCTGCTCCTCCAAATCTATTTGTCTAAATTTAGATCGGACATTGAACATGTATGCGTAGGATCTTGTACCTTCCTTGTATGAAAAAGGTGTACACTATATTGGAGCACGCTCCACAATACAAATTGGAAGATTGTGAGGTTGACACCCAAAGGCGCCATGTGTAGGGAGCAAAGACTATGAAAAACATACTCCTGCTGCTCCAAATCTACTTGTCTAAATTTAGATTGAATAATTGAACATGTATCCGTAGGATCTTGTACCTTCCTTTTATGAAAAAGGTGTACACCATATTGGAACACGCTCCACAATACAAATTGGAAGATTGTGAGGTTGACACCCAAAGGCGCCAGGTGTAGGGAGCGAAGACTATCATAGTCATACTCCTGCTTCTTTAAGTCTACTTGTCTAATTTTAGATATGACATTGAACAGGTATGCTTAGGATCATTTACCTTCCTTGTATGAAAAGGATATATACTAAATTGGAGTTCACTCCACTATACAAATTGGAGGATTGTAAGGTTGACGTCGAAACGGTTTATGGTTTATCATTATTTTGTGAACAAGTTTGAGGCATTTTAGGAAAGGCTTAGAAGATCAATATTGTACTTTTTTTTTTATCCAGTAATTTTGATCTTGTTAGATCTTAAATTATATGATATTCTTCAAGAGTTTGTGCATAAGTCTTTATATAGTAAGAATTCCATAAGTTGATATTAGTTTATGTAAATAGAAATGAATGTTTTTTGAATGAATTAAATTATATAATTTGAAAGTATAACTATTTAATATGAAATTCTCATGAAATTTTTGACATTCATTTAAAATGAATTTTTCCTACATTCCTAATTTATATTTAATTATCATCTTTAACCATCGCCCTAAATCTTTTTGTGCTCAGGGATTGGATTAATTAATTAATGCATGGGTTGGGGAGGGGGGGGGGAGGGGGGGGGGAGGGGGGAGATACGGAGCACTGCTTGGATGGTCGGCGGATCTGGGGGGCTCTTTGGGGAGGTCTTGGGCAGCGTTGTCATAATGGACGGACATGGGCCAAATCTAGCGGACCGGATGGCACTTTGGACGAACGGACGAACCGGTCAGTTCCATTTATCGGACATAGCGGTCTCCTAGAAAAAATTTAATAGGTTTATATCTTCAATATGTGCAAGATAATCTTCAATATATGCAAGATTGGGACGGTCAACCCTAAGTCTTGGTCCAACGGACCTCCCTTGACCCCTAACAGACGGACGAGCTGACCAGACGGTCTTTCAAAGGGGGAGGTCCTATGAACAACCATGGTCTTGGGGTTGGGTTTACCCCATAATGTTTGTTTTTCCTCACCCCCCGTCAATGTACAAGGGGGCAGGCCCGCATGGGGTGGATGAGGAAGTTAATTCAAAAAATCCCAGTTTCCATGTGAGACCCCTCAAGGGGGTCTATATGATATTTGAAGTTCCACAGTGAGATTTCCTACAATGAGATTTCTGCATTAATTTATGCAGAAATCTGACTATGTGACACTATGATGTAGGATCTGTAACTAATATCAATCTTGATCTAGAATTATAAATGAATTGATCCACCATTCTATTCATTATGTAACAAAGCATTTTATTAAAATAAAATGTCAAAAGCAAATTCATTGGCATTACGTCCAAAAAATTGAATGTTTAAAGGATGAATCATATTTAATAAAACTTGAATACATCGTTGTTAGTAACTTCTTCAATTTCAATGGAATTTAAAACAAATAAAAAAATGTAAATAATATAAAATTAGAAATCATTGTCATTATACATAAAAGGTGTCATTATTGTATTTGGTCTTTGCCATATAATTTTAAAATGTATATCAAAATTAATGAATAAATACCAAAAATAGAAATACTCAAATATAAACTAAAATTTTATAATAAAATTATAAATTTAAAATATATATTATAAACTTTTTCTTTTTGATCATTGAAAAAATAAATCAATAATGATTTTTTATTACTTAAATTAAATTATTGACAACTTTCATTAAAAAATTAACGTGTCATTTTATCATCATGCTTTCATTTTCTAATACAATTTGAAAGTTAAACAATTTTTTTAATGATAGATGTTTATAGTTCAAAATTTCTTCATATTGTTACTATCTAATTTCTAAATGATATAAAAAGATTTACACTTCATTGATATACTACAAAAAAACATATATATATATATATATATATATATATATATATATATATATATATATGCTTTAATCTAATATATTATATTCATTTCAATGTCAATACAATCACATATTTTCCTCACTATCATGAATCACCAGGAGTCATATTAAAGAAATTTGAGTGTCTTAAAAAATCCTATGTATGTAAAAAATTTAATATCACTGTAAGAACTTTTGACTATAATCTGACATAATTTTGTTAATTGCTTTAACATAATTTTGTTAAATGTCATGTCAATTAGGAGACCCTGATTCGGTCTGACATAATTTTGTTAGGAGACCCTGATTCAGTCTAACTAATTTTGTCCTGTCAAATAGGAGACCCTGACTGCTCTAACATAACTTTTGTTAAGTGCGAGACCCTGATTCAGTCACCCTATAAACATAATACTGTCATAATGAAAAGTGACGCTCCAGCATTGACGGTGCGGCTGATGAACATCGACCTAAGAGCATCCCCATTAGCCGCGCCAACGGCCCACGCCAACGGGTCTTGGCGGGCCTGCGTGCTTTTTGGAGTCCAATGGTCGCGCAAACCCCCCCTCCATCTTCCTGTGGCACTCTATCACAAGCTCGATCACGCCATTTTTTCTCTGCTTGGAGGGAGACAATTTCCACACTCTATTGCGTAGTCAACGCCATGATGGCTGCTCTTGAGGCGGGAAGGGGGAAGAAGGGGAAGTACTTTAGTGCTGACAAGGAGAGATGCTTGTGCAGGAGTTTTTTGGTTGTTTCGCAGGACCCTGTGTGTGTGGCAATGGACAACGCAACACTGCATTTTGAGAGAGGATCACAACACACTTCAACAGAACAAAGCCAAGGTATGCTCCCACCCGTCCTTCAAGGTCTCTTGAATCGAAGTGGAGTCACATCAAGCATGACGTTGCGAAATTTGTAGGAGCTCACAAACAAGTCTCAGATTCAAGAGAGTCAGGAATTTCAGCTGAGGATGTTTTGAAGAGGGCGCTTGAATACTACAAGGACAGGCACCCCAAGCAGCAGACATTTGCATTTTTGCATTGCTGGCAGCTGCTTAAGGAGGTTCCACGGTGGTGGCAGTCTGCAATGGATGTACAGAAGCGAAACATTAGGCCAGACAGTCCCGCAGCGACCATGGCCAGGGATAGAGCAAGCGCAGCCCAAGTGGACCTCGACGAGGAAGCTCCCGGAAGTAGTGACTGGCAGGAGGTGCCGCCCATAGTTACCGAAGAGGAGGTCTAGGTCGTGTCACCGAAGAGCTTCCGGTCCCGCCCGGCCAGGCCCAGGGCAACAAAGCAGCCAAGAGTGACCAAGCGGAGCAGGGTCGCAAGGAAGCAATACTGAAGAGAACCGCAAGGGCCACGGAACAGATGGCTGCAGCCAATTTGCAAAAAGCCGAGGCTATGGCAGATCATGCTGATGCTGCCCTCTTCCGCATGCCCATGGAGGACCTAGACGAAGACGCACGTGAAGACTTCCAATTGCGCAGGAAAGAAGAGCTGGAGCGCATCAAGAGGAGGATGGAGCAGGAGAGGCGTGTCGTAGAAAAGGAGAAGATGGAGCACGATAAGCTCACAGCTGAGAGGGGGGCAGAGAAGGCAGTCCGCGAGAGAGCAGCGGAGGCGCAGGCAGACAAGCGGCAGCGGCTGCAGCCCACCACCCCCGCAATTGCCACCCCCGAAACGCAGCCCCCGCCCTCTCCTATCGCCACCGAGCCGGCGTCGCAACCGCATGCTTCCCCCGCCACAAACGGCCCGACTCATTCCCCGACCTTCTCCACCGAACAGGGCCTCGAAGGTGCGCCCGCCCAGACTCTCCCCTCTTTTTTTATCTTTTTTTTTGTTTGGTTGTTCTCTCGCAGCATCTCTCATCCCTCACCATTGTCTTGCCGCACCTCTCCTCTCTCATCTCTCGATGTCTCTCCCTTGCAAACCCTCACAGCTTGCATCTCCTCAACATGTTGCATTTTTTTTTAAAATTTAAATTTTGGTGCTTTGTATCTTATCCCTATCGACTCTCGGTTCCCTCGAAACTCTCTGACCCTATCTGTAAACCTCTCCTCTCTCAGCTCGTTCATTGTTAGTTGAATTTTTTTATTTTTTTATTTTTTTTATTTTTCCTTGCTCTCCATCTTCTCTCACATCTCACTCTCCGACCCTGTCTGTACACCTCTCCTCTCGCAGCTTGTTCGTTGTTTGCTTGTTATGTTATGTTGTGTGTTTTTTTTTTTTTTTTTTTTTTTTTTTTTTTTCAATTTCCTTGCTCTCCATCTTCTCTCACATCTCACTCTCCGACCCTATCTGTACACCTCTCCTCTCGCAGCTTGTGAGATTGTTTGCTTCTTATGTTTTTTTTTTTTTTTTTTAAAAATTTCCATACTCTCTATCGGCTTTTCACCATCTCTCGGTTCCCCTCTCATTCTCCCACCCTGTCTGAGCACCTCTCCTCTCTCCCGGTGTTGTTTTCATTTCTTGTTTTTTTTTTTTTTTTTTTGAATCCCCTCATGTCACTCAGGTTCCACCCCATTTTGGTTATTAGTCCCTCTTGCTGCTCTCTCTATCTGTCGCTGACTTTTCCCTCCCCCTCTTATGTCGTTATATCTACCCTTGCTCTCGGTTGTGATTGTTGTTTTAAGTGACTGGTTTCCTTTAATTTGTGATTTATATTGTTTTTTTTTTTTAAAATCTTGTTTCTAGATTTTTGCTAAACCTGTCTCGGGTTTTCCTTGCCGGAGCTTGCTTTCTCTCGATTGGTGATTGATCATTTTGTTTGTTTGTTTTTATTTTTTTATTTTTTTATTTTTTTATTATTATTTTAAATTTTTTAAACGCTTGCTGTATCCCTCTGTCTCCCTCTCTCCTAGCCAAAGCTTGCTCATGGATTAATGTGATTGTTCTGTTTCATTTTAGACTTGCAGCTGTTACTTAATTTATTTATTTTTTGACTTTTCTCTCCTGTCGCAGTCTCTCTGTATTCACTATTCAGATAGCTTGGGGGTTGGTTGTTACGATATGCTTTACCTGTTTTTATTTCTTTGCTCCAACTTCTCTTGTTTTTGTTGGAACTTGACTGTTAATCTAGTTTTTTTTCCTGGCTGAGCAGATGATTCACAAGGAGATGATTGGGAGGACTCCCAATGCATCCCAAACACACAATTTGTGATGACGCCTCCCACTCATACTCAAGCGTTTGAGGAGAGTAGACAAATTCATTTTGCACAACCCTCCCCCATGTATCCTTTAGGTTCTTCCTTTCCATTAGATGGTCATCCCCTCTCCATTGGAGACAACCAAATGTATGGTTTTAGGAATTTTGGACAAGGCTTGAACTTGAATGCAAGATTTTATTCACAATAAAGAGATACATTTTCATTGTCCTAAACCTAGTCTCCTCCTTTGTCCTCTCAACATCCACAAATGATCTATCAAATCATTTCGCAACGCAAAATGTGATTCAATGTTCTCCACCTCTCTAGTGCCAGCCTCCAAATCATGGAATGTGAATGGGATAGGAGTTCTCTGACATGGCCCCCCCAAATCAGCAAAAGGCTCTAGATGGAGACTCCTCTCATCCTCTAAAATCATATTGTGCATAATAATGCAAGCCAACATGATGTTCTCTATAACCCCTAAATCCCACTGCCTCACGGGATTTTTAATGATCTCCCACCTTGCCTGCAACACCCAAAAGGCACGCTTCACATCCTTACGGGCGCCTTCTTGGCACTTCGCAAAGTGCTCCTTCATCTCACCTTGGGGCTCATGAATAGGCTGTACAAAACATGCCCACGATGGATAAATGCCATCTGCTAGAAAGTAGTATCGGGGATAAACATGGCCGTTTACCTCGAAACTAATATCCTGACCACCACCTCGCAGAAGATTCAAAAGAAAAGGAGAATTGTCCAAAACATTGATGTCATTGTTGCCTCCAGGCAACCCAAAAAAAGCATGCCATATCCATAAGCTCTGATCGCCACAGCTTCCAGAATGATGCTTCTTTTCTTATCTTTGTCTTGGTATTGTCCTTGCCAAGCCACAGGGCAATTCTTCCAAGTCCAATGCATGCAATCAAGACTCCCACTTTACATCCGTCGAAATCCCCGCTTCTCATTGATAGCCATCTGCTTCTCAATATCTTGTCGTGTGGGCTGTCTCAAATAAACCTCCTCAAAACAACCTCTAATGGCAATCACAAACCTAGTCATGCACTCTTGTGCAGTGGATTCACCCAGCTTTACATACTCATCACATGCATCTGCCGCCACACCGTAAGCTAGCATACGGATGGTGGCAGTGCATTTCTGCAAAGAAGATAGACCTAAACGCCCCGCAGCGTCCACACTTTGCCTAAACCATGGATCAAATCTGACAACCGCCTCCACAATTCTTGTGAAGAGCTCCCTCCGCATCCGATAACGCCTCCTAAACTTCCTTGGGCCATACGTTGGATTCTCAGAGAAATAATCCTCCCAGAGAAGATCGTGGCAATGCTCCCTATTCCTAAACACATATGCCCTACCAGGCACACTACCACCCACCTTTTTGGGTGAAGAGGACTCACCCAAAATCTCACTTGACACAACATCAACCATCTGAAAAAATAAGTCATTCTCCAACTCATCCTCCATGTCTTCTTCAAATCCTATTTCCAATCCAAGACTTCTCTCAAACTCATCCTCCCAAGACTCCATTACTCTCACTCACCAAGAAAATAAACAAATACAAATCACAACCTTCCCTCAAAATCACAGACCCTGCCACAGCTCAAAACATTCACAACAAAATCAAATAGGGCGATGTCCCATTCTGTATTCAACAGAGACAGTGCAAGAGCTTACAGCTCTCACACAAGCCCAACCCCTCCCTCCCGCCCACACAGGCCACGAGGGCATCCATGTGGTGGCCCGCCCAGCCACCTCACCACGCTAACAGCGCTTGGGGGGTGGGGTAGCGTGGTGCCATTGGGGCCGCGACCCGCCAGTCGTTCGCACGCTGTGATGCAGCCCGCGCCATATGGCATTAGCGCATCCCGAATGGCGCGGACCATTGGGGATGCTCTAAGGACTCAAACCGGGGACCTCCCAGCCGCTAGTCAAATGTGAGTAATAATGGTAATGTATCACAACTACCCTCTGCAAACTTTGGTTAGTAGACAAGATGTGTGACCAAGTTTGCAACAAAATACATATTGTTAGTGCTCATATTATAGGTGATGTGCTTCAGAGCTATGCACATGAATCCGTGAAAGGTTTCCGTTGAAACAGAGCCAAATGTGTATTACATTCAAGAATTACATTTGTGATGATGATGTCTTGATTTAAATTTTTCAACATGGGTCTATCTATTTGATGATTCCTGGAGCAGATGGGAGCAGGTTCTCAATAATTCAAAGAATTCAGGAAAGCCTAAAATCCCAAGTTGAGAAATTGAGAATCAGTATCCTGGAAGGAATTGAAGAGATCTGGCTGCTCAAACACATGCCAGGCGCTGGTACTGATTCTTATTGCATTTAATATGGCTTACATACATCAGACCTAGATCTAATATTTTTGTGGAATCGACAATATGTAAAACTACATAAGATGTTATTAAAAATAAATATTAAAAAAAAATTCCTTAAGAAATTTATTATATAAAATATAAGAAGTGAAACATGGTGATGATCACAAAATAATATTTACATTATTCAATAACAACCATTATCATTAATACTTATCCAATCAAAAATGTAATTTTGAAGAATTGATCTTTATTGATTAACCCCTAAACGGCCATTGTCCTAGAATGGGTGTTTTTGAAATTTGGGCAGGTTACTAAAAATTCAAATTTACTTGAAAATTTTTGAATTTTTTTGTGGTAAAAGGTCTTTTCAAGAGGTTTATGGGGATATTTTTTTTATTTTTTTTGGATGAAGTGAGAAAAATTTATGCTCCTCTGAGCATAAAACGCCCTTCCACGGGCAGGCTCTCAGCCACTGTGAATGCAGCAATTTCTGCCCAAAACTGCCCAAAACTGCCCAAATCTGCCCAAATCTGCCTAAAGACGAAACTTTGAAATTCCACCAAAAATTGAGATTTTGATATTTTTTAAAAATAAAAATTTCTCGATAAGGTAGTAGAGCATGTTATCACCGTTTGGATTTTTAATCCAAGTTTTTTTCATATGCTATTTTTATTGTCCAAAAACGGCCTTTGTTTGTGAATTTCAGTTCACCCCCAAGCGGAAAATGATTGTTTTGGCAACCTTTCACAACTTTTTTGAATACAATTTTTTTAACACAATTAGCTAACTCAGTCTTCTTTGACGTGCATCAAAACCTCCAAAATCCATAATGGAAAAAAATGGTTTTTTGGGCCTTCAAAACTCTGCTGATCCCTTTTTGCGCAGGGAAAAAAACTTGTTTTTCAACTTTGAACGTTATGATCTTGCAATTGGTGAGGAATGAGTGTGTAAGATTTGGTGGACATGTAGACATAGAAGTTAGCTACAAGATCTTACGGTTAGATGTACTAATTAAGACCTCAACTTTGCAAAAGCCACCTTGCTTTGAAGAGGGGCTGGTTTCAGTCAGTTTTGATGAAAAACACCCTTGGCCGTTTAGGGGTTAAAAACTATTGAAGCACTTTCTAAAATCTATCATGTTTTTGTATCAAGTTTTTGTTGTCAATTAGGGCATAGCTTTGCACATATACATGGTCCATGCTGTCAGGTGACTAAAAAGTTGACATGGATTAAAAAATAAGACCGAATCAATAAGAATACAGAGCACAATGTTCAAGTTATCATATTGGACATTTTGCTGACACAGCTGTGTCAATTTGACATAGTTTTTCTTGTAGTGTATGCAATTAAACCTACAAAATTCATCCACCTGTACAACAATGTAAATGATTTTATAATATATCAGCCTCAGCAGCAGCTAGAAAGCGGAATCCCGGACTCTGGAGACCAAACTGGTACTGTAATGCGGAGTCGCTTGCCGATGCCGAAGTGCAAACCTCATTGTCATCGCCTCATCGGGCTTGGATTTTTGACTGATTGCTAAAATTGAATAGAACTTGAATAAGCAGGGTTCAATTCTTGCCTGAGATCCGGTCGCACATTCCTTTCCCGGAGTGAGGTGGTGCATGCGGTCCTGCAGCAGACGTTTTCAGTCGGAGTGGTGCGATTGCATAGGAAGAGAATCATGTGAGTTGCTATTATTATTTTTGGGTTCATAATGCTGCTGAATGTTATTCGGCTTTGTGTCTTTCATACATTCAGTCTGATCATCACAAACTCGTGGAGGTTATCATATCTGTTCCTTTGAATTTCTTCCTGGAGGATTTGCTTCGTGAGTAACCCATTATATGTGAAAATGGTCATTCAGCAGAAGATTCTATCAAAACTCCATTTAAATCTTGTAAATATCGTTCATACCTGTATCGACATAGTAACTATTCGTAATGAAACTTTCTGGCTGAGATAGCTACATGGCTGACTTGAGTACTTATCCACGTCCATGGGCTCGGAGTGAGACAAACTATTTGCCTCGGAGATGCTTGAGAAAATGGTTGCCTTGGAGATGGGTGGCAAACTGGTTACATACCTCACAGCGGGTTGAGAAATCACCATCATGCTATTACCTAGTGAATGACGGTCTTCACTGACTAGGTTTGTTTGTAGCGGCTTAAGTGTTCAGTCCTTTCTTTGGTCCAGTAGTCCTTTTTCCGCCCTAGACTCCGGTCTGATGAGGGCTTGTAACTTTTTATTTTGCAATGAATCTCTTCATTTGCCTCAAAAAAAAATAATTAAGTGTTCAGTCCAATCCACCTTGTAATATCTTCCAGCAGCATAATTAGTCTCCAATAACGTCATCGTTTATTTTGAGGACCACAAGCCCGCAGATAGCTGGGGCTCTATGAGTGCTCCCTGCTCAGAACGACGTCATCTCGGAAGGCAACAGTGACACTGTGGTGCACGTGCATATTCAAGGATCAGCACAATATCAGGACTGGTGATAGTGGACCCCTGGTGCACGTTAATGCTAAAATTTCTGATGCACAGCTAAAGAAACTTTGAATCCATACATCGGAATGACATTTTATTTCGTCCTTGTTTTTTTCTATGGCGCCACAAGCCAAACACCTTTCAATTGCAAGAGATCCAAATCTACACCAAACCACTGACAGCAAGGCAAGGGGCAGATATTGGGATGAACCAACCAAATTAAGCTTGCAAGTCCTGCTCCTGGTTGGAACATGGTGTTCTACAGTTCCGCGCACCAAGCATTACTTAATCCGGCATGCTCGCTGACACCTCACCCAATGCTTAGGACGATCTCATGGAAACGTGACCATGAGATCTCATGCTTCGAACAGTGGTACTGACGTGGTGCATAATCAGCACAATGTGTGCACATGTGCACTTGTGGCAGTGGATCAATGGTGCATGACGTTAATGCTACACAATTTGATGCACAGCTATTAGAACTTTGAATCCACTTTTGAATCCAGTGTACATTACCGCACAGGAGCACTAGCAATGTCAAAGGGTCCAGGTTTGGCGCCTCACACTGTTCTAGACATATGGATTCAGTTCATAGCATATTGCAGGTCCTGCGAACAGATCAGAACATGTACAGGTGTACTCGTGCCGTGGAACTGCCCGTACAAGGACTAGCTTGGATGTGCCGCTGCCAATGACTTAAATGCGAGCCCCAAGTCATTCACATTCCAATGATCATCTATCAGTGCGAGCAGTGTGTCACTGCAATCAGTCGGCTTGACCTCGACCTACTGGTGATCAGGCTTGAGTGGTCGGGGCCGCTTTCAAGTGCAGGTGCTCGTGTCTGTCACTATAGGTGGTCGTCATACACAGCTGGCGGGAGCCATTTGGGTCGCCGTTGTCGTCGCCATCTGCGCATTCTCTTATGAGACTGGTAAGAGTCGAGTGCCTCCGACTCTGTCAATTATGCTCTGGATGTTACCGCCTGGTGCTCATGCCAGAACGGTAGATGGAGCATTAGTGTGTGGGCACGGCCCTGAAATATGGTTACTGGTGAATCGCTGAATGTACTTGTACTAGATGTGTAACAGATGCATATGAGTACTGTCGACCCGGATTTGCAACATGCCACAAGGGGCGCTCGTGTAAGACACAGGTGAGTTGCGACCCCCAGAACTGTGGCAAGTGCGGCGTGGGGTGCCCGAACGCTGCGCACGGCCAAGGCAAGTGCGAGAAAGGCAGGTGCACGTTGGAATGCCAGTGGCGCCAGGGGTGGCGCGATTGCGACTCCAAGAAAGGCAACGGCTGCGAGACGAATGTTGACACCAACCCGAAGCACTGCGGGAAGTGCGGGAAGGTGTGCCCGACCCCTCCCGCCCACGGCATTGCCACATGTTCCAAGAGGGGTGGCTGCGGGATTCAATGCGACGCCGGGTTCTCCAAGTGCGGCACTCAATGCTTGAATCTGAAGACCGACACCGCCAATTGTGGAACGTGCAGGAAGGTCTGCCCAGCTCCGGCGAATGGCATTGCGACTTGCCCGGGTGGCACATGCGGCGTCCGGTGCGATGATGGATTCAAGCTCTGCGGAGGCGAGTGCCGGGATGTGGACAGCGACGTGAGTAACTGTGGTCTCTGCAACAACGCCTGCCTGGCGCCTGCAAATGCAATTGCGACATGCTCGAGAGGAACGTGTGGGTTTCAGTGCGACACTCTGACGGGAAAATGCAGCGGCGGCCCCTTGGGAGCTAGATGCTCAAACTTTCGAGAAGACGTAAACGACTGTGGAGGCTGCGGCCGAACGTGCCCAACAACTGGCAATGGCACAGCGAAATGCTCCAGTGAGGTCTGTGGCGTTGAGTGCAACGCCGGATTCAGGCTATGCAACGGTGAGTGCGTGGATGCTGTGAACAACTGCGGTGGCTGCGGAACCCAGTGCCCGACGCCGACACAGGCCCATGCGGTTGCACATTGCACGGAGGAAGGCACGTGTGGTTTCGTGTGCGCGCCGGGTTTCGTGAAGTGCAACGAGGAGTGCGTGGATGTAACAAGTGATGAAACGAATTGTGGAGGATGCGGGATTATTTGCAATTCAGGGGTGAGGAGCGACAGGCTGCAGAACTGTGCTTGCATGGGTGAAGTCACAAATTGCAGACGCGTCTGTTTAGAGGGAAGTTATTCCACAACCTGCCCATACGATGACGGGGATACTAACTCGATGGATCCCATATCGTGTTTCAATAATTGCGAATTGACGAAATGATTGTTGGCATTCAACCTCTACGTATTTTGGAATATTGTTCACCATTGGAGATTGGGTCGGTGCTTTTTAGACTACCGTTCACTTAGACATTACAAAGATGCAGATGTTACAACTGAAATTTTAAATTATGATCTGCGTAGAGTTGAGCATGTATTTGCACATCACAAAATTGTGATGGTGGGATTTTTTAGTAAAGAAGTTTGATTGGGGCAGGTCATTTGGAAGTCTATTATTCTGTGGGCCTTGTAGTTTATGCAAGGGTGTGCCTGGAGGGTTCTTTTGTCTTGTATTTCTTGCATCAGTAGAGTTGTTGTGAGTTGATAGGCATTTTTAAATTTAACTCTTGTGGCTAACAAATATGTTTCAACGGTGCTTTTTGGATTATGATTGTAGCACGAAGTTGTTTAACAAATATGTTTCAACAGTGCTTTTTAAATTATGATTGTAGCACGAAGTTGTTCAATGCCAGAATCCTTCACTTCTTTGGTTGGTGAAGGCCCTTTAATGTCGTGATGTTTCAATCCCTTGATTGGAGTACATACTGTGTGCCGCAAAACTGCCTCCTGAGTGAAAATGTCAATATTAGAAGGAAAATGTCAACCACATTTATGTCCAGAATGTGGTGCCACCAAGTCCACATAATTGGTATCCAAGTGTCCCACAAAACCTAATAGGATGTTAGGGAGGTGTTGATAATTGTTAAAGATACGGAAGTTGAAACAGAACTTGTTTAATGAAACAGCATTTCAATTGCTTGTTTGTGTTCTATATCTTAAACCACATCTGAAGACTTTTCAGTGAATTTGAGGTTGTAGTAAGTGCCGCTAGTGACGAACAACTCTTACATATCTTCACCACCTTTCAGTAGATTACATCAAAGAGCTCCACTTTCCTTAATACAACAACACAAACTTCAATGTCGCTCCTTCATGCTCTTCTTCTACAAACCCTAAACCCTCCATAAATTTCCCACCTCCAATAACACAACACAAGTGTAATTTATTTACTGTTATCAGAAATGTGTCGCAGGCTTCTGCTTGATACCTAGTCTCTCAACTCGGGTGATACTGGTGTGATACCTATGTGATACTTGGGGTGAAGTGGACAATCGACTAGGGTGATACTGGTGTAATACCTATGTGATACTGGGGTGAAATGGACAAGAACACTTGTGTGCAGGCTGCTTGCAGTAACGACTTCGTTGCAGCTGAAGTTGGCAGCTGCAGCTGCCATGGCGAAGAGACATGCCCCTCGCTCTCTCTGCGCACCGCTTGCGCCATCGCCCAAGGGTTTCCACTCCACGCTCCATTCCCACGGCCATCACGCTCCACTTCCTTCGTTGCAGGCAGCGCCTTACTCACTGATGATCTGTAACAGCCACTCTTCACCTGCGGGTCTACTCTCGCCACTCCGCACTGCTGATCTCTAGTTCCATCATCGCCGCGTCTTTTTCACATTGCAGTCGACTTGCACGCGATTTTGGAGGATGCCAGCGGCGTGAGAATACAAGCATTGAATCGATCGGTCGAGTATCGACGGTATGTTGTTTTTCATGGCAAGATCAGTATCGTTAATTTCCTAGGCTAGGGTTTTAACTTCGTTGTGTAGTTCTGTGAGGTGACGTGCGGCGTTCGAGTGAGCTTAATCTTGAGCTTGATTCTGTGCAGGTTTTTATGTTTTGGATTAGGAGACTGTTGAGTGGAGTGGATGTAGGGAGAGAGTTGGTTTGTGATGTGTTGAGTTTTGCATTTGGTTTGGAGTGGAGGAAGTGAAGGGAAGGAAAGGAGAGTCAGTGTGACGTGTTGTTTGGATGGCGGTGATTGTAGGAGGAGAAGGTGGAGGAGTTGCGAGTGGAGTGAGAATGGTGACTTTGAGCTCACGGGAGTGATGATGATGGAGTGGTGTGCTGCCTTTATGGAGAAGACTTGAGGAAATTGAACATTGGAGACATTGCGTTCGATAGAGAAATGGCGAAGGGAGGGTCGAGCGGGGAGCATTACCAGCCTCAAGCGAGTTGGATGGAGCGGAAGCCTCGAATTCGGAAGCCACCGGCGAAAGTGTCGACTACGACGTGGAGGCGGCGCACTCCACGCCACACGCCGCGGAAAAATGTTTTGTCAATGAGCAGTGACAATGTGGAATGCTCGCCGCCTGAGGCGATGATGGTGTCCAAAGGGGAGGACCCGCTTATGGTCATGGCCTCGTCGACTGGGTACTCGACGGATACGTTTGAGCGCGACGAGGAGCAGTTCATGAAGGACTTGGACAGGCCAAAAACTCCACGGAAGGTTATGAATACCAAACCGGTGGCGCATGAGAATGGATCGGCTGGTGCCAGGGGTGCCACGTTCGTCTTCCAGAAGCGCCTTGCGAGAATTGACTGGCGAACTGTGCATACCATTGACGTGGATCGTGTAATTCGCGAAGTTGGTACGATCATGCAACTCGCTGATATGATGTTCATCCGGATAGGAAGTCAAACATGCTCAACCTGTCAATCAGATTATTGATCAGTACCTCATTGAGGTTTCTTTTAGGATTCACTTTCATTCCATTTAGGGTTTGGTTGATTAATGAAGACTCGTAACAAACGATTTGTGTCAATTTCAGCGTCTCCAGGGTGTGTGAGTCTTATATTGGTTTGCTTCTGACCAGACATTGACACACTGGAGACGGTGCTGGATACAATTGCATTCGGTGACATCCAAGGAGAAGACACACGCAATTTTACGGAAGCTAACTTTGTGAAAATTTTCCGCCTTGCACAGCTGATGGTACTTATGGTTTTCAAATTTAATACAATGGCTATGGTCCTTCTTGTATTTTTGTAATTTTTTGCTAATACTTTATTTCTCATACGATAAAAGAGTTTTAACAAGTGTTTTGTCATCAGGCACGTATTCAGCTTCTACGGAAAACTCTCTAGAGATGTTGTATAAATGTGCAAATACAATCCGCTTTCCAATCTTATCTTTAATATTTTTGCAACCTGTTTAGAAACTTCTTTTTTACAAAAAAGACTGAGCTCATCTTCTTGTTTTGTACTGGTCTATATTAAACTAGTATAATGCTTTTGGGTTTATGAAGATCAACCTCATAGAGTTCTGATCTTCCACGGCGGCGGCACATTGGACGTGAGCTGTGTAGGTGGAATATTTGCTTCATGTCCAGGAGTTGTTGGCAGACCATAAGGCTGAGCTTCTTCAGGCTGGGGCTACTATGCAGCAGAAGAGTGAAAAAATTCGATCCCGTTTCTTGTGGCAACGAAACTCCCTGTTACAAACTCGCCATGAATTGAAACAAGCCAAGAAGGTTGTCAAATTCTCTTTGTGAAATTGCTACGCAGACTGATGAGTCGCCTTGTTTTTGTGTCTTTTTCAACCGACTGCGACTAGGATTCTTCATTCTTAGGTTAAGCATTGATCGTTCTGTGCGAGACTGCAGACCTTGAAAACATACGAAGTTATGCTGAAAATTCAGGGCAAATCCCAGTCCTCTCAAATTAATCAGCCACAGGTGAGCTAAGATTTAAGTAGTCTCATTCATCTGGAATGGTTTCGCAACGATTTGCACTTTTGATGGATTCTGTGCGGAGGTCGATGTTACTGATCAGCTTTTCTTGCAGGTTAGACATTGCCCTTTCTGTGAGAAGGTTTTCGAATCCTCGTACTACCTCGTAAGTATCCTTTTTGAAAGTATTGGATCAACTTCGTTGCCAAAGTGACGTGTAGATAATTGAATTGTTGGTGACATTTATGACGTGAAATCTGTGCAGGATTTGCATGTTGCAAGAAGGCATCAAAAGACACAGGAAGCGTCTGAAGATAAGATCCTAGCCGTGGTTTCCAAAGCTGAAGAGGCCACCGCAGCACGGGTGCACAGATTATACCCTTATCCACTTTTTACACATAAGCTTGTGACCGTATTTTACCCAATCGTAGCTGGAGAATCCTCGCATTTCCTGCAGTTCACATTTGGCGCTTGTTGGTTTTTTTGAAGGAGGATTTTTTAGTCAAAGTAATGACTGAAGTCTACCAATGCCCTCAATAGCTTAACAATATGATTCATATTTTGATGCAGGTGAAGGCTGAAACGAGTTTAGCTCTACAGACAGAGATTCAACAACTCCGTGAGAAATATCAGGTCAATCTTGCACCTACTGACACAGTGGATAAATCCTTTACTGAATTTATGGCAAGTCACCATAAGAATGAGGAAAATAAACATGCCTCTATGCTTCTTTTTATCGAAGTAAGAATTTTGGACCAGCCTCTCCTGTGATCGTAAAGGCTATGGAAATTCAGAGGAGCGCTTTACTATAGAGATTCATCAATGCTGGTCCCGTGAGCGTTCTGTCTGTCTAGATTCATTCTCATACATGAGATACTAGAATGAGGTTGCTAACGCTTTTGGAGGTACCGTATTGACAGGAGGATTTGCAAAGAGCAGAAACCACTTCCAATACACAGGTATTTCAACTTTGTGAGAAATTTGCATTATTCCGGTTACTTGCTCCTGTTTAAAGTGACACGTCGGGGTACTTCTGCTATAGTAATAAACTAGTAAGACCTAGCATATACCCTCTTAAAAGAACCCCGACATTTCCGATTGTTGCAACATTACTTAACAGGTGAACATAAAGGATGTGGACAAGCCTATATTCCCCTCAAACTGCGTGACGCTTGCTAGTGTAGCTCTTCCAGCATATTGTCCACGAATTGGGTTGTCTTGTACTATTACAACATCCACAGACCAGACACCATCAGTTGTTTAAAACTAAAAACCTCTACCTATGTTTCTGTAGAGATTGGAGCAATAAATCTCAAGAAAAAGCTCGGTTAGAGGAGTCATGAACGTATCACAAATCTGCCTATCAGACTCTCAGATATATTGACGAGAATTCAAGTTGCGAAATGTGTTTGCAGGTTCGGTCATTGCAAGCAGATTTGAAGCAAAGCAACAACCAACTGCATGACGTTCAAACTCGACTTGAGATTCTCCAAGCTCAAATTATTTCTGCTTCACCAAGCGTATGTTGTTTTTATCTCTTAAATTGTTGCGGCTGCTCTGTGATACCTTCTTGCAAACGTTCTTATGAGAGTCAGATTTCGCAGAATGTAAGTCAAAGGGAGTCCAGTATAAAGCAAGCAAGTTGTTTGTGTGGGATAGATTTCCCAAAATGCCCGGCTTGGAAACCTGTATGCTGTGGAGAAACCAAAGGGAAAAGATCATGGTCCTGATCAAGAGGTAGTTCTGATAAATTTTCAAAATTTACTTCAGCACCTGATAATAACAAAAACTACGAGGATGTATAGTATACTCATGTAATAATTGTATTTGTCAGAGATTATATGATTTGGAAAGCAAGTTTACTGGTTTGGAGCATCAAGTGAAGACGCTCGGTCAGGTGATTGTGTTCGTATATCTAAGTATGTCCTGGTAACTTCAGCATGATTAACTGCAGAGTTCTTTGACATGTTACTTGGCTCATCTTTGAATTTTTTTTTTTTAATATTTATATTACAGGAGAACTCTAGGCTTCTGAAGGAGCTAAATCTGGCATACGCTGAAGTGAGCATTCCTAACCTGAACAGAAGCCTCGCGGTGCATTTATGTTCTTCTCTTGCCGCCTTCTTGATATAAGATCATGTTAGCGGTGATGAATTGTGCTACCGCATCAAAAAGAAAAACTGACCAATATAAATAAGACCCCAGTTTTTGTGCAAATAGTGCTATTTTCTTGCCAGCATACACTCATGTTCGCGTCTTAACTTGCAGGTTTCAGACCTGCAGTCAGCGAAACGGCAGAAAGTTTTTGCACTGGAAAACCAGGTATTGTTTATGTCTAAAATCTTTTATGGCTCAAAGTGCCGCAAGGACCAATACAACCAGTTTTATTTCATGCTGAGTTCTGAAGCTGCAGCATAGACTGTCTTAGTAAACTTCGCAGTCGATATGTAACAAAGTCTGTTGATTTGATTGTCCATACACCCTGTTTTAAGGAAATAACGTAGTTGTGATGCTCAATCTTCTTGTCTGCAACACAATTCAAGGGATGTTATAATGGACGTTACAGTTATTTTGTGCAATAATGAGATAGGTGATCAACGGGTTCATTTTCATAGTTCATTCCTCACAGCATGTGATAATGTTAGATTGTACTCCCTAGGTATCAAGGATAGAAACCGTTATTTTTAATTTTTAATTTTTTCAGTGGCATGATTTTGTGTGCTGTTCTTAAGCGGTTAATATGACGCTTATTCTGTACATTTCTGTGATTTGTGCGACTCTACAGGTAGACGATCTGCGGAAGGAGAACCAACATCTCAAAAGAACCATGTCCAAGGTAAGCAATATGGCCGTTACAGCTGGAGTCACGGGTGATAAACCTGATGAACCAACTTTTCAAACTTGTGACCAACATCCAGAAAATCCCACTGTGGACCCACCTTTGATCAATCGCACGTCAAGGATTCATTCCCCACTTACTCCTGAAATTTCGCAGCTTGAATCAGTGGAAGTGCCAATAGAAGCCATTGAAATACAAGATGATGAGACAAATGATAATCGTCCAGTTCAAACTTGCCATAATATACCTGAGCACATCCTTGCTATAGTTGACTCAAATGAGTCTAAGACCCACGACTCTGATGTGCTGGATCTTCAGAAACTTGAAAATACAACAGATTCAGTGCTGGATCTTCAGAAATCTGAAAACATAACAGATTCAGTGCTGGTTCCACCAAGTATAATAAATACTTGCATAGTTGACGAAAGCTTACCCCCAGTGCATGAGGCACAACTCACTGGGAAATCTAGTGTTACCAAACTCTTCAAAAAATTACAGTTTTATGAAAATATCACAGAAACGAACATGGTATGATCTGTTAATTTAATGCAGCTGATTCTTCAACCATTTATAAATGCGGGATTGTTCGCAGATAATTGTGCAGTACTTTGTGGCTTAGCATATATGAGCTCATGTAAACTTGGTTGGTGTTGCACAATATTAATCACTAAACATTTTTGGGGTCGAATGGGATTCTGTGGGCAGGTCGAGGAGGAGCCCATTGCACTGTCGTTATTCAAAGAAAGGCGAGGACCTTCTCCAAGAGAACGGTGGACAAGAGAACCTGATAAGGATCAGGCACTCCTTGCCTTAGCCCGCCCTACAGCCGGGAGACGAAGGACGGAGGCGGTATCAGCACACAACAATGAAGAGCCGAGTGAGCAGGAGTCATCTCCCGACTCCGAGCACTACAGGCATTCTACATCACCTGTTAAACGAGCATCACGCATTGTACCTCAGGAAGTTAAATATGAGACATCCCCAGAGAGGATGAGGAAGTCTGCAATGCAGAGGCCGAAATCGGCGCCAGCTAAAAAGGTATACTATTCCTGTGAACTATTCTTGTCATTTCACCAGTTAGCTCTTCGACAATTCACAAATAACCATACTGCATTTTTAAAGGATCAGCACTAGTGAATTATAGGGGTGCGCTTCTGTCTTTATCGTCTAGATTTGTCTTCCTTCAGATGAAGTTCATAATGCCCATCTACCAAGGCAGTGAAGTACGTCACTGATATCCCTCATGCTTTCATGGGAGCGTTGTTTTTGTAAGGAAACCACCTTTAGCATTAATATCCAAATGCGCATTTTCCGCCTCATGCCCTGCTCACTGTTGCAGGGCAAGCCGAGAGGGGATGAAAGCCCAACTACTGCTGAAGAGATGCGTGCAAAGATAGAGAAAGAGATGGCTGCTGTACACGAAGAGCAGAAAAGGTAAACTCTGGAATGAATGTATATATATTCTCTGGATCTAGTGGCTGTTTCATGATTGATACAAATACTCGCTTGGCTATATTTTCCTAGTGGGTCGACACATGTTGCTGATGTGATTCAATTCTGTAGGCGCCAGAAAGCCGTCGAACGACTTTTAGCGAAAGAACTTGAGAAGGAGAAAATAGTGGAAAAGAAGCGAGGCAAACGAACAAAAGGCGAAGATGCGAGAAGTTGCAAGCCGGCAACTCAATATCCTCACACCTCCAAATCGGAATCCCCGTGTGAAAGTGTAAGTTTCTTTTTAGACACAATTATGCCAGGTCCACTTCCTTCTCTTGCGATGTATGCATTTCATTTGAATATTGAGTTTGATTTTAGTATGTGTCATCAGGGGCTTGAACTGCACAATGGAAATGAGTTCACCTGTTATGAGGGAAGATTAAAAGAACGCATTGATTTTCTTATGATTGATTGCATTGGTGCACTTTACCAGCAAAGCTAGAACGATCTGATACCTTATAGTTAAGTCAGGCATGAATTACACCCTTTTCTTAAATCTCAACAGATAGCTCCTCTGTTGCTCGCTTTACGCAAAAAAGAGGAAGCTACGAGTCTATCATCAATTCATTCTGTGCGCAAAATTGTGAGCAATCGAGTGGAAATTAATCAGACACAAGTCATACAACAGAAGCTTTCTCCCCTTCGAGGCACCCGGACTCAGTCATCACATTCCCCATTGCCACAGAAGCCTGGCCCAGGTTTCAAGAAATTCCTACCCGCAGTTCATCCCTATTTAAGGCCTGGGCTGGGTAATACAGTGAGGATTCCTCAAATTCAACCTAAGACTTCTCTTCATGCAGCTGTCTATAACAGCCATCCTGAATTTAAGTCGATTCGGAACCAAATTCCGAAAAACATTAAACCCCTTACTAAGGAGGACATTGCTCAACATCATGTTGCCCTCCACCGTGAACTTGGAAAGTACTTTCCACCTGAAAAGTCCACCTTTAAGAAATCCAATTCTAGCACAGTGAAAAATATACGACCTACCAAGCCCGAAAGTGAAACAACCGAAAGTGAAGCAAATGAAACTGAAACAAATGAAACTGAGGTTTCAGATATTAATTCACCTTTCATCAACCTGGTGTTCGAGGTTTGATACTCCCTGCACTTGAGGAGTATGATTCAGGGGTTGATGTAAATTTGAAATTCGAAATTTCTACCTCGTTTGAGCCCAATGCTGATATAGTTGCTGAGTAATCATGAACATTATGAACTGTCTGACCAAAAAGATAAGCAGGTTTAAAAGGAACAGACTTTTGATTCATCCATGCTACAAAAGAGGTGGGAGTATGTCGTGCTTGGTTAAAGTACGTCGTGGTTTTAATCTTGCTATTTTGAAGTATGCACTGTCTAGCATTGCACTTTAAACACTCGAGGAAGCTTTAATTGAAGTTGAACGTCTGGGAAATATTAAGGGTTTGGATGAGTCCGCTCTTCTTCACAAAACAGCTTGAGCAGAGTTAATGCTTTGTTATTGCATTTTCAGAAAAATTGGGAATGTTTTCCGTTGCTTTTGAAGCATGAATCTGATGTGCCAGGGTTGTTTCTTGTTTATTACGTCTCTTACGGGTACGATGGTTTCTGTATTATACATGACTTGTTGTCTGTTTGTGGAGTGCAGGAGGATGAAGTTGAGAAGCGCACCACATCAAATGAGGATGAGAAGGTAGTATATTTTGTTTTCGTGAAGAAATAGAAGTTAAGGAATTTAAATCCTCATTCTAAGAAGCACTGTATGTTTGATGCTTTCAGGTTCATAGGATCCAAGAGATCGCTGAGGTCGCTGCCATGGATGTTGGCGAAGAAACGCCTTCTATACCTATCCCGGAGAAGCAGAAGTGGTTGACTGAGCATCCTTTTGTGCCCATTCCAACCCTGTGAGTTGCTAACCTTACCTTCCATATTCACAATCGGATTTCGTGTTTTGGAAGACAACGTAATTAGTTTTCAGATTTGAATTTTGAAGGACCATTGAGTACCTTAATTCTTGTTATTCTTTACATATTCACAGACCGTTCACTCTATACCTAAGTTGACAATTCCATGAACATTGCCATTTTTCAGGCCACATGTGGTGGCAAAATATCCTCATCCGGAGACAGCTTTTGAAAAAGCGCACAAAGAGATTGCTAACGTATGTCCCAAAGTTTTATATAGCCTAATGTTATACTTAAATGATTCCCAATTTGTCATTGATGTCCTCGATCTTGACATGAAACAATCTCTCTTCTCTGTCAACTACAAATAGAAGAGTCAGTATCATGTTTATTTTACTGTCTACTTTTATACTCGTCCTTAAGTTTCTTTATTCTCCTTCACCATGTATACTTCATCATCAAATTAAATGGTTGTTTCTATTTATGTATTTTTGCGATATATCTGTTAAGGAATTCGATGACCAGCTTCGGGAGGAGCTCAAGAAATTTGGAATTACATCAAACACAAATGGCATCAGGTACACAAACTTCAATTAATAGTAATATCTCTCAGGCTTTCTATGTCATTATCTGCCTTCATGATGAATATTGCTATCGACTTAAATTGCGTCGCTCTTTGCTGGTGAATGACATGTGTTTCCGTTTGAAAGGAGTGACTGTTTCATGTGGAATGACATGTCTTCAGTGATACTACATACAACTCAATTTCCAGCGCACTGGAAAAGCAGCGATCTCTGCGTATGTCTCAAATTCACGGAAGTGAACGGAAAGTCATAGAGTACGAGCGAGGTGCAATTGTCTGGCATACACAAGTAAGCACCTGATGAAGATTCTCCTAGGCACTGGAATTTTTGGAACTTGAGTAAAAAATTCGCATTCCAATGTAAGGTCGTTTATACTCTTGAGATGCATGTGTTCTTCTATGCCACCACAGTTTCAATGTGAAGAGAATTCAATGATACCTTCAAATTTCCTATTCGAATTACCTGATGTTCTTGCAAAACAATATGAAGTGGTGAATGACCTTCCCTCCTAATGTCCTGGCCGTATGGTTTACAGAGGGCTGTACATGATCGTGATATTGAAATAATTGAGTCACAATTTGATGTTGCCTCAAATTCTGGATCGGATCACCTGAGTGATGCTGGTGCAACTGACGACAGTGGAGATGAGGTTTGTGCATTCCTGCGCCAGAAATATTCTTGTTTCTGTGCAGTGTTAGTTATGTACTGCATGCAGGACCTTCAGCCATATAACTGTGTTCTTTTGCTGTTGGTCTTTCCAGATTATTCAAAGCAACAGTTCATGTTGGATTTCTTTGGTACCCACCTATTAGAATTTGTGACAGTTGTGCATACAAGTGGGTTTGTATCACGAATAGTGACTTGGTGTGTACGTTTTGAACAGTCTGGTAAGAGCAACTACAATTCAAGCCGAAGCCACCAATCTCATCAAAGCGACGAATCGGACTGTGAGTCTAGGGAAGATTGCAGGGAAGTTGAAATAAAATCTCTTGGCGGAAGTCCACAAAGCAGTGAGAATGGTGGTAGCAGTGACGATTTGCAAGAGACTGAAGTTCAAGTTCGTAAGAACGAGCTTGTTGTTAACAGGGTTAAGCTGACAGGTCCAGTTTCATCAAAAGCTGACGGCAGGGAATATTCTGGTCCAAAGTCTCCACTTGATGGACGTGTCCAATACGTTTCTAGGTGAATGTTCCTGCAGATTCTCTGTTCTAACATTAAATTGCTTACTTGTGTAAATCAAGAGCGATGAACATAATTCTGTGGCTTTGCTATCCTCTTTGGACATTTACTACACTGCGCGTACTGATTCAATTGAGAATTCAATCCTCAGAGCATTCTCATGGAAACAGAAGCCAGCGCAAACCGCTCAAAGCAACCGAGATTTTTCATCACGAGAACCAGTAAGACCTGATGCTGAAGTTGTTGCAAATGGTCGGCAGTCTACAGAATTGGGGGAAGATCAAGTAGAAGAAGAACTCGGATTGGGTGACTGGGAAAGTGACGAGGATGCAGTCCCATCGAGGGGAATGCAGAGGTAAGAGGACATCTAATCATTTAATATTGGGCAACTTAAACACAAAGCAAGGGAACTCCAAGGTTCAAATCTCTCTATCTGTTGGCAGAAAGTGCCACACCTGACTAGTATATGAATAGTATGGTGTTCTAATATTAAATGAACCATGTTATAGGTAACAAATTACACCCGGTGACAAGATCATGAAGTGGCCCAAAAAGATCAGAGGCAATGCTGCAATGTATTTTTGTGGCAAACTCTTGTCTGTTATGAGCCAAATATCTCTCGTTCATGTTACTAATTGTAGAAACATAATTGATCCTGAGCTACAGTTTAGATGCAAATTAACTGAGTCATCGGTGCAGGCAGGGAGTGTAGTCACTGCTATATGTGAGTGAATCACCTGCACTTTATGGTTGAAATTTGGGAGTTCAGATTTTCAGCTAGTGGGAAAGGCTTGAACTGTGATGCGTGCTAGTATCATGGAGGAGCAAGCATGGAGATCATGATTTTCTTTCACATACATTTGGTACATGCTTTATCAAAGGACTGAAATGTTAATCATATTTTGTCTCCTTTTGCAGACGGGTTAAAATTGTTGACCGTCAACTTGCTTCTGTATTAGAAGGTAAATATAAAACAAACTTCCATATTCAATCGCTATGAGAGGTTGATTAGTTTTGCCCCACCTTTATTTGTAAGATTACTTCAAATATTATCATCTGTACAAAAACTAATGGTTTTGCAGCTTCGTAAGAAAACTAAGTGCTTGCAAATTCTTATATGTTACGACATAGGAACATTGATATCAAAATGATAGAGAAACGTTACATTTTTGCACCTTTTGACCTAACAGTTTGTAAATTCTGGATTCAATTCGCAGATTCTCCTCCCCGGGACTTGTCACCTCCAAAGGAATTTATGGACATGCACCATTCAAAGTCAAGTATGGCATCTGCTTCGTACAAACCAACACCACCACCAAGCAGTCCTAAGTCTTCTACGGCAACCGTGAGCGCAGAAAACACATGTCGTGCGAACCCCCAGAAACCGATCGTTGAGAGACCAGCTCCTCCCGAGAAGGATGAAACTCGCGGCAAGACAGAAGATCCTGTGTATCCTTTCCATTAATATTTTGAGCTTTGCTTTGCCAAAGACTGGAGCATAGCTCCTACTGTAATAATATCAGCGTCAGCAATGACTCTCGGGCTGTGACAAAACCGTAGTTCATGAGGATGTCTAACTGATGTCCTTAACAACAGTGGTATCAGACAAAAGGATGAGGCTGGGCATTCGACAGAAAACGATGAGAGCGATGGTAGTGATGGGAGCGATGTCGAAGAAAACAAAATCTTCAAGGAGTTGACATCAGAAATAGATGAGATTATTAGCTTGTAATGGTCCTGCTGTTCTGTACGCCAAACTAACAATTTTCTCGTACCCCGTAGTAAACTGTAATCAAGGTATCTGTACAAAATCACGAAACTCCCGCTGATATGAAAACAGGAAATTCTTCATGTTAGCGTGAGCACAACAACAATAATTAGCTCCTGTCACGCGGCCAGGTCACTCGGGTGCTCACTTGAGTCCGCTACTTGAAATTCTCAGGTACGTGAATGAAAAGCAAATAACCTCATCGTGCATCCTCTCAAAGTGAAAGAACAATTTCACATGGTTTGCCCGTATAAAACGTCACAGCCGGAGCAACTATTCACCATTCACACATTCCATTCCCATCAACAAAACTACTGACGAAATCAATAAACCGCACCCAATCTAGTTATCAATGATCACCTCCGAATGCAAAGACAGCGAATGTTGAATTCTCAAAGACACTAAGTCGATATCCAATGCAAGATGTCCAAAATTTGGCAACTAAATTGTCCAAACCATGACGGTAATCCCAGTTACATAATTATACCAAAATCTCAACAACGAGTTCCTAAATGATCACAGTGCTGGATTTATTTTGATGCTGAGAAAATCCTCACACCAACAGTTTACAATTTATTCAACCCAGAGTCAGAACAAACTACGAAAATATGAACATGATAAATTACAGAAACAACAATTTAAGTTCGAAGAGTTCAGTAAGAAATGCCCTGAAAGCATAAGAGTTACAATTTCCACTCAGAGTTGCAGTTTCCATTCAGTGGAAGTATGTTTCGTAGAGATACTCTTCATCGTTGAGCTGGGAGCGATCCAGCATGCCCTTCTCCGCAGCTCGCTCCTGCCAGAACAGATCCTCGGAGCCTTGCTCAGGCGATGGCGATGGAGCCATTTCAGGTGCAGATGTTTCGAAGATGAAAGGTGTGGATTCAGGTGGGATCGATGCTGCTGCTCCTGTTGCCGGCGTTGCTGCAGCTTGGCCTGGAATTGCTGCAATTGAGCCTGCAGCTGGAGTGGGTTCGGGGGTGGGAGGGGAGGTGAAGGTGAAGAAGGGGCGCTTGGAGGTGGAAGGGCCGCCTGCAGTGGGAGCTAGAGCTCCAGGGGCTTTCTGAAGTGGTGGAATGGAGATGGGAGAACTGGGGGCGATCTCTCCTCGGTAGTCATAGCCAGGTCCTGATTTTTGGATGCCGCCTCCAGGAGGGGTTTCTGTTCCTGGAGTTGTTGATCCCGGGGTTGATCCTGTGTCGGCTCCACTTTCTGGTGTTTGGCTTCCTGCGGGGCCGAGAGCACCTTCGCTTATGAGCTGCTGGAGGTACAGTCTCTGATGCTCCGCGTCCATGGCCTTTTTCACTGGGTCCGCTATTGAACGCCGGGAGGTCATTCTGTGACTCTTGCACAGCTGAGGTAGATACATTCCTGTGAATGGTTTAACCAGGTTTTTTTGTTTTTAAATTCCAGTTTAGGGACATTGAAATAGTGCGACCTTGACAGGTTTAGGGTAGAATTCTCAAATTGTTGTAGATATGCTACTTTTCCACTATGAAATGGATGATCACTTAAAGTGGGTCACGTGATTTCTCACAGTGGAACTTCAACAATTTGTAGGCCTTTCTTGCCTTCGTTGGCAAGAATATGGCCCTTGTCATTCCCACTAACAACGAACATGGTTATGAGTATATGAGTATGTAGAGAGAAGAAGTCGTGAAATAATTCTACCGATCTTGCTGGTATTGACGATGAACCACGTCTTCGTATCATTTTTTTATTACTGACGAAGGATTAGAGAGGCAAGAAAGCGAACCTTCGCCGGCAGCAAGGCTGATGTAGAGATCAAGCAAGTTGGGGCAGTTGTTTAGGCATTCTGAGGAGCAAAGCCTCTCGGTGAAGTGGGAATCCATAAGAAGATCCGTCGAAAGACCAACAGTCATACGCTCCAGTCCACATGACTTTACGCACTCGTCAGACTCAATCCACTCTTCTTGTTTCTCAGCCATTATGAGGGATGACTGCATAATCCAGAGTGTCATTTGCTGATCAGAGGCTGGAAACTATTGCGATTGAACTACATTTAACTTAACATGAATTACAATGCTCTGCTTGTGTAAAGGGCTGTACCTGGCATTCGTATCGTATAGAGTCATCTTTGCCTTTATATTTCTCCAAAACACATCGTGTCCCTGATGAGGCAACCGAAAAAGCGCAATCCTCAACTGGGAGGTCTTCACACTCCAACTTCCCTGCAGATGATGCCCATCTCTTATCATCGCCATGGGAAAATCAAGGAAGCCCTAGAGAGTAGTATATCATTTGCACTTCGCAACTGACGAACAATGACACTGATGGTCTGGATTGCACACTGGACTAGAAGTTGAGAACTTACCAAACGTGGAAACGAGATTGGCAAGCACAAGGCCAATGATCAAGGGAACCGTTGCCAGCTGACGTTTTGCCATGGTTGCGACCATGACTGCAAAGTCGATTTAATACGAATTCTTATGCAACCTACATGAGATCTGAACAGATTGAAAAAACCACCGTTGAAACATGTGCTTCAAGACGTTCAACTGTCACGTGTAATACGAACTGTCAAGATCTGTTAACCCAGTAACTTCAGCCGAACTCTACACTGCCCTCTGAATTCCGCAGAATTTTAGCTCACACAGAATTTGTACTTCTTCAACCAAGGCTTAGCAAATCTGTCAGACCTATTACCCCACATCCTTTCTGAATGCCTCAAGGTGTTGGCTTGGCCAGGTCAAGGCCCTGAGTTAGCAAAAATCTACACAAGATATAGGGAATCACACAAGATGCACAAGAGGGTTATTCTAAGAGAGACAGAGACCTATATACACTTTAGGTCACGTCCCATTTCATTCCAACTCGGACACGCTAGTAATAATTTCTGGAGCGCCTCAAAGTTCAACAAATTCTTCAGATGCGCCTTAAAAACATTTGATTAATGATTTTTTGTTCAACATAACATTTCGTTTGAGTTTGTCACCTCTTCAACTGCAACTGAATCCACCTAGCAATGATTTTAACTCGATGCAACTACTCCAGCAAAGGCCAATTAGAACCTCAACTTATCCTTAAGCAGAACCTAGAAATGCTGGCTGAAAAACTTCACAAAACTCAGCTGATTGACAATTAGTAATCTAAGGACGTATCCATTTTCTGGTGAGCCAAGGAAGAGATACGACCGCTGTCTGCTGTCTCAGAAAGGCGTGGTGAGGGAGAAGCAAGGAGACACTTCACAGCACGGAAGCTGGTGAAGTCTGGTGTTCAGTTGATTTCCACATGAGTCGGTTACTACCCCCGCGCGCATCTTGTAACTTCCTTCCTCTAACACAAACCCACCCCGTCCACCCTCATCCAAGGCCATTAAATAATCCCTTCATCCCATCACACCCTACCCCAAGTCCAGTGATGGTTAGAGCTGGAAATAAATTAGCTCAAATGCTACCAAATGAAAATTTACCACTTTAATTCCAGATCAGTGTTGATTCTCAAAAATTGCTGTATCTAAATTCCATCATATTAGAACCACGTTTTAACCTTTAAAATTTTAACTAACTTGCACAGATTATTCAGGCATCACTGCCCAAGTCACATGCATCTATCTGACATCCATCTATCTATCTTGTTTCGGATCGAGTCCAGAAAATCTTGCATGGCCTTCCCCTGTCCATACCTCTTCTGTTCCAACAGTTTCTTTCTCAATCTCATTCATGCCAAGATCATTAACCTTGTGTCATGATCAGATTCTTGCAGACTGAGTCTCGATTCATCCTACAAATGACCGGATGAATCATGAACATGACCCACTTCAGGAGAAGTTTTCCCATGACACATGAGTTGTGGTATCTTAACTGCAATGTCAGCTGACCAAGACACAAACCGATCAGTTTGGTCTCATTGGTCGAACTCAAGCAACAATATTACGCTCCATCTCCCAATCATTATACTCCTTGTGATATCTGAGTGATACTCTGGTTTTACCCTGGTTATATGTTGAGGTACATTCTGGAGATACCCTAATGAAGTTTTTTTTTTTTTTTTTTTTTTTGACGCAAAGGATTTCCATTGCAGAAAGTAGAGTACAAACCACCCTAATGAAGTTTCAAGGTTGAAACACCAAAGCAGCGATTGTTAAAGTGGCTATTCGCCGATTCAAGACCAAATTTTCCTGGGGTTGGAAACGAGGAGAAATCAAAACCGTTGCTAGAGGACAAGTGTGTTTGCAGACTAGAACAACAGTCTGCAGAATTAGTGGGATGGCATCTGGCGAGGTGAAAATGATTTTCTCGTGATTTTGGTTTCGAGGTGAAATTCCTCTGATTCTAAAGGCCCATTCCCACTTGGCCTTAGCAAAGAGCGTGCTTAAAAATTTAACAACTCCACAATTTGGGGAGCAATGCCTTCTTTTTGGAAAAGGTGTAATCAATGACGTTCGTAAAGGCCTTATCAATAGGAAGGGGATTATGTAATGGTCCCCCAAATGGGACAATACATAAGACCACTTTTATGAGAGGAAAACTAGAGAATCTTACCAATATTGGTGGCCCCATAAGTATTGCCTAGTATTTCTCAAAGCTCTTTTAGCTTCTTAAATATTAACTAATACCCACTCTTAAAAGTGTGCCATGTGGACATCCATGTAGGATTGGTAATTACTAAAGCATGTAGGTGGGAACACACACTTTTTAATGGAGATAACACCCCCTCTTAAGACCCCCTCTAAGGCCAAGTGGGAACATACCTTAATCCCTCAAGGACAATCATCCACATTTGGGCTTTTTTGGAATTTGGGCATGTACCTATGAATGCAATTTACATCAGGATTTTCTGAAATTTTTTATTGAAGGTGGGCAGTTTGGAAATCTTCGTGTGGGTATTTTTATTTTCCAATTCCGACATCGGGATCGAAAGTTATGAAGGTTTAAGTGTCAAATGCTGCTCGTTGGGCAGCTGCAAAAAAAATCTAAGCCACTGTAAACGCAGCAAATTCTGCCCAAAACTGCCCAAAACTGCCCAAAACTGCCCAAAACTGCCCAAAACTGCCTAAAACTGCCCCAAAGACGAAACTTTGAAATTCCACCAAAATTTGATATTTTGATATTTTTCAAAAATATAAATTTTTGTTTATAGAGAAGGCAGTAGAGCATGTTTCCACTGTTCGGATTTTCAATCCAAAATTTTTCATATGCTATTTTATTGTCAAAAAACGGCCTTTGTATGTGAATTTCAGCATACCCTCTAGCGGAAAATGATTTTTTTGGAAACCTTCGACAACTTTTTTGAATAAAATAATTGTTGGACATGTACCTAACTCACTTAGTAACAATAAATTGGAGAGACTCATTCCTCATCTACTTTAAAAAATGGTTTTTTGGGCCTTCAAAACTCTGCTGTCCCCTTTTTCTACACGGAAAAAAAACTTGTTTTTCTACTTTGAGCATTACGATCTTGCAATTTGTGAGGAATGAGTGTGTGAGATTTTGTTGACATGTAGAGATAGAAGTTAGCTACAAGATCTTACGGTTAGATGTACTAATAAAGACCCCAAGTTTGCAAAATCCACCTTGTTTTGAAGAAGGGCTGTTTTGAGGCAGTTTTGATGAAAAATACCCTAAGAACTTTAGAGGTTAAGGCATGTCAATGGCCCAATGCACCTCATAAACGGTATATATTTAGTTGGATTAATTATTTATATGGTTTGACTTTGATTTCCACCCGTCGTGCTTTGTTCAATTTCCTGGGACACATGTAGCAGGGGTGACCTCCGGCTATGGCCCCCGGGAATTGAAGGGTGGGGGCAGGGGAATCCGGCGCTCACTGGGCGGGCAACCCCATAGAATTTGAATTTTTTTCATTTTTCATTTTTAAAAATTTACTTGGGAAAAAATAAAGGCTATAAAAACCAAAATTCAATGAGATCAACCCTAGTTACCCCGTGATCGTTGTTTTGAGTAAACCCTAAAATTACTTAACGGGCAACGGGTCCTACCGGACCTGTTGTCTTTATTCAAATCCTTCTCGCTCTGCTCGATGGGTTTGAAAAACCTTATATTACTCATGTAAATTTCTGAGACCATTTGTCTCAAAAAAAAAAGTTTAAAATCAAAAAATTTAAAAATAAGAAAAAAAATAATGAAAGTTGGGGCTGCCCGGTGAGAGCTGCCCCTTGCTCAATGTCGGATCCTCCTGCCCCCGACCCCCCACTCCGTCGGGTCGAGGAGAGGAGGTCACCTCTGCTACATTCTAAATTTCTACCCCAATTTCCTATCCGTCAGAATGTTTAGAAACATTGACAGCACAATCAAGCGATTTATACACTTGCAAATTTCTGGCATCTCAATTTCCCGATCGTTCGGGTTCTCGAAGCTGCCTCTACTATCAAGTAGAAGTCTCCAATTGCCTCCAAGTTCACAGGTCTAGAGACGTCAAAAACTTGAAGGTTTTACATTACTCCCTTCATTTAAAGCCTGATAAGTTAGATCAGCGCAGCATTCAAAATTGATGCACTTGTTCGCAACAGAACCAATATCATTAATTTAGCACATGAACTGTCTCATCACGAAGGGGTTGTACTCTTTTCAAATGCAAGACCCATGTTGATCATCTTGCTTCAGAAAACAGAATTGAAAATTCCATGCTTGATTATGTCCATTCATAGCAATGATACTCATAACATGCTGATCATAGTAATATCGTTCCATTCGTATAGAATTTACAGAAGACATACCCACTTATAAGGTGAAATCCACTGTAATCACATTATAACTTCTATAAGTCCAAAACCATATCGAAATTGAATTGACTCAAGACTTGTCAATACAGTTCAACATACTTCCAGGCAGATTACCCCTAAATTCTTGACAGTCACCGCCGACGAGCTGCACACATTCTTTTCAGAAGAATTTTCTGCTACCGAAGCTGCAACGCCACTGCTGCGGGCCGAGCCACATTGCACACCGCTAACCGCAACTAGAGCCTTCGCAGTGAGGAGCTTGAGGTCATTCTTTGCTACGCAGAAATACTTATCCACTATTTGAACCTTGAGATACTCCAGAGGATATGGCCCAGCTTTCGAGTTCAGCGTCGCACATCCCTTGGGCTTCACCACCACGTCTGTACACACCCTGCAGAACTGGGGGCATGGAATCCCCGGAGAGCAATGCGCACAGCACGTCTGCAGGGGCGGGTAGAAGACAGTGAGTGTCTCGTTCTGAGTGTTCCGAACTTCCAGCTTTCCATGCACTCCCGGAGCAGTACATATCCCCACCATAGTTACCACCATCACCACAGCTGCCACAACACGAGCCTGACTCCTCCCCATGTCGAACAACTTGCAGAAACAGATAAACACCGAGTTGGTCTAACACATCATCGAAACATTGCACTTACACCTGATGTAAATTGCATCATGCTCGGCTGTGTCTGTTCCCGGAGTAAAGTCAACAATCTTCCGAAATGTCGAAGTCCAACCTCATGAAACTCGCACCAAATAAAGCATGAGCATGGTTGTAAAGAGAGAGTCGGCGAGCCTTTATCATAATGTGGTTGTGCTAGAGGAGAAGGGAAGCCACTTCCTCCATGGCATTCACCTTCTGCAGGAGGGTTAGAGAAGCAACTTTCGTAATAGCTTCCAAGCTCCACCGAGAGCTTGACAAAACAGATCATGTGCTCGGTGTTCTCTGATCTAGATCTCCGAAGATTCAACATTAATTGTTTGTACCTTTGACGAGAATTGACATCTAGTATGGTAGAACATGATTTTTAGGCACGTTAGACACGTTCAGATATGGATTTGGATTTCATTTTGAGACTTGTACCATGCATGCTTACAATTTCTATGGAAAATTTCTGTTGAAAGCTTTTATATATGGAAAAGGTCGAACTTGGTGCTTCTTATAATCATTTTTTGGTTGCGAAAATTGGCAATTCTATCAATTAATATACCGATTCGTCACTCATTCACTAACTGTAACCATGGTCGGATTTTAATAACTGAGTGTAGGATTGTGGTTAGTACTTGAAACATGGTTTTGACGTATGCTTAGTGAAGCTGGATTAGGTGCTTAAGTTCTGATGAGTATTAGCACATTCTTACAGAATTCTATGACTTGGACTCTGCCCAGATGCTACTCCAATCAGCCGCAATTAGGCTTATGTATTGTAATGGAAAAAAATCAGAACCCTCTAATAAATTCAAACTCTTCAATTCCATCCCCAAGTACAATCTGGGTTTAAGTCCAAGCCTTCAAGCCCAAGTCGTCAAGCCCAAGTCTTCGAGCCCAAGTCTTCAAGCCCAAGTTCAAGGGTTTAAGCCCAAGCCCAAGTCTTCAAGCCCAAGTCTTCAAGCTCAAGTCTTCAAGTCCAAGTCTTCAAGCCCAAGTCTTCAAGCCCAAGTCTTCAAGCCCAAGTCTTCAAGTCCAAGTCTTCAAGCCCAAGTCTTCAAGCCCAAATCTTCAAGTCCAAGTCTTCAAGCCCAAGTCTTCAAGCCCAAGTCTTCGAGCCCAAGTCCAAGAGTTTAAGCCCAAGTCTAAGTCTTCAAATCCAAGTCCAAGGGTTTAAGCCCAAGCCCGAGTCTTCGAACCCAAGTCCAAGGGTTTAAGCCCAAGTTTCTTCGCTTCTCGCACCATGGCGATGGCGATGGCGACACCATTGCAGGCGATGGCGACACCGTTGCAGGAGATGGAGGATATAATTCCAAACGGACGATAATCCCATCCATCGCACTATGCTTAAAGTAGCCACTTTATCATCATTCTTAGCTTTTAGGCTTACCCTCTTGTTCCTTAAAGTTGAAAATGGTAATAAAATCAAGGTTTCCTCCCCTTTCGCATTGCTCCATGTTTCTTGATCATTTTGCTTCTACGAAGTTAGCCAAAATAAAAATAAATAAACAAAAACCTGTCTATGCTTCATTTTGCTTTTCTTAAGTTAAGTCAAAAATGAAAATCTGTTTAAGTCTGAAATGGTTTTTGGAATCTCAAACTTAACGAGAAAATATAAACATTATTCAATCAAAGTGTGATTCTGTTTTTCTGAAGTTAACCAAAAAAAAAGTAAAAAGAATATTTTAAAATGTAAAGTAAAAGTTGTAAAAAGTGAATTTCAAAATTTTAAAATAAAATAAAATAAATTTAAAAGGAAATGGAAAATGTAAATAGCTAGAATGCTTCATGCTACAATGCTAAAATCGAGAAAATACGCCCATTGCTTTTCCCTTTAGCCCCTAATCCTACTCTCTCTGGACTGTTAGTAGCATTGAAGTTTTGATGTAATCTAAAAACTTGTAGCAATATTCAGATATGTAAGTCAATTGCTACTCAGTTCATCCATTCAGACAGCTGACTACCCACGGCCACTGGTCCTCGTTTTTCCACCTCCCCAAAATAATTTTTAAAAAGATCATTGCACCAAAGTTTGGATATTTGAGTTATTTTTGGGGGCGCTTTACACTATGCCCAAGTCGAGAGGCTAAATGTCAAAAATCTACACCAAATTAAGTGGAGAGTCCCATCTTCTGGATTGGAAAATTATATTTAAATAATCCACTTCAAGCCTTTGACTGGTCACAATATGAAGCCCCAAAGTTCAAGCTTATAATCTGATTGTCTAAAAATTTAGAGAAAATTGAAAAAAATCAAAAAATTCAGAAAGAAGTGGAGAAAGTGTAAAAACTAATGAAGAATGTGTGGAAAAAAATTCAACAATATACACATTGTTATAATAAAGTTATGACGAATTGAAATTCAGTTTATTTTTTTCCAACATAGGTATAGTGCCAATGATTGTCAATAGGTTCATTAGTAGAGCATCAGAAGACTTATAGAGCATAACCAGCCCTTAATAGCCCAAGAACCATGTCTTCTTGTGCATATTTTTTTTTTAAAATCCACGGCCTCTCCACCAAAGTTTGGATTGAGAGGCCGTCACCTTGGCACCAATCATATCGTTAAAATGCTTCAAGTCCATAAAAAAATGCTTTCATACTATGAGCAAAGGTCGTATGACAGTCATAGTGTCAAGCGCCCCTTAGAGCCACTTTATACTTGAAGCATGATTAAGAGCCGGCCCAAACTCTTCAAATTTCAACCAACATAATTGTTAAAGTCTTAGAACCAATTTGATGCAATTGGGACGAGATTTTCTTTGGCTTGAATTTCAAACTTGAGCTAGATTGGAAGCTCAAACCATTTTGAATCACGGCAACCTTCCAACTAGCCCGTGTAAAGTGGGCCTTAAAGTTACCATGAATTTTTGAAAGATACTATAAGTTTTTGTTTTATTGTATTATTATTCTTCATTCCAAATAGTTGGAAGGCATGGAAGAGCTATAGCCTACGCGGTCTCATTACATTGCATAAGAGAAAGTTGGTGGTCTCTAAACTTAAAAGAAACTTCTTAAGTGGTCATTCCATCCTCAAAAACTAATTTTCCTTTAGTTCACAAAACTACAAAACTTTTCCATGCATATTTACTATTTAGAATAAGAAAATAAGATTATGTTTGATCAAAATTTATAATATTTAAGCCAAATACCAAATGCCTTCACAAAAAACTCTATAGTCTTATTGAATTCATATAGTTGTTCCAAAATGTTATTAGTAGAAGAATTTATCAAAAAGTTAAATACAAGTTTTAAAATATTTTGTTTATGACGTTTCCATAGTAGATCTTTGAATAAGAAAACATTCAATTCTATAAAACTCCATTTTATTTTTGACGACATGATTTTTTCAACTCAGTTTAATATTCTTGAGTAGATCAATTCTCAATCTAGACTAGTAACTTCAATCTTTAATGTACATAACTAAGATTTTGTGCCATATTAATTTTGAATATGATAATGGTCTCAAATTTTGAAGTTCCAATTTGATAACTATCAAATGACTAAAAGATTTTCTGAGATGATGCCGTGTATCAACATCACATTATATAGTGGTTCAAATTGTTCAAAGTATTTACCTCCACATGTATTGGCAGTAAGTCTTGTAATCTTGGCCTATTGTCCTTTAGACGTTGATACAAGATACTCTAGAAATAAACACTTAATTTATGGTATAGTGGTTTGAATCGCAGAGGCGGGGCCGCTCTCCTCTCGCAGAGGCGGGGGAAGGTTTCGCTCGGTTCAGCAGATGGACCCTAAATTAGTTGTAGTATAGTGGTAAGCAGAGGAGAGAGAGGGCAGGAAGTCGCGAGGGTGGAAGGTTTCTTCAATCTTTTTGTGGCTTCTGTGAAGCTGTAGTTCTTTCTTGCTCGATCGTCATCACCGTTGGGTTGGGAGAATTTAGTTTAAGCTTATTTTCCTTTACAGAATAGGATTCAAAGTTTCTTGGAGTTATGGAGGTTGGTGCAGAGGGTAAAGGGATGTAGTATTGTTCGACTCGGTAGGAGCAGAGTCGGATTGGGCTAGCTCTTCACCTGCAACCCCATCGCAAGGGTTTCTTTATTCTTTTTGTAGAACTCAACCAGACGCGAGCGCATCAAGACTGAGAGGAGACATCCTCAAAGACTATGCAGCACTGTCGACCCGAGGTGGGATTCTTTATCGCTTCAACTGTCGTAGGATGAACTTGGAGTTTCAAGACGATGGGAGTAGCCGTGGTGTTTCAAGACTGCGGGAGTAGCCGTGGTATTTCAAGACGGAGCTCACTTTCTTGGGATTTCTTTCATTCAAGTGCCGTTGGCATTGCGCTATGCATATGCCTCGGCAGCAACCAAGCTTCACAGGTTGTTATTGTTCTCTCTCAAGGGGGGGTCAATTTGAGACGTTCTTGCAGAGAAGGCAAGCGAGACGCCTTTGCTCGGATTTCTTTGCTTCAAGATTTGGAGGTTTTTTCTGCAAGGGACCCTCTGTTTCTGGCTGCTTCCACTGCTCTGGCTTTGGTTTCGCTGCTTACTTTGATTCTGGCTAACGATTACAAAGAGGAAGAATGTGTTTTTGGCTGCTCCGAACATGCTCAACACTTCTTTTTCCATCTTTGTCTCGGAGGCAACTATTCTGCTCTGCACTCTGCAGCTTTCCAGCGACAGGCTGATTTGCTTGCGAAGGCTGTTTTGCTTCAGCGGATTCTTTTGGGTGATCATCTGGTCGACTTCGACACAAGATCATCTTTCCTTTTCAGGTCTTCTTGATCAGGGACAGGCCAACGACTACGAAGAGGAAGACTTCGTTCTATGCTCCGACTGGCAATCAGTTATCTTTCGATCTCTCAGATCTTGCGAGCAATTAATTTTTGACTTGTTGGTTGAGTAGTTCTGCTAACACAGTCTAAGGGCAGGGCTTTCCTCGCCTTTGCTTGAAGGAGTTTTTTGCCTCTTAGTTGATGGAATAACTCTGTTTAGATACTGGCTCTGTGTTGTATCTCTTTCCCTTGGCCTCAGATGGTCTGGGACATGACTTTGGCTTCAACCCCGGTTCTGCCAAGTTAGTCTGTCTGCATTGACAGCTTCTAGTTGTTGGCTCTGTGCTTCATGCTAGATTAATTGCCTGGTTCTGGCTCTGTGCTTGATCTCTTTGCCTTGGCCTTGATTGGTCTCGGATTTGACTTGGGTTTCAACTTTGGTTGTACCGGGTCACACTGCTCCTTGTCTGTCTGCATTGACAGCTTTTGTTCTCTATCTGCTTAGATAGTTAACATTCTAGTTTTATGATAGTTTGGCTACCTGGTATCTGTCCGGCTTCGGCCATGGGCTCCCCGTCTGTGGGGGGCGTGATGGCCCTCTGGGCCTTCCCGGGTTTTACCCGTTTGTGTGTTCTTTTTTTTCAATTAAGCCGAAGAGGCGTTTCTGGGTACAGTGGTTTGAATCATGGCACACCAATAAAATGGTTATGAGTTCAAAGCCCTATTCATGTTTATAGTGGTGATCTTTTAATTTACGCTTCTTAATACTTTTTTTACTCATATTTTTTAGACTTTAAGTGATGCGGATTAAGGTTTTCTAGGATAATGACTCTTAGTTTCTTCTTCTTTATTTAGTTCAGAAATAGGATTCTACTATATTTTACCGATGAATTGTTAAAGTTATTAAGGCTTCATAATAACCTCGTTAACTTCCTCTGAGCTTTGCTCTCCCTAAATGTTAATCCATTCTTATAGGTATTTGCTTATTCTTGAGCACCTACCTATTTCCAAGCCCTACTAAACCATATTAAACCGAGCATAATTTCACCTGAAGTGGAGCTCATGATTACTTGCCTCTTACAAACTTGCTAAGTCCCTTTCTCTCATTGGGTGATTCTTGTTCGCAAATGGGTGAGCATGTGATGGAGAAGAAGAAGGAAAGTGGACAGTTTCATGCCCCACCTATGTCCGATAATAGGCATCTACTTGTTCCCCGCTTTGGAAATTTATAATAAATGGAGGAATACTTAGAAAATTATGATTCAACTTGGAATTGAATTTTCCACTGCATTTGCTAATGGAAAGAATGAAGTTCATGTTGCCCATTTATGAAGAACTAAAAGAATTCGTTAAACCGGGAGTCCAAGAAAATAAAGTGGGGGACACACTCCGACCATTTCTAACCCTAATATGTGAGAGCTCTCCAGTTCTCTCAGTGCTCTCTACAAATCACAAGGTAGTCAAATTCTCCTGACCGTCGAAGATAGAAACATTTGAGGTAACCTCAGAGTTGAGCCGTGATGGGCTTGCAAACTACCGGTTTAAACCGAGAGTCTGGGTATATAAAGCGGGTACACACTCTACACCATTTGGAACCCTAATCCTGTGAGTCTCTCCACCTCTCTCGGAGCTCTCTGCGAATCAGAGGAGTAGTCAAGTTATTTTTACTCAGAGTATAAAATCAGGTGATGTAACCTCGGGAGTGAGTGGGGACTACCGGTTTAAACCATGAGTTCGGGTACATAAGACGAAGACAGACTCTGCACCATTTGGAACCCTATTCCTGTGAAGTCTCTCCACCTCTCTCTGAGCTCTAAAGATCTTTTGACTTCGAAGTTAGAAAGAGGGAGGTAACCTCGGAAGTGAGTGGGGAACTACCGGTTTAAATGCTCGTCAATGCTTGTCAATAGGCATGCCTATTATTGGACATAGGTGGGGCATTACACTAGAATGAGGGAAGGCCCATTCCCACTTGGCCTTAGCAAAGAGCGTGCTTAAAAATTTAACAACTCCACAATTTGGGGAGCAATGCCTTCTTTTTGGAAAAGGTGCAATCAATGACGTTCGTAAAGGCCTTATCAATAGGAAGGGGATTATGTAATGGTCCCCCAAATGGGACAATACATAAGACCACTTTTATGAGAGGAAAACTAGAGAATCTTGCCAATATTGGTGGCCCCATAAGTATTGCCTACTAAGGTAGTGGCCCCGAAAACCAATCAGTCGGGGCAATCACTTGAAAGTTAGATTCTAGCTTCCAACTCCAAAATTTAATGTACGAAGGAGCTAGATATTAGGGTGATTGGTTTTGGGAACCCCTACGATTTTACATTCAAAATTTCCGAACTAATTCAAAAAGAGTTCAAAAACTATGATTCCATCATCACCAGCCTCCCACAAACTTTGTAGATGCCTCGAAAAATATATCCTTCTCCACTCCACAATATACTTGCCACATCTGAAATTTGATTGGTTTTCAGTACCACTACCTTATTTCTCAAAGCTCTTTTATCTTCTTAAATATTAACTCTGTGTGCCATGTGGACATCCATGTAGGATTGGTAATTACTAAAGCATGGAGGTGGGAACACACACTTTTTAATGGAGATAACACCCCTCTTAAAACCCCCTCTAAGGCCAAGTGGGAACATACCTGGAGCCCCACAAATTTTGTGTTTCCAGAGACTTGGGTGTCTCTCTCATGAGTCATGGGGCTCTCGCTTAGAGTTTAGAACCCACACAGACTGCCTCATTCAGGGAGTGAGGGAGTTGTTGTTGTTGATGTTGGTGGAGAGATTGGGTGTGGGAGGAGAATCGGAGGAGCGTCGCCATGAATCCGCTGACGCAGGTGAAGAACACGCAGAAGATCACGGCCAGGGAGCATGCCATCGGCATCACTGAGGAGGGCTCCTGGCACGCCAAGTACAAGGACTCCGCCTACGTCTACGTCGGGGGCCTGCCCTTCGACCTCACCGAGGGCGACGTCCTCGCCGTCTTTGCACAGTTGGTGCTCTTACCCATCTCCTGCTTTCCCTGAATTCTGCCCACTTTGGCTCCGGGTTTGGTTTTGAAGAATTCAGGGTTTAGGGTTTAGGGTTTGTATTTGTGATTAGAGTCTCAGGGTTGATGTTTGAGAGTTTATTGGGGTGGCGTTGTTGGATTAGTCACCAGGATATTGAAGGTGGGAGAGTGTGTGAGTGACAAGCAGCTTGTAATTAGCAGCGGATGATTTGAAACTATTTGTGGGATTGAAAGGAGGAGCTGAAAATCGATTTGGGTTCATCAGTGAGGGTATGATGAACCCAAATCGCGTTTGAGGAACTTAGGGTTTATGCATTTTATATGTGGAGAGGGAAAGTCCGGGTTGATGACCAATGTGGATCGAGAGCCTGTTGGGTGTTGGGGTAGAGCGCTATTAGGCAAGGAGGAGTGAGATAGCACGTGTTACTCTCTTGAAGGTACACTGTCCGTGACTCAAAAGCAACAAGTGTAAACTTATCAGTAGTCAATTTCAAAGCTAGCTGTATGATTTGGAGGAGGGAGCTAAACATTTGTTTGGTTTTACTCACTTTTGGCTTCGATCGCTTCGGAGTAAAAGAACGGCTGAAGAGCTTAGGGCACTATCCCAGTAACGAACACTTATGCGTGAGAACAAGCAAGCAATGAGACGTGAGAGATGAGGGATTGGCATAAAGAATTAGGATTTTTAGTTCGAGAGATCATCTACTATTATGCTCATGGGCAGCATCATGGTGGTCACTATTGAGGTTGGAAGCCTTTGAGTGCTTTCTGGGTTTGCAGCAATTGCTGAAAAATGAGCCCATTTGAGCAGAAAGTGAGCTACCATGATGCTGTTTGGTGGAGAGAAGTTGAGGTTTGCTACTGGGCAAGATTTTGGGCTAGCTAGTCTGCTTAAGGGTTTCTCTCCACAGATAATGGACTGGACCCAACTAGAATTGTGCCGGACCTATGGTTTGTGCATTTTTGCTGTGGAAGTTGGAAGAGGGAGCTGAAGTTAATTCGATGACATTAGAGAGTACATGATGGTCGATTGGAGATCGTTTTCCTATTGGGTTGTATCAGTAGTTGTTTGTGGAATAGTCATGTATAGAAACTAGTGCACATCACGTTTGTTACTGTGAAGGTCGAAGATGAGTGACAGAGGATCAGGAGGCGACTTGTTTTTTCACAAGGAAATGGATTAGTTAGGTTAGATGCCAGAGGAGCGTTGTATCATACCACTGAAGTCTGATGTGGTGTATGATACTGTGCAGATATGGAGAGATTGTGGACGTGAATCTTGTGAGGGACAAGACTACTGGGAAGTCTAAAGGCTTTGCATTCTTAGCTTATGAAGATCAACGGAGTACCGTACTGGCTGTGGGTGAGTATTGTTTTGGAGTCCTTTTATCTCTTATATTTTCCACTTTTTAGTACTCGACTTCTCTGCATCTATGTACATCTTCCACCTTGTAATCTGTATCTTGGTTCCTCACATTACTATTTGATTGCTTAAAGCTGAGTTTTGCTGAGAGGTGCCTCCTTGATTCTAATGGTAAGGGGTCCTGCGATTCTGATCCATTTTTCATATCGCTGAAGTTTTGATGTTTGAGTGAGGTTGCAGATAATCTGAATGGAGCTCGAGTTGTTGGTCGCATCATCAAAGTAGACCATGTAGGTGATTACAAGAGGAAGCTAGAGGAAGATGAGGAAGAGAAACAGAGAAAACGAGAAGAACGAGGAGTGTGTTACGCTTTTCAGCGTGGGGAATGCAACCGCGGTGATGATTGTAAATATTCGCATGACGAGGAGGTTCGTTTTCTTCCTCACTGTGTGTTCAGATTCTGTACTTTTCCTACTATGTTCAGCTATTCTTAGCTGTATGGTTTAGCCATGTAGCTCATCACCTTGTTTATTGTTACATCCCGGTGCTCATCTGTAAGTCTCAAGTATTTGGAATTGATAAGCCTTTCTTATTACAGAGAAATGCCAACACTGGTTGGGGAGGAGGTGGCGCTGGACGGGGCGATGGTGGTGGCAGCTGGAAACATGACCAGTTCGATGGGTCTATGAAAGAAGCGTCCAGAAGAATGAACATGTCGTCATCAAAGCGTAATGACAATAGCATCGGTGAGAGGGATGATAAACCTCGAGGAGTGTGTTATGCTTTTCAGCGTGGAGAATGCAACCGCGGGGATGGTTGTAAATTTGCACATGATGAGCAGGTTCGGATTTTTTACTTGGAAAACTTTGGATGGATGAACAATTTAATCATAAAGAAGCATTAATATCCACCTGACCCGTAAATCCTAAATTAATTTCCTAACTCTTTAGAGTTGTATTTAATCGTTTTTCACATCTTCATATATTACTTTCCCAGTAATCATATTTATCCAATTTGTTTGCACAGAAAAATACCAACAGTGGTCGGGGAGGTGGTGGTGGTCCTGGCGGTGCTGGCTGGAAAAATGACCAGTTCGATGGGTCTATGAGGGAAGCGGGCAGGAGAATGAATGTAACGAATACAGTTTCAACAAAACGTAAGGAGAATGATATTGGTGAACTCGACGAAGCTCCTCAAAGAAGGAGGGATGTTGATAGTGGGGATCGAGAAAGAGGAGACGGACATAGAAAAAGAGATGATGATCGAGAGGACCGAGGAAGAGATGATGTGCGGAGGAGGAGAGATGGTGACCGGGAAGATCGAGAAAGAGAGGATCGTGGAAGAGATGATGTGCAAAGAAGAAGAGATGGTGATCGTGAGGATCGAGGTCGAGACCAAGACCGCAAGGAATCGGATAGAAGAGCGAGGAGGGACGACTACAGGGAAGGAAGTTATGACAGAAAGGATCGTAGAGAAGATGGGGGTGGTAGAAGAGAGGACAGAAGGAATGACCGGAGGGGTAGGGATGATGATGATGATGTTGATGAGAAAGATAGAAGTAGGGAAGTTAGAAAGGACAGGGAAAGAAGTGATCGAGGAGACGATAGTAGAGGTGAACGCAGTGTGCGATCACGTAGATGATATTAATTATTCAAGAGGCCATTCATGTGTAAAGTAAGCATCTGAATTTTGCAGCATTTGTTTTTCCTGCTCGTTATGGTGCCTTTTGTCCTTCGAGTTGACCCCCAGACTTCTCCTATGCTGAGTTCATGCCATTCTTATCGTCTCCTAACTACCAATTTTAATACCGGGAGGTCGATTAGAGATTTCTCGTAAGAGACATTTAATTTATGCCAGTATCTCTTCGACAGAGTTGGATGTCGAAATTCCTCAAAGTCGACTACGAAGTCTGATGCATCACTTAGTTGCGCTCAGCAGTATACAGACGTGAAATCCAACCTCAGCTAACGACGTATGTCTAACATAACCCACATCCTCTGGGTGCTCAGCTCCGCCGGTGCTGTCTGGAAACTCACATTGCTGCGCTTCGCAGAGATTTGCTTGAAAATCAACAACTGAAATTGTACAGTACCTCAGCTGAAAACACTGCTAGCCCTACAGGTAAATGGCATGTAGAATATACTACACTCAAATTTCTCTGAAACTTTTGACAAGTTTCCGGGTTACGCACCGAGCTTCCGTCCCAAGTAAACAACTGGAAGCACCATCGGAAGCAACATGCGCTTCGCTATTCCTGTCGGTCTCAGTCCCACTACAACAAGGGCATTGCGAAGTGGGTCACAAACTGGGACGAGAATATGGCGACGCCAATAATCCTGGCAGGAGCCACAGGCAACCTGGGAGGGCGCATCGCGAGGGCGCTAGTCGGCAAGGGTGCCGATGTGAGGGCTCTCGTGCGGCGCGGAACAGCGCCCGAGAGAGCAGAAAACTTGCGTAAGGTCGGCGTCACAGTCACGGAAGTGGACCTCGGAAACGTTCCGGAGGTGGCCGCGGCGTGCGCGGGGGGAACCTGCGTCGTGTCGGCCTTGACAGGGCACCGGGACGTGATCGTGGACGGGCAGACTGCGTTGCTAGAAGCGGCCGTGGAGGCTGGCGTGCCGCGCTTCATTCCGTCCGACTTCGCGCTCGACTTCATGAAGATGCCCGCCGGGTTCAACCGCAACCTCGACCTGCGCCGGGAGTTTCACGAGAGGCTAGACAAGGCGCCGATCGCCGCGACGTCCATCCTCAACGGGGGGTTCATGGAGCTTCTGAGCCAGGCGCCGATCATTCTCTTCAGGTTCAGGCGAGTTCTGTACTGGTCGGACGCAGATCAGCTCTTGGACTTCACCACTATCGACAACACCGCTGCCTTCACAGCGGCCGCGGCGCTCGATCCGTCCACGCCCCGCACACTGCGTATCGCAGGCGACCAGCTTAGCGCTAAGGATCTGGTGGCGCTTGCCGGGGACACGACCGGGGAGAAGTTCAAGTTGCTCCGCGGCGGTAGCCTTGCGCGGCTCGAGACTATGATCAGAGTGACGAGGACTCTGTTTCCGCAGGAGGGTCAGGTCTACCCGGCCTGGCAAGGCATGCAATACTTGCACAACATGTTCTCTGGGTTTGCGAAACTCACGCCTCTTGACAATGATCGGTATACTGACATCCGGTGGACCACCGCGCGGGAGATGCTCTCGGCCCGGTAGTATCTCGGCCCGGATACCGCCCCTTGAACGTTCAACTTTGCGCTTCATCACATGGAGGTAAGACTAGACATGGCCACTTATGCCTCCCCGAAGCATCATTGTCTGCTTACATTTGATCGCTGCCATTACTCGTTTCGTCGCAGCTTGAACTAGTTATGTGCATGAGTACGGGATGGAAGTGAAGAAGAGGCTGCATATTTAGATCGAGGGCGATCGGACTCTTAGCAGAGAGTGTGAAGCTGGCATAGGGAAGAGATTCTGGTGCTGGAACTTGATGATAACGCCATTGCAGGTGGAGAGTTTGGGTAGATTGATCTAGGCTGAGGACGTTTTATCAATGAGGTACTGGTGGTCACGTCCTGGTTTCAAATGCACCGCTCGGGGACAAGGGCTTGCGGACAAGGACATGAGAATGCGGGCCTCTGCATCGACTGCGGAGCCTGTGACCTCCAATGTGTAGTCGCATCAAAATGTGTAAAATCTAAGTGCAACGAGACACCTCTTAGAAACGTTTGAAAATATGGTTCGGAAGATTTCTGTTTCTCTTCCACGTTTTTTGGAAACGAATTCAATGAACATCTCGTTTATCTGTTTTGGCAAATCAGGGGTTTGTGATCACTTTGCTCTGAAAGAAAATTATTGTTCGCCATCAAATTGGCGGAGTTGTAAGACAGCATGCTCTGCACCTGTTGGGAATTTGTTTGAGATTTATTTAATGATGCACTGGTAAATGCGTGAGTATGTATAGTTGGTAAATATACAGACATGGATCTTTGGTTGCCTTGCTTTGAAACAGGAGATGGCAGGATGAGTTTGTTGTTGCACCAGATTTATGCTAAGTCACCTGAATAGTATATGTATAGTGTAGTAAACATGCCATTTACCAATGGGGCCCGGCTAGTTTCTGTTTAGGTATAGTTCAATAATCGATTCAAGCATATTTCTGTACAAGGTATGCATTTAGAGTACTCCATAATCACTTCACAGCCAATGGCATTTGCAAATTCAACCAATATTTCTCACAACAACAAACCACACATTCTCATTACACTTCATATCAACATCAGATAGTGTGGTTCATTCACAGGGTGCCCGGGGAGCCCAGTTCCTAGGGTGGTGGAAACGAGTTGGGAGCCCTTCCCCCAACTTGTTTAGAAAGTCAGGGCAGATAAGGATCGATTGGCTCCACCTTCAGCCCTTGCATGCACTAGTACTCTTGAAGCTTGAGATATTATCGGTCGGTAAAAACTTCCACCATGATATGCATCTCCAAGCATATTCTGGTGTTACTTGTGCCTGTAAGATAAGATTCGTGGTGATTTATAACTCGGACTTGTGCGAAGGATGCGGCTCCTTTTTCCTGCGCGGGACAAGATGCAGCATTGTTCACCTTCTTCATCTTACTGTCAAGCTCTTCGTTTTCACTTCCCGGATTGAGATCTCAGATTGCGATATCCCCGGGCTGCAGAGGATCTTGGAAATTGTGAAGTGAAAGAGTATAAGTAGTACGTACAACGCATGATTCCTGGGATTGATTGTTCTTCAACTGATGTACAGGACACCTGATGAACACCAGATGGACCGGTTCCATGTTACGAACTACAGATGTGCCCAAATCCAAACTTCATTGCACTAAACCGTGTCTGTAATGAATTACAACTCCACCGCCTGACTCTCTATCTGCTCAACTTCACTGTTCAATCCGAAAAACCTTCATTGTACATATCGTTCATCATCTCTCTGACGGGAATGGCAGAACTTAGGTGCATTGAAGCTTGGACAGTGTGGAGATATTTTGGAGCATCATCTACAAGATAGGCTCTCCAGTTTTGCTATCGAAAGCAGTAGGAAAAATCGGCTGAAAGAAGGGACACGATCACCTGAAATAACAAGCCACTACGATGACGCACAGTACGGTGCATGGGTTATTAGTAGTTTCAAACCTGTCAATCCAGATCACAAAGGCTCATATGCTTTTGAATCCGAATGCCTACGTCAATGACCAAACCATTACAGATTCTTACAACACCCATGGCTGGCAACACAAAATCGTGGAGGATTCAACACACAACGGAAGTTTGGGAACAGCCTAGAGGCAGTATATAATATTAAGGTGACTCTGTTACAGTTACCAAAATGTGTTCATCAGCATTCCTACTTCCCAGGCACACTGATAAATGGAGATATGCTATGATTTACAATTTGATCAAATGGTCCTCGCAAGTAAACAACATCCGCGCTACCATCACAATATCAAGCCCTGAAACCCCAAAAGAACATACTTCTACAATTTTACATTTCCACGAGGTCCGGCATGTGTCGACTAATAAGCCCTAAACTGTCATTTTCTCGGATTCCTTGCGCAGGGCATTTGCTCTGATCAGGCTTCCAATGGTGTTAAATGCCAGCTTGATGTCGTCCAATGGGTTCCCAGGCACAACCACCTTATACAAATAACTGTCGAAGGTCATCTTCTGGACGTAGTCGTCAGCACACATCTCCACAAACGCCTCTCGGGCAGGGTTCGACCGGTAGAACACCTTCTGCAAGATGTCCAACACCTTGTATGTAGCCCAGTACTTCTTATCCCACTTGTCGAGGTAGACTCTGAAGTCAGACTCGTCCACCATGCGGGTTCCGTTGGCAGATCCCTCAACCAGGGCCTCTGCGCACATGCGTCCGGACTTCGCAGCGAAGTAAATGCCCTCCCCGGAGCACTTAGTCACGTATCCGGCTGCGTCACCAATCAACGCCACCCTCTTGCTAACCCTGCGAGGCCTAGGGTGCTCGGGGATAGGATGTGCCTCTACACGGATAATCTTTCCTCCAGCAATCTTGTCCTTCGCCCTGTTACGTGTGGCGGTCTGGTACTTCTTGATGGCAGGCTTGTTGATGACCGTACCAGTTCCGACCGCAACATGGTCGCACTTAGGGAAAACCCAACCGTAAAAGTCCGGCGACACATCGTCTCCGACATACATCTCAGCCAAATTCTCATAGTACTCCATCTTATCCGCAGGAATCTTAATCCTCTCCTGGAAAGCAATGGCGTAATCATACTCACCAGCGTCAATATCCTTTGCCACTCGGCTGTTCGCACCATCAGCTCCAATGACGGCATCCACCTCTAAAACAGCCGGGGTTCCCAGCTTGGACGACCCGTCGAAGTTTGTGTAATGCAGCTTGTACGGACTGTTATCATCCTTCGGCACCTCCATCCTCAAAAACAGCCCATTGATAATCTTAGCCCCGTTCTTCTCAGCACGCTCCCGCAAGAACGAGTCCAACACCTCCCGCCTCACCATACCAATATACTCATCATCATTCAGCGTCTTACCAACATCCACAGCCACATTCGACGGCGAAATCATCTTCATCTTCGTCACCTTCCGGTCAATGATTTCCGGAGGCAAATCAAACTCCCCAACCATACACAACGGAATCGCACCACCGCACGGCTTCGCATTGTCCAACTTCCGCTCAAACAAAAAAGTCTCCACTCCACCCTTCGCCAGCGTCTCGGCAGCGCACCCGCCCGCAGGTCCACCCCCAACGACCGCAACACGCAGCTTCCGCCCCTCAATCTTCTGGCTCCCGCGCGCAGCGTACACTCGCAGCGGCTGGTACCCGCTCTCCTCCACGCTCCCCCCGCGCGTCTCCGCCCTCAAACTCTCCACAGCGGACGCCAAACCCCCGCCATTCACCCCGCGCAAACCCTCGTACGCCCGCAACGAAACGCGCCCGCTCGACGCCACGGACACGGAGCTCCCGGCCAGCCCCCGCACCGGCATCAATGCAGCGGAGCACTCGGCGTACGCAGCCACGGAGCGAGAAGCAGAGGCGAAAGACGCCGGCGACGCGGCCATGGCCACCTGAAGCGACGCCATAGCTGCAAAATTCGCACTCCCGTGTAGCTCCCTCGCTACTGCTGCTCGCTCGCTCTCTCGGCTAAACCCGCTCCAAACCCCCGCGACAGCAAATGCTCTGCAATTCTCGCCGGTGCGCAGATGCATGAAAACTGTGGCGATCGATCGAGTGGATAACTCCGGTGGGCTCTGATTGGAACCCCTTGCGCCTCCCGGATCAGGCTCGTCCGTCGTCCCCACGTCCAACCATTTCGTCCCTTTCGTCCCATTCGTCCAGTTTATGACGAGTTCGTTGGATCTATCGTCGAGTTCGGTGGGTTTTAGATTTCCCATTAACAATTCATGATGGTACCATTTTCCGATTGTGTGAGCTATAAGGTCGTGGCACCTAAGGTAGCAGTACCCATTCCTGCCAGAATAAGGATTTTGGGAACCTGGGAGTGCAAAGAGCATGAAGTGAAATCATGAATGTGTTAGCAAATTGGAGAGGAAGTGCTTGGTCTTGGAATCAAAATTTTTGGAGGTAAGAGCAATTTTACACAAATTTTTGAAGTAAAGGTGTTGTAGACACCTATTCATAACTCTAGACTTACCCAAAAGTGACAGAAGAAACCTGTGGACAAAACTTGGTAATGCTTCCATCTCATTGGTTCCATCTCATTGATTCTAGTGAAATTTCAATACACTTATGTTCAAGTTTAGGTTCACAAGGAGGCACTTTCTGGTCAAAAAGTAGGAGGCAGGAATGGGTCGCTGGAATGAATGGGTACTGCTACCTTATAGCCGACCACATATCCATAACTTATCAGTAGACTTCTCCATTTCCGACCAATTTTTAAATTCAAAATTTTGAGAGATCTAGAAGAAAGTACGTATGAAGTATGATTGGTAATTGAAGAATCATATGTAAATATTCTGGTAGTAGCATAGTGGTCATGGTGGTCGGTTTTAGGTGGGCCTACATATTGGTTATATATATTACAAAAATAATGTCTTTCAAAATTCATAGTAAATTAAATATTGAAGTAAACATGACATTTAAAGTTGCATTCCTCCTTAAACTTATTTCTCCTTCAAGGAAAAATCTCCCTCAACTTAAAAGAAGAGTATTGAATAGTGAATATCCGAAGAGCACAAAGATAATACCAATGTATTGCAATAAGAGTGTATGTACTTCCAATCTCAGTGGCAAATCTCTTAACCGGTCAGTTATAGGTGCCTCGACCTTAATTGTTTATCAATTGTCCTTTTAGCAATGTGATTGCCATAAGTGCGTGTTCACATTGGTAGGAATTTTAATTTCTAGGATCTTTGAAAATTCACAAAAATTCAATATAATTTTCCAAAGAGTCTACATTTACTTTAATTCTATATTTATTTTTCTTTTCCAAACCTCCTATGCCATTTAACCAGCAGAAGGGCTCAAATTTTGTGAATATATGGAACCTCAATCATTACCACCAAGCCTACTCCTGAGACTAGCAACCTTGTTCTTCCCCAATTTGAGTCTAGGAACCTTGTTCCAGGGTCGACGATCCTGGGTTGGGTTCGTGGGTCAAATACAGGGGTATGTATCATTGGGCGCTGGGATTTGGGCGATGATGAGCAGAGACGAAATCGTGTGAGAGGAGGGGGAGGGGCCAGCGCGTGGGGAAGGAGGATATTTGGGAGTGTTGTTGGCACAAGTATCTGTCTTGGGCTCTGACAGGTTCCATCTTTCAGTTCATATGCCAGGAAGCCAGGATCTTTCTCTCTCTCTGTAGGACTCCGGGGCGGCACTTTTGGGGGTTCTCGGAGATCTTTCAACGCAACAATTATCCCAAGTGTTTAAATTAAAGTGTTTAATAATTCACCGTAAATCATTGTGCCTGGCGTTTACAATCATCAAATTCAACCTCGACAACACTAATTTAGGAATTTATAAGTTTGAGTAAAATTTAATTTGGAATGGTTAAACTGAATAATGGGCCTTTATTCTAATCAATACGAAGTAATTTACGTGAAAGTGGTGATTCATGCTGTGTGCACAAGAAAAACGTAGTATATTTTGAGCTTTGAATACAGTCAGTGTTGTAGTACCGCAGTGGTGGGAACGAGTGAAGGCCGTTGTACACAGACTCGTACTTGGTCACATGCTTCTTGTCGTCAAATTTGCACAGGCAATCCGTGGCCCAAGGACTGCACATCTCTAGAGTCTGGATGTGACCAGAAGCGAGGACATCCTCCTGAATGGCGTGGACAGGACATCCCCAGGCTGGGACTTACCTAGTGCTACGAGCGTTTCTAGGAGCCACTCCCATTGGTTGGCTTTTTTCTTCCAAAATCCTGAAATTTTCAATTTGGACCCCCCCAGGCCATTTTTGGTAATTTTGAATTCAAAAATGGGGCCTGCGGCCCCAAATTACTATAGAGATAACATAAAAGAACTTCAAAACTATGATATCTACAAAACAATATTCAATACTTTTCATATACTTGGTAATAAGAGTAACAAGCAACATAAACTATTACTACATTTTATAAATTCCCAACTACAAATTATCATGTATCATAAAAGAATATTTGGATCATCTGTAGGATTCCAAAATGCACGAAATTCATATATTAAAAATTACTTCCAATATCCTTCTTTTTCCCACTATTGAATGTTTTTTTCCTAATTCCATAGTATTATTTTCTCATATAACAAGATAGTTTTCTTGATTTCTTAAGGAAAAAAAAACCAACTTTTAACTTCTATTCGTCCAAAAGAATATATCTTAGAAATAAATGGACACAACTTCTGCACTATTTCTGACTGCATTCAAAGAGCTAGAAAACTTAAGCATTAAGCACTGAAACTCACAGGCCATATGCATTGCACACTAGGCACTCAATTGCAGGAAATCAAAGAATTTTCATCGTAAACTTTGCATATATATATTAATGCCAGACCAACTCCATTGTTGGATTTGCGATGACCTGCCAGTTATCCTTTGTCTTTTGGTTTATGATACAACCTCATCTGGAGGGCTCCAGAGAAAAATCAATCCATACTTGTATCACTCATCATACTTATTTCTGGTACTTCGTGTCACCAGCCGAAGATCTGCCTGCACCAGCTTCTCCAACAGCACTGCTGGAAGCTCATCACCTTCTTCAGGCACCAGGCACTCACATGCTGGAAAAAAGAATTCCAACAAAAATTAAACTAGACTGCGAAAAAATTCTACACTGCACTAAGTTACATGAGTCACCAGGCCAACCTCTTTGTTTTGGCACTAGAATGCTCTGGGTATGTCATGTTTCGTATTGAGATATAATACAAGCTCAATTCAAGAGCTCTCAAGCAAAATCTATTCAAACTTCAAACGAATTCATACTCAGACTCGGTTCTGGTACTTTGGGTCTCGAGTCGAAGATCCGTCAACAACTCCTCCAACGGCACTGCAGGAAGCTCTTCCCAATCCTCGTCTAGAACGGAAGCAGTCTCTGACTGGGCTCTGTAATTCGCATCCCGGTACAACGCAATCTTGGCGCGCATGTCCGCATCCTCCTCGATCTCTTCCAAAAATTTCTCGTATTCTCCAACCGCCTTCTCCTGGTCGTGCTTTACTGCGCTCGGATCGATCTCCATGGCCAACGCCTTCAGCTTCCACGGCCTAGCCTTCCCTCGCTTCTTGGCACGCTTCTCCTCGTAGCTCTTCTTTACCAGGACTACCTCAGGAAAAGAAGCATTGCGATAGTTGTCTAGCTCCATACTATTAGTGTTCGCAGAGTATAGATCATAACCTAAAGCAAAGTCTCCAACATTCAATAAGTGACCTAAATGAGTGCGTGCTGTGAAAGTGGTGTCATTCTTCCCGAAATCGGACTTCCGCGCGACTTGTACCTCTGCTGGTGTAAGTTTCTCACTATGTGCGGGCATGCCTGGCTCGGTTTCTATGTCTAAGATGATGTACTCTACGAGTTGCTTGGCGCTAAGGAGAGGGCGAAATGCTGACCGGAAGTAACTATAAGCGTCCATGTAAGCAGTCCGCATGGTCTGCGGATCCAGGAGTAACAAGCTGTTTGAGACTTGCATACAGAGAACGAGAGGGCCGATGTTGCCGAGGCTAGCTGCCACCTTCTGAGGCAAACAAATGAGGTCGTCCTTGCACACAGGACATATCTCCACCGACATCGTAAACCTATAATTGTACGTGTTGGACTTCGTGTTGTGCGAGACGAGCTGCTTGTCATGCCTGCTCTTGGTCGGCACAACACCTGATAAAAAGTCAAGAAACTTCAATCCATGGCTCTTATTTGCAAAATAAAAATCCACACCATCTTGAACCCTGGTGATATTCACAGCCGTCGCAGCAGCAGCGTGTTTAATAATCAGCTGCTCCAGGAAGAAAAACGTCCTTTTATGGTCCACCTTCTGCCTCACTTGCACGCACGCCACCCACTGATCGGGGTTCGCCGCCACACGAGAACACTTATCACACATCCGATCCTCCACAACATAATCCACGACATGCACCTGCTCCAGCACCGCCCCGTTCATCACCTCCTTCTGAATCTTCAGCTTCACCTTAATCCGCTTCGAGTGCGGCTCAGTCCATATAAACTCCGCCCCTACCAACTTCACCTTATTAATATTCTTCAACCGCTTCACACAAAACGTCAACAACTCCTTCGACTCCAACTCCGCCTTCACCCACGACCGCGGCGGCTGCAAGTACTTCCCACACTCAGGACAATACAAAATCCTCACAGACTTCTGCAACCCCTCCGTCACGTCCACCTGCGACCGCAGGCATTTCACACACATATTCGCCGCGTTCGGCGCCATCGAAATCCCGCACATGCAACACAGCACCCGCCCGACCGTATGCGCCACTTCGAACATCTCCGTCGCGACCGCCATCGCTCCGAACCAAACCCTCAATCAACAAAAAAACTCCTCCAATTTCTTCAATTCAAGCCCTGTTACAACTCCAATTGAACGCCGAACTATCAATGTCTTGGTTCTGCAAACTCAGTCTCATGTGGACCGAAGTGATCTGATGAGAGAATTTCGGTGGCAATTGGTTTTGAAGGCGTTGGATGCGGGCGGCGACGCGACCACACCAAGAAGGTGCCCGCCATAGCTGCAGTCGTGAAACAGAGCGCGATGCTTCTTCTTCCCCGAGGTGGCAGTCCGGGCTCGTGTATCTTGGTAGATTTTAAGGCGCTGAGTGTACTTCGGTTGTAGATATTCGTGGATTTGGGTGTTGTGGCGGTTTTGGTTACACCGCCCTCGAAAACGAATTCTGACTCGGAACAGACTTTGTCTCCACGTTTTGTCTGTTCGAATTCTGACTCGGAACAATCTTCGTCTCCACGTTTAGTAGACAAATGAGGAGAGCGATGGAGTGAACACTGATTTTTTAATTTTTTTTGGGGCACACATTGCGCTTTTTGGCCCGTGGCATTGCAAGAGATGGTGAGCAAGAGGTGGTGAGGCGCAAGCAACATCAAGTATTTGTAACTGATCTTGAGACTGGCATAGAATAGCGGCATTAGAAATCGCCATTTTCGTAACTTTCTTATTGGTTAAATGGCATAATTGGTGTGAAAAAATATATAAAATTTGGGTAATTGTAGAAAATAACGATTGAAGACAATTCAAATTGTTTAAGATTGTACAATTTTTTTAATGAATTTCAAAGGTTTAAAAATTAAAATTTCTACAAGTGAGAATTCATAGGTGGTTTTGAAATCGAAGAATAAAAGATTATCTAAAAAAAGTATTATAGAACAAGAGTATGATTCATTAAAGATTATCTAGGATGCAACAACTAATGCATGCTCAAAATAGTGTCTTTGTCAATGAATTATGTTAATTATAGATGCTACTACTTTACATAATGTAGAGTATGATTTATTTAATCATCCTTAAAACAAATGAAATGTGTTTGAAATTTTGTTCTTTGGATATTTCACACAAAAGCATTGAAGGAGAAGTCAAAAAACACAGTACTAAAGATGGAGTACTAAAGATGGAGTACTAAAGATGGATATTTGAAATCTACAACAAACATTCATTCCAGTTACCTTGTAGTAGCAAAGAACCTAATTACATTGTTATTTTGGACACTACTTTGCAAAGTGACAAACCTTTAAAGATTTTTAGAGGGAAATATTTTCACTATAGGAAGATTTTCTTATTATTTTATAGTCTTCAAGGCAATTATGTTAATTACTTCTACAAACATTTGAAAGGTAAGGAGAGGAGTGTGGCAGAAATTTTATAGTTATTTGTTGTTGAAGAAAAATGGCTTGGAGGAGCCTAACTTTTTTATGGAGATCTAATGGAAAAAATAAACATTACTTCACAAAACTCTTGTAATTCCCTACATCTACATAGTTTTTGAAAAATCACATTGAAATCAACATTGTGGGAACCTACATCAAATCTTAGTAGTCTATGAACAAAAAAATAACTTTATGAGCTAAATTTTAGATCTATCAAGTTGAATTGATTGAATAATACATGATTTTTTTTCACTTGATTTATTAATTTGCGACTAATTAAATTATTTACAAACCACATTCAAATAAATAAGAATGTACTAAAATTGTTTGGCATACAATATCATATTTTGGAATAGATTGATATGTTTTTAAAAAGGGTAAAAGTAACCCAATAAATATCAAATTATTCAGACATAAATATCACATTATTCATATTACATAACAATAATCCTTGTTATATTGGCATTTCTTTTGATTTAGCATTAAACCCAAAATTAAAAAATCCTCAATCACATCTACTTTGAAATATTTTAATCAATTAGCATCTCTCGAAGTTAAGGACCCATCATCCAAGTAAAATCACACTACCGTAGGTTACTAGCAGCTTGGGCACTATTTTTCTTAATAATTAATTAAAGTGTAAAAAGTGGTTAAACAATTCAAAAAATAATATCTCAAAGTTAGACATTTTTAAATTTCTCAAAGTATTATGGAGCAATAGTATCTCAAAGTCCGGCAAACAATATCCCAAAGTCGGGCAAACAATATCTCAAAGTCGGGCAAACAATATCTCAAAGTCGGATAATAATATCTCAAAGTCGGATAATAATATCTCAAAGTCGGATAATAATATCTCAAAGTTGGGCAAACAAAGTCATGAATTTCCAAAAAAATTCGGCAGATTTGAAAATAATTATTTTCTGCCTAAGCTGCTAGTAACCTCCGGTATTTCCTTTGGTTCAAAGATTTAAAACAAAATTAAACTAATTAATTACAGTGTAAGTTAACTTCACTCAACACTCTGTGCACTCCTCCTCCTCCTCCAATAATTCCAGTATATTAAAATCACCATATACTGTGGACACATTCATTCATTTAATAAATTACACCATTCTAGGAAAATAATTTTAAACGTCCCCAGCACACGGTGATAGGGTGCAGCGCAATCCCCAAAACATCCCCAAAACGTAGATCTCAGAATCCAATGCAGTTCCGTGCCCAACACCGCCCAGAACTATCCTCCTCAATGATGAGGGGCCCGGGGGGAGCGCAAGGCGACCGATTCCACGCAGAATAGTCATCTTCTAGAAACATAGACATCGCAAGATGCTGCAGGACCAGGTCGTGCGTTCCGGGGGAGCTCCAGAGGACTATATAATTTTGCAACCGGGCTGAACTGCTGTAGAACCACCACTTGGGTCTAGTGAGGAGCTCCTCTCCTTGCTGAGGTTCCCACTTTCTTAGTTTCTAGCACTCTGGAGCCTTTGTTTTCCTCCTGGGTCTGTGTTTTGGAGCTTGGTCATGCTATGTTGTGTTGTTGGTTCTACATGTGTAGTTATTGTGGAAGGTGTTGTTTTGTTCGATGGGTTGGGCTTGTGAGTTGGTTTGTAGGTTGTTGGTGGAGTCAAGTCGTGTGTTGTGTTTGTGTGTTTGGTGTGGTGGTGAGGTTAGTCGGTACCGGGTGGTGACGGTGGAGACAAGGGAGTTATCTGTTTCTGGTTGTTCTTGGTATCATGTTGCAAATGGCAAAAACCGGTGACTGGAATGGTGTGTACGGTTTCTGCGATTTGAAGCATGATGTCAAGGGCAACGGAAGTTGTATATCAAGTTTTTTTTGTTTGTTCTTGGCATCGTGTTGCAAATGGCAAAAACTTTCGGCTCGAGATGGTGGTTGTTTCTGCAATTTGCAACATGATGTCAAGTGCAACGGAGGCTTTATTAAATCCGGGGTTTTCAGTGTGGAGGCGGTGAAGTGCAATATCTGGAGCGTACGTTGCCTGATACACTGTGCTTCTATCTGAACACAGAAGGGCTACTTATTGTTTTCGATGCTTTGAGCTGCAAGAGTATTGAGTTCATGTATATCTATTCGATTAAGTGAGATTTGTCGAAGAAATGAGTTTCAATTTGTGTATTTACTCGGTTTTGCATCTTAGTAAGACCCCGTAATTAAATCCGACTATCGACAACTCTAGAGACTAGAAAATCGGCCAACAACTGTTCTCTTCAGAAACTTTAATATCCTGCAAATTCGTGTTTAGCAAAGTGCAAGGAATACTCGAACCTGAACACCATTCATCTCACGAATAACAGTATTTGTAACAACAAACCCTTCCTACATATATTCCATAGATTCTTAGGCGGAATTTAGCAGGGCCCCCGGTGACCAGTTTCTCAAAAGCACCTTGCAATACACGTTACTAGTAAAGAACTGTCCGTAAGTCGAACACGTGCTGTACAATCTCTCAAAGTCCGTCATAATTCCCAAGAAGATCTATGACAAATGTCGCTGGCGTGAAGGAGAAGATCAGTAAATCACTTATGAAAAATCAGAAATTGCATGACGAAGACATGAACGTTCCATGAAACTGCACTGAGGCGTGGTGAAAAACACTGATGATACAGTTTAGGAAGTCATTGTTGGATAAACCCGAGATGACAAAGAAAAGAAATGATCTGTGTAAAAAACATAATTTAAGTTCGACGGGTATCCCGAGGGAAATGATGATGTACCTCCAGAATATTTCTGACGATCTTCGTATCTTTGAAGAAATAATTACAGTATATGCATTCAAGATCGGAAGGACGACTCTAACTGAATCACATACTTCAGGGCACGAAGATCATTGACGAAGTTATTCGATCCAATCCTGTATTGTACAGACGCACTGATAGTCTCCTTATTTGCCACATTAATCTAGGTCTTTTAAATTAGAAATTTCCTCGACCATTACCTCACACAAGCTTGTCTAACTTGCTCCAAAGCAACAACACGACCACAGAACTCCCTCTCAAGACCAACTGAAGTGATGGATTTCTTTGAGAAAATATAACTCAATGCCTTCGCCTCAGCCTGAACCTACACCTACACCTACACCTAGCCTAAAACCAAATCCCTATACCTCGATGAGCCATAAATTAAAATGGATTATCCTACTTACTTTTGATACAACGACGTGTTCAGAGTATGTGTCACAAATTTACCCATTTCAAAGGATCAAGCGCTTCTCCATTCTTTCGAACTGTACACACGAGAAACTAATTTCAGTACTCACCAAACTCTTTCATGACCCACCTGATAAGCAAAGAGAGCAGTGGAATTTGTGATTCACTAGTCCATCCAATCAGATTTGAACACTAGTACGGAGCGCCTTATATGAATACAACTAGATTACGGCTTTTAAACAGAACCAACTACGAAATACTTACAAAATTGTTGTCAATATACCCACCTTCAAAGTGTAGATGAGGGCCTGTGGCGCGTCCTGTGGCACCTACTGCTGCTACTTGTTGCCCCTTCACTACTTGCTGTAAGGAACGTAACAAACTAGATATGATCAGAAACAGTGGCAAATGTAAAGTCTACTGAAACACCAGATGCTACAGTTCAAATTTCAAAGAAAATAAAAACTACTTGACTCTACCGAATTTCTGAGATGTTCATGAACTCTGCACCTGTCCAACTCGGGAATGGATAGCACAGCAGTGTGCATATCTTGTAATAAATCCCCCTTCGTGCTGGATGGCCACCAAATACCCATAACTGAAAAACATGAAAAAAATGTTCAGAAACATCAGAAAATAACTTGTTCAGTATCTTTCAATAGCTTGCAAGTACATGCTTTTATTAACTCAATACAGGAGGAGAAATACCCAAAGAGACCAAACAACAACAGAGAATCCGATCAACCATGTCTTGAACTATTATGTAGTACTTTATTTAAAAAGACTAAAAGGAATTAAAAGATGTCCAGGGGAAGAGCACATGTATGATGTCAAAGGATGGGAAAAAATGATAATAAACAGAGGAACTCACCCGCCACTCCAGCCCGCAAAAGTTACCGTCCCTTTGTCAGATGCTAATATTGGAGTACCCTGATCTGCTGCTACATCAATGCCCTTCACCAGTACCAAAAAATCCCAACCCTCAGACAAGGAACAGCTCCAGACTAGGTACTCGAATTACCACGCTGACATGAATATTGTGTCTAAGAAATGTAGAAAATCTAAAGAGAAATTTGCAATATGGAGTAATAGCGTATGAAAGATAGTAACTTATCACAGTAGCTAAATCAGGCAGGAGCTAGGTCAAGACATCTAGTTAAATTTAGTAGAAGCATACACAGGTCAAAGTGCGAGTAGAGATATTTCAAGTTCAGGAATGTTAAATTTCATCAAAACTTAAAGTAGAGTAGTTTTGCACACAACTGAATATTGTGTTATTACAATCCTTACAATCCCCAACAGCACTCGGACAGAAGTTCACTAAACAAGGAACAACACTTCTAGATGCAACTAGAAATAGCATGCACAGCTGACAGTCCTACTTAACACACACAGGTTGATGAACTCTACCTCGTGAAAAGCACCCCAACGCCAGCCATATGTACTGCTCAGAAAACTGCATCAATTCGCAACGAAAACGGTGATCACCTTCTCTTAGCGACTGACAATAACCACAAATCTCAATACCTTCATGAACAGGGAATGACCTGAATGCATGTCATTACTAAACACTCATTACGAAAACAGAGAATGGCTCTTATTCTTGAGTTGGGGTTGAGTAACAAACAACACACTATGACAGAAGCGGTACAAGATAGTGTTCAGTTTCACTTCCAATAAGCTATACTAGACAAAAACAGCAATACTATTCTTGGTCCCGAGAAGCGAAAACTGCCATACCCCTTTGAGACAGGAGAACTGAACCGCATCCACTTATCTTGTGCATGTTGAAATCCCATCCGTTTTCTTTTCCATCGCCCTAATATGTGAAAGGACACACCACAGTACAACTTCCAATCAAGACATGTTAAAACAAAAGCACACCCTTGCGTAACCTCTACGAAGTGAAATCGTTCGACTCATCTCAATTGTCAACACAAGGAGGGTAACAAACCTTCAAGTTTTAAGCTGCCAGCTGTAAGCTGCTGTTTAAGAGTCTGTTCTGGACCTCCAACTCCCAGCGTTCGTTGGAAACCCGCACACTGCCTTGAAAAAAGTAGTCGACTGGTACGCCGTCGACCTGACCGATTCTCTGGAAGTTCTTTGAATGATGGACCTTTAAAAAACAAACCAAATGCTTCAGCTGAGCTATCATGAAAGTTTCGTGCTTGCACAACACATGAGCTGAAAAAACACACAAACAAAATTTGGCAGCTGTGATACAACCAGTACCTCCTGACACTGTTGACACGGCAAGAACATCCCCCTCAAAAATATTCTCGTCGCGCAAGTTGTTCAACCGCCGCAGTTCCTCTGAGCTAAGACTGATCATGTAGTTGAAAATTAAAAGTAAAGTCAATTACAAATCTTCAGTATTAACCCCTACTAATGTAAAAGAAAACTGCTCGAGACACAAAGTCTAGTCTTCTCAGAATATCAAAAAATGCCTGTTGTATACACGTACTTTCCCAGCATTATAATGTGAGAATCCTACACCAATAATATATCTAAATTCAATATCCCAGAAAGCACACAACTTATGACTCTTACCCATGTCCAGAGGCAATATCAGCTAGTGTATCTCCATATTTGACACGCACAGTCTCTATGCTAGGGATTGGATGTGTTCTCTGCACCCTTCGTGATCGAGGGCATGCGCTTATCACAGGTTTGACAGACTTGAGGGGTTGTTGTGCATTCCCTGAAACATCGTCAACGAAGGCATTCCTTTCGTGCACACTCGCCTTTCGACCCAGCACTGCTTGCTCTGCACTACGTCGATCTATCTTCAACACACTGCAATAAGTTCCAGCATTTGATCGTGAGAATGTGATGAGACAAATGTGCTCGAATATCACTTTCATAAGTTCTGTGTCCTAACTGCAGGAAATCAAGTAAAAATAGCAGACATGTCTACAGCCACTCTAACGTAATCAAGAAATGGCAGCGAGTAGCTCCTGCTGCATTCATATAACCTCAGAAGGTTGACACTGACAAAAACGGCACTGACAATCACACAAACTTCGATTTCTAAAATGGGCCATTTCCAGCGAACAATTCCTGCTATACAAGAGTGTACATGTCCAAGTATTGTGTCACAAACCTGCCAGAGTAAATAGTATCGTCTTTCATGTTATTGAGTTCTTTCAACGCCTGCACTGTGGTCCCGTACTTCTCTGCTAGAAAAGCAAGCGAGTCTCCATCACCCACTCTGTGCTCCCGATTTTTGTTACATAAAACCTGTCCTAAAAGAGCAAAAGTTTTACTGAGACTCAACATCTCAGGCCTCATCAATAATGACGAGCATGCAGTTCCTGTCGACTGTGCTCTGTGCGCGGAGCTTATTTTTGCTCTGGTGACAGAGGTTCTACTGCTTGTCGGGGAAGTGTGACAGCTGCTATCGCGAGGTATCGATATTCGACTACCAACCAGTAGACTATCTGGGTTCCTCAGACTCGGATTTGCGATCAGAAGGGTCCTGTCAGAAAACCCCACATCGATTTACGAATTAAGCAGTGCAAGGTTGGAGAATAAGATAGAACTAACAAAAAGGCGGGACATGCTGGGTGAGTCCAGCTCTATTCTAGTCAGACTGCCTGAATTGGATCCATCATTCAACTCTATAACTACACTCTCGAAAACAACTGAATATTAGGTATGCTGATATACCTCAAGTCCACGTTATGGCGTCGTCCAATGTCATAAAGCCAATCTCCCCGTTGAACAACATGCTCAATGCATGATCCAGCACTGCTCATACTTGCTGTATTTAACGCCTCGAAATTCTCGCTCAGCCGGCTCCTTGTCCCAGATGTAGGCCTGGACACCACCGGTGATCCATGACTATGCAATCCTACTGCTGTCTGCAAGTTCTTCCTAATAATAGTTACAATATGTAGGAAATTGAATGGAAGCAGGCATAACGTCAATTCCCAAAGACTTTGCATCCAGTCGGATAGAAACTAATTTGGCACCAGAATCTGAATCAAAACGTAGGCATTTCGCATGTTGGATCCATGGTCTCAAAACTTTGTGTAGCTGGAAATCCACAGATAAATGATTCCCTACTCTAGTAAGCCTAAGTCCAAGAATCGATCACTTCAGTTTAGACACTGACAATACAATTTCAAATCTAAGAGATAAATGCATTGACTCGTATCTCGTGGTATTCTCTAATCTATGGTCCCAGTATTCGTGCTTCGTTCGCAAAGTGAGAATTTCATCATGTGAGGTAAGTGCACCTGATCATTCTCGACACCCGGGAGCCTGGGATTCAGCCACTTGAACACCATATTCTCAACTCCTAAATAACAGGATCATCCACGAAGAACTCCTCCATGGACCTCAGCTCTGATAAGCAAGTAGAAGACGCATACCATCGAAAACCATGTTATACTCCTGAACAACCAGTGCACACCGCAGTTCTTTGAGCTACATTAAGCTAATACTCTTGTCCACTGAGTACTTCTTGATCAAAACAAAGGTAGCAGGCAATTCATGCCAATCACACAACATCAAAAGACCGAAACGACCTCGCCTAACCTAACACCAATTCTCACCCACGCCACATTCTATTGCAACATCGGCCGGCCACTCCGCGGAACCCACAAGTCATCCCAACCAATGCCACCTCCATGATGGAACACAAATCATTAAAACAGACCCCCCGATCCTTATCAAATCACAACTATGAGTATATCCACTCCACAACACAAGAACCCTGGCAACCCACAATCATCTCAAACGCAAGGAGAAACCCACTCTGAAATTGGACATAATCAACCCAAACAAGAACCGAATTCACCACCAAGTAACGCAAACGAAGGAATGAACCTAAACCTCAACCATACGAAATAAAACTCCCCAAAACTCGGAAAACCTCGAAAACAAATTAACTCCAAAAAACCCATTAAAAACCACTACGCCCCAAAAATTGAACACAACTAGCTCAAACCAGACAAACTGACCATCCGACACTGAAGTGCAACACTTCGAAAAACCATAAACTCAACGAGATTCCATAAAAACACATAAAAAAAACTCATGAATAAAAACACCCAAGACAATGCAGGAAGAGATCCAACACCAAAACTAAACCCAACACCCTCAAATCGGATCGGAATTCAGCACAAAAAGAACCCCGAACAAAAACCCATCCTCACAAACCCACCCCTCAATAATCCCAAAGAAACAAACCCATCAACCCAACAAAAACTCACCAAAACTCACCAAAACTCATCAAAACTCATCAAAACTCATCGAAACTCATCGAAAAATTTACCAAGACAATGCAGGGGGAGAAGTTCACCGAATGAGGGCGAAAGTGGGTCAAATGGGGACGGAATTGGGCGTGGAGTGGCGCAAAAGAAAGCGGGGAGGGGGAGGGTGGAGTGAGGAGAGGGGTGGAGTGGGAGAAAGGCGAAGCTATGGAGTGAGGGAGGCTTACGTCTGTGCCCCACCACCACTCCCGAGGCAAGGAGTCTGTGTCTCTCTCTCTCTCTCTGCTCTGTCTCTGTCTCTGTTCTTCTGAGCCTGGATTAGGGTTTTGGGGATTAGTGAGTTAAGCATGATTAGCGAAGTGTGATTAGTGAGATTATGCTGGTTAAGTATGGTTAGGTTAATTAGGTGTGATTAGTGAAGTTGGTTAAGTAGGGTTGAGTTGGTTGAGTGGGGTTGGGTGGGTTAACTGTGGGTTGGGTTAGTGGAGTGGGGTTAAGGGAGGTGGGTTAAGGGGGGGTTGGATAAGGGGGCCATCTGCGGGGGCCAGTTGGGCGGGGACGTGTGCCACGCGGGATGGTCTTTTGGATTCCCGGGGGCTTCTCGGGACTCCACGTCAGCTGCCATTTGTCATCTCGCTCGCTCGCTGCAGTGCAGGTGAGTCCCCCTACTCTCTTTTATTTGATTTTTATTTGATTTTTCTTCTTTTCTTCCTTTTACCTGTATTTTTAATTTCCTTTTTTCTATTCTTTAATTCACTGTTTAGTAACATTCCCTTTCCCTTTGTTTTTTCCCCATTTTCTTTTTTCTTTTTTTTCATTTTTCTTTTTGTATACATATGTTTTAGACATGAGTTAGTAGGTGATATTTTTGACAAAGTGGGACTTGAATTCTAATGTTGTGATTTGATAAAGTAAAAGGAGAGGATTGTGATAAAGTCAAAAAATATGTAAGTGAGGTTAACTATAAATATGTAGGATTTCCTCTTTACAACCAGTTCATTTTAGAATTTGTCTCATAAATATATTGTAGTTTGAAGTTTTGATAAGTCATTATTGGAAAATATTCATATTATTCGGGGCGATGGATACTTCTGAGACCTCTGAGAAGTTGCCTAGGCTTGAGAATTCATTGATATTACCAATATTTACGTCGGAAGAAGTACAAAAAGTATTTCACTTTGGAATGAAAGCCGAGTCAGACAATGATGCGATTTCGACAATACCAAACTTAAACATGCTAAATTGTGAATTGCCAAGTCTTAATCTCCAATAACCTCTTATAAATCCATCAGCTGAGATGGTCAACCCTACAAATTCCATTACAACCATCACAATGGGGCCAAAAATAGAGGCTCAATTCAAGTTCATGATTAGTAAGAATAAGCTTATCGTGAAACATTCTTCATCTGCACAAAACATTGATATATTGCTCCAAAAAATGATAAAGCTCAATCGAGAAGCGCGGCCCAAAATCATGTATAGCAAGAAGAAGTTTTCTAAGAAGAAAACTTTCATCATCCAAAACCATAGAAGTATTGCTTCAAAACACAACGAGTTTCAAACGAGCTCAAATGAAGATATAGAGCAACTTATGAAAGAATTAACTTTAAATCAAAATAAATAGTTAGAATTGAAGATAAAAGAGCTCATCTACAAGTTGTTATTTTTAGTAGGAATGATTACATGATTTGAAAAGCAATTTGTTATTTTGATATGAATAATTACATAATTTAAAAAAAAATACTTGAGTTGGATTTCCTTTAAAAGTTTTATGTTACAAAGACTTTTGATTGACAATGAAAGGATACAATTTTTTATTATTTAATGAATTTCATTTTGTCTACATGACCTAAAAGTCATCAATTTAAACCTTTTATATTTTCCAAGATTAAAAAAAGCTCTGCAACTTTAAAAATCAAGTTTCACTTGGAATTTCCCTCTTACCAAGTAGAAATCCATTATACGAATTACACTTTAAAGACTTTCTAAAAAATCATACTCTATTTTAGTTCGTTCTTAAAAAATGGGCCAGATTAATTGGATTTTTGAGGATGTTGAATTTTTTTTCTTTTTATTTAACACATGCATACGCTAATATTGATCTCATACACAAAAATCACAAATAAGTGATACTTCTATAATATTCGCTAACTATATATATCAGGGCTACACCACATACTTTAGTAGCTCCAATCATAAAAATACATTAGCCTTGATTATTCTTTGAAAATCTTAGATGATATTATCAACAGTATGGAGCTACTAGAGTGACTAAAAGTAGGGGGTAGACCTACAACCATCACTTCCAGCAGCCATTTGTTGACTGAACTTAGCTGGGCCGCTCGATGTAGCGTCATTTTTTTAGCAGGGCCACGCCAAGGCCTCAGATGAAGACAAAAATTAAAGAACACCGGCAGGAAATGAAGGGCTGGCGCTTAGCTACTGGAGGCACTGGATGCAAAGCTACCCCTGCTTCAGCAACTCAGCTCTAACCCTTCATTTCTTGCCCCTTTCAAAGGCCGATGTTCTTTATTTTTGTCCTCACTAGTGGGACCCTTCTATTAGGCAAGACTTCGAAAAGTGCATGATTTCAATTGATGATGCATGTCCAAACCCATCACTGCATCCAATAACATCATTTCTCCCCACCATACATTTGAATTTCTATAACGTACAAAACATGAACACCATTCGCCTTCGAACAACCATGCCTTTCACAGAAACCGCCACAATTCCTAAATCTGTAACTCCCTTTTGGAATTTTTTCTACTGCAAGCTAACAACATCGGATATTACAATGTCACTCTGAAACAAAAAAAAATCAAGTATCAGTAGCAATCAATTTAAAGTTCAAAAATAAACAAATGAAAAATTCAAGAATAATAATCCAAAAACAAGATCTATTTAAGAGACTAAGTTGTCTTAGGAAGTTTCGAGATGAACGAGGCCATGAAGCTAGGATCAAATGGAGCGTTAAAGTTGAAGAAGTTACAACCAAGATGCTGTTCCAAACATAAATCCAACAGATATACTTCCATGGTTAACAAAAGACTACAAGTTCCAAACATAAATCCAGTTGATGAACTTCCCCGGTTTACAAAAGACTACATCAACAAAAAGAATTATATTCACAAAGATAGAGTAAAAGAATCTCCAAGGAAATGACATCCACTAATCAACTTAATACAATCAAAAACTCACCTCTTCGGAAGTATTTGAGGTCGCAAGTAGCTTAGAAACATTCTGCAAATCTGTAGTTGTGCTCTGCAAGATAAATACAAAGACAAAAATTAGCAAAACTAGGAAGAATAGAGAAAAAATAAAATATTATAAAGACCTGAAATTGACTTAAGCCAATATCTTGATGTTGATTTTCTCAATCATAGGGCTTCTATCTTCATGGCAGCGGTCTCCACCTTAATTGTATCTAAAACTTGACCTGCGGCCTTGATACTTGCACACTTGATACTTGCAACCTTACGCTCTTTGATATCTTACACAAGAGAAGAGAAAATTTATTAAAATACTCAATAAAAAATAAAAAACAAAAACAAAAGTCCAAATAATTAAGTCTCAAATATATTACCTTGACATTGTTTGCCTTTCTCAACTCTTGAGATAGAACCTCCAAGTATTTCTTACCATTGCCTGAAATGATGCACTGATAAGTGTCCATTTGCAATTTTATTGAATTCGTATTATATTGGTTATACGACTTGACATCATGATGTCTAGTCACCAACATAGCCTTGTCAGTCGGAATCTGCGCCTTAGCCATTCTCAAGATTACCATTTGCCGAAGAGTCTTATTTGTGAATTTTCTATCTCCAGCAACTATACTTAAAATCAAGGCAATCAATAAGACAATCCTACAATCGACCATTTCAAAACGAGCATAGTACAAAACATATGTTCAAAAGCAAAAACATTCAAAAGATATCAATAATGAACATTTAGATGTAAACAAAAGCATTCAAATATAAAAAATTGACATTAAAGAAAAATATCAACAATCAACTTTTGAATATAAACAATCAAGATGTATATTGGAAAATAAATCTTACTAGGAGTAGATTCGATCAGTATTCAAACAGCTTTCATGAGTGTATTTTTTCCAACAACCCGTTTCTGAAACCAAACTTTGTCAGTAGGTTTGAAATTACTCTTCACCCTCTAGAAAACAAGATAAGGATTTCCATCAAACTTGTCCAACAACTCTTTTGGAGAAAAAGTCGGGAAACAGCTAGAGATTCTTTTGTAAGTGTCAACCACGTCAAGATCGGAACAATTAATAGAGTGGTGGATGGAATGTTTGGAGTTGTTTTCTATGTCCATCTTGTTAATCTTACTCAAACTCAGATTGTATCTGATTAAAAACAAAGATGAAAAAAAAAATCAGCATTTACAAACGAGGTCACATAAATACCATTAAAATACACTAACTGATAACCAACAAAATCATAGCTACACAAAGTTTGAAAAATCAAAACAACAAAAATGAAACAATAACAAAAGCTACTAAAGCAACTGAAACAAATACTTTAAAAAATGAAAACTGATTATGTGAAAAAACTAGATAATAATGAATCAAATACATAAAAACAAACTCAGATAAAACCAACTACAAATAGTAACATGACTGCAAATAGAAATAGCGTGTAACACATGCAACTGTAGTGGGCTCTCAATGCTTGGGGCAGAGCGTGAGATATATCTCGCTCGGGCAGGGTGTCGGTTGTCGTTCGGGGCAGATATAGCATAGTCTTGATTTACTTGGGCAGAGCTGTGCATGTAGTTGTGCCTTTCGGGCACCTGGCGGGCTCTTTAGGTAGACATGGGCAGCTCGCGGGCACTCTGGGCAGACTTGGGCAGCTCTCGGGCTCTTTGAATTGGGCACATTAAAAACCCCAATGAGCAGCTACGCCGTGTGAATCCCCGGTTGGGGCTCACGCAATGGAAGGATCCCCTTACGCATGGGTTAGGCTACGCTCTACCCCTTTTGCAACGGGGACCTCCCATCACGTGAGCCCCTCCCGCGGGGCTCACCCTATACAACATAATCTACATGTTCATACATTCAAGAACTAAACATATATCCAAATGGTAGATAATCACAGTCGTAGCTGCTACACGGGGTCCGGGTATGTATCAATCACTAATCCCGCCTAAGCACAAACCGGGTATCACACCACTATCACACCCATACATAACACCGTCCACCCGCGTATCACATCATTATCACCTAGGTACCACGACCAATATGTACGCCTACTTTAGATAGTCTCAGTCTTAGGCGCTGTGACGGGTTTAGGTACCCATCGTCCTCATGTAGAAACCATGAGGAGGCAGCTCATGTGCGAGGTTTCGCAGCCACGCAGCTACCGCACCTGAAGATCGGCATCCCTGTCGCCACTCCAACTTCGATTCTCCAAAGCCTGCGCACTCATTTCCCTGAAACAATTTTTTCCCTGATTTTTCCGGAGTTTTCCCGATTTTTTCTGATTTTTTTCTGATTTTTTTCGGGTTTTTCTGGGTTTTTTTCCGAGTTTTTGGAGGCTTTGTGGGGGTTCGGGTTTTGGGGGGCTCCGTTTCATCATGTACACCGGGGGGCACTTGCCGGCGAGGTTCATGAAGCAGGAGAAGAAGAAGGAGGAGGAGGAGGAGGAGGAGGTGGTGGTGGTGGGGAAGGAGAATGGGCTGCCTAATGTGTTGGTCACGAACGACGATGGGATCAATGCTCCTGGGTTGCGCGCTTTGGTCGCCGCTTTGGTCGAGGACGGGAGCTGTAATGTGTTTGTCTGCGCGCCGGATTCGTGAGTTTTCTTACTGTGTAGAATTTGGATGGGTGAGATGGTTTGCAAGCAGGGTTTAGTGGGTTTTTTGGACTTCAGTGACGTAGTTTTGTATGTGGGTGTTGTGAATTGTGACGTTGGTGGAAGTGAGGAGCCAGGAGTGTGAGAATTTTTCTTGTGCTTTGAAATTGTCAAGGCTTAGTTTTAGGTTCCTTTTACCGACTTGATTTTTAATAATAGTGCTGCTTACCGGAATGGGATTGTTGTTTTTTTGTTTTTTTGCAGAGAGAAGTCAGCCGTGTCGCACAGCATTACTCCTAGAGATACTTTAGAGGTTTCGCAAGTGAAAATCCCTGGCGCTACAGCTTTTGAAACCTCTGGTAATTTGTTGATAACTTGTCTTGGGGTGGATTTGATTATCTTCGCTAGGGATGTTGATATGAGATTGGGGATGACCTGGCTTATCCGATCATCTGTTTGGGAATGGATATTTAGATGCGGTGATGTTGATGAATTTGTTGGATTCTACGTTTGGTTACATTATGGGGGATCGGTTGTCTTGAGCAGGTACTCCGGCTGATTGTGTCTCGTTGGCATTCACGGCATCCATATTCCCATGGGCAAGGCCGACCTTGGTATTGTCATCCTTTTCTCCAATTAGACTAAGTGAAGGGGCTTGTCTTACATAAACTTGTAGTCCTGTTGATGATTCTCTTTTTGGGATTCTTTTGATTAGCTGTTCGATTCAGAACTGTGTAGCCAGAATGTGGAGCTAACCTTGTAAACGGTATTTGCTGTTCAGGTGCTCAGCGGTATCAATAAAGGCTCCAACTGTGGTTATCACATGTATGTCTATCATGTTCTTTCTTAGATTCAATTTGCATCTTTGTAATTGGCTAGTATGCACTTACGAGTGCATTTTTTTCTGGAATATCTTGAGATTTATTTGTTCATTTTCGGGAACAATCTAGAACTGGAAGAGTATGTGAAGTTCTGAACTTTTTTGGAGTCTGACGATGAAATGATATGTGTAGCATCTACTCAGGTACAGTGGCTGGAGCACGTGAAGCAGCTATCGCCGGTGTACCGGGAATTGCACTTTCTTTAGACTGGTATACCATATACGGAGACCATACTTTTTTGTGTGCAAATTTTGCGATTTTCTTGGTACCTCTTTTGCAGTGATTGCATCTGCCTATGCTCTGCACATCAATGTTCCAGTTCATCAGCTCCTCTGAGCAACATTGGTTCAGCGATTTTAATGGTTTTCAACAGAATTATTATCCTAATCAGAAATTTTGGAACCATTTATTGGAACTTAGTTCAATGTATGCTGATGCCTCCGCAATTTTCAGGAAACGAGGTCAGAGCACTGAAAAAAATTTTAAGACAGCAGCCGCTGTGAGCCTTCCACTGATTAAAGCTTCACTGCGAGACATTCAAGAAGGAGTATACCCCACAGGCTTTTTTTTGAATGTCGATGTTCCCTTTAATCCGGCAGAGCATAAGGTTATATGATCTACATCTGTTTATCCGCTGTTCTGAAGTTAACTGTCTTGTCAAAGCGTAATCAAAATTTTGCATACGGCATTGTTCTTATTTGGGGAATCAATGAACTTAGCAATTCTCGTGATAACCACATTCAGGAGAAAAAAGCTCAGCTTCAGTGATTAGCTTCAGTGATTTGGGGACTATATGACATGGCTTTGCTTTTAGTTTTACACTTTACATACACAAGAAGGGAAACAGATCTCATATTTGGGATAAGGTGGATCTTGCTTTGTTATTGATTGAGGACCTACATGATCTGAGACTGTGGATCTGGCAGGGGTACAAAGTTACAAGACAAGGCACATCTCGCCTACCTTTAACATGGAAGAAACAGACACAAGAGAGACGCATGCAGAGGTTAAAGGACACGGGTGTTGGTTTACAGATGGCCCAACTTGGACTTGCTGCTTCTGCTGCGGTATATGCGCATACACTTTCGCAGTTTTATGCGTCTCACTGTAATTCTTGTCCATTTTAATCTTGATCTCTGATTCCATGTAGACGTAGGTCTCCTTGCCATAGACAGTGGATGAGACTGGCAATTGTGTCATACACGAGCATATCTAGTAAATATTCGCAATGTTGCTAATGGATACTGGCATTTCTGTATGTTGTCTCAGGGAGCAGCGAGGCGTGCGACTTTGAAGAAGCAGGTTCCTGATGTCGAATCAGTAGGTGCAGGTGAAGAGCCTGACAAGGAGACTTCTCAGAAGATGTTCTTTCGTCTTGAGGTAAATCCATGTCATATCTCACTCCAAGCCAATACGTTTCAAAGAAGCATATTTCTAAGTGTGTTGCAAGTTATTTCGATGTCTTTTTGGACATCGAAAGTACTCTATTTCGTCTGAATTGCATCAATTATGATAAAGAGCTCTTCTCGAAATCCTGATTTCAGTTCATGGAATTTATGTGCAGGGCTCCGAGGTCGAAGTTGGAGGGGTGGCCCCCGACCATGACTTCGGCGCGTTGGAACAAGGATTTGTACGTTTCATCTCATTCCTTGCATTGAGTTTTGGGATAGCAGTTGCTTTGGAGCGTCGTTATTTGGCAGAGATGTTTTGATTAATTTCTTCATTTATAATTTTGAAATTCTCTATTTATTATTTAGTTTGTCCCTCTTTTACCTTTTTTCTCTTTCTTACACCTAATATCGAATCGGAAGAAATATTTTGCGAAGCATATTTGCAAGCACGTTTCACATTGTGGTCTGGGGTTTTGAATGCAGGTTACTATAACAGCTGTGGGTTTGGATACCTTCGTGGAGCCTGAAATACGTGTACAACTTGAGGACTGGGTAGCTACCGTTGTGATTCCATCAGCTTTATAAGACCCACTTCCGTGTAGGGTACTTACGACATTTGAGGCCCTCTCTTGGAATAGTCCCTTGTTAGGGATTCTTTAAGTCCATCTCTTTGGATCGACCCTGCACAGTATTTGTGTTTTATTGTTAGCAACTTCGGCAGGCATTGTTCCTTGAATGCATGGGAGGCATTAAGAAGAAATATTGATTTCTTCAATGGAACAATAGAGTTATTTGTAAAGTCAAGAAAAGTTTCAAGAAGATACCCCTTTTGTGAATTATTATATTACTACTTGTTCACTCTAAATAGTTAGTAGATATGAATGAGTTTGGTGGTCTTACAGTTATAATATTTGTTATGTAAAGAGGACCTTGGTGGTCTCTCAACACAAGTTAGAAGCTTTTAAGCCACCTTTTAGAAACAAAAAGTAGATGTCATGTTGTACCAAGAATCCTAGTCGGCTTTTTCCTCCTTGAATTGATTATGAACTATGAAGGGCTGATTTAATTATGTAAATTGGAGAAGAGAGGGCATCTTTTACAAAACAAGGAACACCTTTACAAATAACTCTAATGCTTGTCGAATTCATCTTCTTGACATTTCCAGAACATGGAATTAGGATACTCTGGTATCTAAAAATAAACACTTAAAAAAAATTTCCGGATAGCATTAAGTGGTGATAGGATTTCAAAAAAATAATAAGATTTTCATAGAAACTCAAACCATCATAGCCCTCACCACTTTACGCTCATACAACTGCATCCCCCCATACATCCGTTCTAATAAGAAAGAATACAAGGATGCTCATGCGGCGTTGACACGGCCAAAGAAGCATATTTTTGTCTGATACAAAAATTTTTGGAGCATAAATACTTTAGAAGATCAATATCTCATGACCCATAGATAGATCTATGATCTGACAATTGCTTGCACCTCTCCGATAAATCGCGCCTTCAACAACACCCTCCACGCCCCGATTTGCGTCGAAACTCAAAACTTCCGACCCACGGCACAAGAAAAGAAAAAAATATACATCCACCTTAACTCAGGTGAGATAACATTAATCATATCTTTGCTCATATTTAAGGCAATCCTTAACCGCAACATCAAAAATAAAATCGCTTAATAATCATAAAATTGATTAGAATAAATACTTAGCTTGCATACCTAAATATAACATCACAATATAACTATGAAGCTCTTAAAGCCATCGCCAAGTTCTACATATCAACATTTACTTCAACAAAAAACACTAAATATCTCTACATTACAATTCTCCTATAAGCGTGGCATCAACCACGAGTTTGATAGGCATTGAGTCATCCACGAGTTTGATAGGCGTGGCCGGATCTCATCGTCGATGGCCTAGGCAAGGTAAATAGTTTCAAAAATACAAGGCCCGCAAAATCTCTAACACACTGTTGTCTATTTAACTTATGCAGAGCAGAATGGTCGACAGAGCAAGAAAGTTTACTAGCATAGAATTGAACCAATCTATTCCTAAGTTTGAAATTGAATTAGTGTTTCTATTTTACTTTGTGACTTGGTTGGTAGTCTTTGTCCTTGGATTTATTAGGGCTTGTTGCGTTTGTTCCATGTCTTGTTGAAAGGGGCGCTCCATCATTCCGTCTCTTGGGCTTGCCTCTTATTCCTTGGAAGCTCTGAAATCCTTTGTGAAGTTGAGTTTGCTCAAGAATCAATTATGCGAAATTATCGGAATCCATAGAAAGAAAGATCTAAATTAATGTAGGCGTGAAGTTTAAATGACATTAAGCAATGCCAGCAGTGGGGGTGAGGGGTCGAGAGAGTGGGAGACAAGAATCATGGTGGTGGAACAAATCGTTGTAGCAGTTGGAAATTCATACCTCGGTGGATTAAGAATTTTCATCTTTGTGGAATGTTTGTCACAAGTCTCTTACAACCTCAATTTTGGTTGTCATTCTCCTACCATCGACTGCATGACATGTTCTATATGTACCTCATCAATTATTGCTTCTTGTTTAAAAACCAAACTCTAAATCCATTGCAACGAACCGTGCAGAAACACCTTATTGTTCCACAATTGGGCCTTTAAAGTAGCCTAAAACTACTTTGATGTTAAATATAGGGGCACTACGAGAATCGAACTTGTGACCTCTCGCACCCAAAGCGAGAATCATACCACTAGACCAAGTGCCCAGGTGGAGGGAGGGGTATCGGGAGAATCGAACTCCCGACCTCTTGCACCCTAAGCAAGAATCATACCACTAGACCAGATACCCGGAACCCGTCTCGATACCCGGCGGGTATCACACCCGGCCCAAGCCGGTGTTCTCTCGCGCATGTCAATGTCCCACAAATTTTGCACCAAGATGGAAATGGGCTCCACCACTTCCGGTCCAAAACCATTGTTGTTCCATAAAACGCAAAACCTCTGTACCCGACTCCCACACACGCTCTTGAATCCTTCTCAAAAGCGGAACAAGAAATCGACTTACGTGCCATGTTCCAACCACCCCCCGATACCAACCGCGGAGGTATAGAAACAACCAACCTTTGAATTACGCTCTGCGGCCGAAGAGAAGCATAGAGCAATTGTGAAGGGGATGAGGGGGACCCAAGGGGGCCTGGTACGTGGGGTCATCCACGAGTTTGATAGGCGTGGCCGGATCTCATCGTCGATGGCCTAGGCAAGGTAAATAGTTTCAAAAATACAAGGCCCGCAAAATCTCTAACACACTGTTGTCTATTTAACTTATGCAGAGCAGAATGGTCGACAGAGCAAGAAGGTTTACTAGCATAGAATTGAACCAATCTATTCCTAAGTTTGAAATTGAATTAGTGTTTCTATTTTACTTTGTGACTTGGTTGGTAGTCTTTGTCCTTGGATTTATTAGGGCTTGTTGCGTTTGTTCCATGTCTTGTTGAAAGGGGCGCTCCATCATTCCGTCTCTTGGGCTTGCCTCTTATTCCTTGGAAGCTCTGAAATCCTTTGTGAAGTTGAGTTTGCTCAAGAATCAATTATGCGAAATTATCGGAATCCATAGAAAGAAAGATCTAAATTAATGTAGGCGTGAAGTTTAAATGACATTAAGCAATGCCAGCAGTGGGGGTGAGGGGTCGAGAGAGTGGGAGACAAGAATCATGGTGGTGGAACAAATCGTTGTAGCAGTTGGAAATTCATACCTCGGTGGATTAAGAATTTTCATCTTTGTGGAATGTTTGTCACAAGTCTCTTACAACCTCAATTTTGGTTGTCATTCTCCTACCATCGACTGCATGACATGTTCTATATGTACCTCATCAATTATTGCTTCTTGTTTAAAAACCAAACTCTAAATCCATTGCAACGAACCGTGCAGAAACACCTTATTGTTCCACAATTGGGCCTTTAAAGTAGCCTAAAACTACTTTGATGTTAAATATAGGGGCACTACGAGAATCGAACTTGTGACCTCTCGCACCCAAAGCGAGAATCATACCACTAGACCAAGTGCCCAGGTGGAGGGAGGGGTATCGGGAGAATCGAACTCCCGACCTCTTGCACCCTAAGCAAGAATCATACCACTAGACCAGATACCCGGAACCCGTCTCGATACCCGGCGGGTATCACACCCGGCCCAAGCCGGTGTTCTCTCGCGCATGTCAATGTCCCACAAATTTTGCACCAAGATGGAAATGGGCTCCACCACTTCCGGTCCAAAACCATTGTTGTTCCATAAAACGCAAAACCTCTGTACCCGACTCCCACACACGCTCTTGAATCCTTCTCAAAAGCGGAACAAGAAATCGACTTACGTGCCATGTTCCAACCACCCCCCGATACCAACCGCGGAGGTATAGAAACAACCAACCTTTGAATTACGCTCTGCGGCCGAAGAGAAGCATAGAGCAATTGTGAAGGGGATGAGGGGGACCCAAGGGGGCCTGGTACGTGGGGTCATCCACGAGTTTGATAGGCGTGGCCGGATCTCATCGTCGATGGCCTAGGCAAGGTAAATAGTTTCAAAAATACAAGGCCCGCAAAATCTCTAACACACTGTTGTCTATTTAACTTATGCAGAGCAGAATGGTCGACAGAGCAAGAAGGTTTACTAGCATAGAATTGAACCAATCTATTCCTAAGTTTGAAATTGAATTAGTGTTTCTATTTTACTTTGTGACTTGGTTGGTAGTCTTTGTCCTTGGATTTATTAGGGCTTGTTGCGTTTGTTCCATGTCTTGTTGAAAGGGGCGCTCCATCATTCCGTCTCTTGGGCTTGCCTCTTATTCCTTGGAAGCTCTGAAATCCTTTGTGAAGTTGAGTTTGCTCAAGAATCAATTATGCGAAATTATCGGAATCCATAGAAAGAAAGATCTAAATTAATGTAGGCGTGAAGTTTAAATGACATTAAGCAATGCCAGCAGTGGGGGTGAGGGGTCGAGAGAGTGGGAGACAAGAATCATGGTGGTGGAACAAATCGTTGTAGCAGTTGGAAATTCATACCTCGGTGGATTAAGAATTTTCATCTTTGTGGAATGTTTGTCACAAGTCTCTTACAACCTCAATTTTGGTTGTCATTCTCCTACCATCGACTGCATGACATGTTCTATATGTACCTCATCAATTATTGCTTCTTGTTTAAAAACCAAACTCTAAATCCATTGCAACGAACCGTGCAGAAACACCTTATTGTTCCACAATTGGGCCTTTAAAGTAGCCTAAAACTACTTTGATGTTAAATATAGGGGCACTACGAGAATCGAACTTGTGACCTCTCGCACCCAAAGCGAGAATCATACCACTAGACCAAGTGCCCAGGTGGAGGGAGGGGTATCGGGAGAATCGAACTCCCGACCTCTTGCACCCTAAGCAAGAATCATACCACTAGACCAGATACCCGGAACCCGTCTCGATACCCGGCGGGTATCACACCCGGCCCAAGCCGGTGTTCTCTCGCGCATGTCAATGTCCCACAAATTTTGCACCAAGATGGAAATGGGCTCCACCACTTCCGGTCCAAAACCATTGTTGTTCCATAAAACGCAAAACCTCTGTACCCGACTCCCACACACGCTCTTGAATCCTTCTCAAAAGCGGAACAAGAAATCGACTTACGTGCCATGTTCCAACCACCCCCCGATACCAACCGCGGAGGTATAGAAACAACCAACCTTTGAATTACGCTCTGCGGCCGAAGAGAAGCATAGAGCAATTGTGAAGGGGATGAGGGGGACCCAAGGGGGCCTGGTACGTGGGGTCATCCACGAGTTTGATAGGCGTGGCCGGATCTCATCGTCGATGGCCTAGGCAAGGTAAATAGTTTCAAAAATACAAGGCCCGCAAAATCTCTAACACACTGTTGTCTATTTAACTTATGCAGAGCAGAATGGTCGACAGAGCAAGAAGGTTTACTAGCATAGAATTGAACCAATCTATTCCTAAGTTTGAAATTGAATTAGTGTTTCTATTTTACTTTGTGACTTGGTTGGTAGTCTTTGTCCTTGGATTTATTAGGGCTTGTTGCGTTTGTTCCATGTCTTGTTGAAAGGGGCGCTCCATCATTCCGTCTCTTGGGCTTGCCTCTTATTCCTTGGAAGCTCTGAAATCCTTTGTGAAGTTGAGTTTGCTCAAGAATCAATTATGCGAAATTATCGGAATCCATAGAAAGAAAGATCTAAATTAATGTAGGCGTGAAGTTTAAATGACATTAAGCAATGCCAGCAGTGGGGGTGAGGGGTCGAGAGAGTGGGAGACAAGAATCATGGTGGTGGAACAAATCGTTGTAGCAGTTGGAAATTCATACCTCGGTGGATTAAGAATTTTCATCTTTGTGGAATGTTTGTCACAAGTCTCTTACAACCTCAATTTTGGTTGTCATTCTCCTACCATCGACTGCATGACATGTTCTATATGTACCTCATCAATTATTGCTTCTTGTTTAAAAACCAAACTCTAAATCCATTGCAACGAACCGTGCAGAAACACCTTATTGTTCCACAATTGGGCCTTTAAAGTAGCCTAAAACTACTTTGATGTTAAATATAGGGGCACTACGAGAATCGAACTTGTGACCTCTCGCACCCAAAGCGAGAATCATACCACTAGACCAAGTGCCCAGGTGGAGGGAGGGGTATCGGGAGAATCGAACTCCCGACCTCTTGCACCCTAAGCAAGAATCATACCACTAGACCAGATACCCGGAACCCGTCTCGATACCCGGCGGGTATCACACCCGGCCCAAGCCGGTGTTCTCTCGCGCATGTCAATGTCCCACAAATTTTGCACCAAGATGGAAATGGGCTCCACCACTTCCGGTCCAAAACCATTGTTGTTCCATAAAACGCAAAACCTCTGTACCCGACTCCCACACACGCTCTTGAATCCTTCTCAAAAGCGGAACAAGAAATCGACTTACGTGCCATGTTCCAACCACCCCCCGATACCAACCGCGGAGGTATAGAAACAACCAACCTTTGAATTACGCTCTGCGGCCGAAGAGAAGCATAGAGCAATTGTGAAGGGGATGAGGGGGACCCAAGGGGGCCTGGTACGTGGGGTCATCCACGAGTTTGATAGGCGTGGCCGGATCTCATCGTCGATGGCCTAGGCAAGGTAAATAGTTTCAAAAATACAAGGCCCGCAAAATCTCTAACACACTGTTGTCTATTTAACTTATGCAGAGCAGAATGGTCGACAGAGCAAGAAAGTTTACTAGCATAGAATTGAACCAATCTATTCCTAAGTTTGAAATTGAATTAGTGTTTCTATTTTACTTTGTGACTTGGTTGGTAGTCTTTGTCCTTGGATTTATTAGGGCTTGTTGCGTTTGTTCCATGTCTTGTTGAAAGGGGCGCTCCATCATTCCGTCTCTTGGGCTTGCCTCTTATTCCTTGGAAGCTCTGAAATCCTTTGTGAAGTTGAGTTTGCTCAAGAATCAATTATGCGAAATTATCGGAATCCATAGAAAGAAAGATCTAAATTAATGTAGGCGTGAAGTTTAAATGACATTAAGCAATGCCAGCAGTGGGGGTGAGGGGTCGAGAGAGTGGGAGACAAGAATCATGGTGGTGGAACAAATCGTTGTAGCAGTTGGAAATTCATACCTCGGTGGATTAAGAATTTTCATCTTTGTGGAATGTTTGTCACAAGTCTCTTACAACCTCAATTTTGGTTGTCATTCTCCTACCATCGACTGCATGACATGTTCTATATGTACCTCATCAATTATTGCTTCTTGTTTAAAAACCAAACTCTAAATCCATTGCAACGAACCGTGCAGAAACACCTTATTGTTCCACAATTGGGCCTTTAAAGTAGCCTAAAACTACTTTGATGTTAAATATAGGGGCACTACGAGAATCGAACTTGTGACCTCTCGCACCCAAAGCGAGAATCATACCACTAGACCAAGTGCCCAGGTGGAGGGAGGGGTATCGGGAGAATCGAACTCCCGACCTCTTGCACCCTAAGCAAGAATCATACCACTAGACCAGATACCCGGAACCCGTCTCGATACCCGGCGGGTATCACACCCGGCCCAAGCCGGTGTTCTCTCGCGCATGTCAATGTCCCACAAATTTTGCACCAAGATGGAAATGGGCTCCACCACTTCCGGTCCAAAACCATTGTTGTTCCATAAAACGCAAAACCTCTGTACCCGACTCCCACACACGCTCTTGAATCCTTCTCAAAAGCGGAACAAGAAATCGACTTACGTGCCATGTTCCAACCACCCCCCGATACCAACCGCGGAGGTATAGAAACAACCAACCTTTGAATTACGCTCTGCGGCCGAAGAGAAGCATAGAGCAATTGTGAAGGGGATGAGGGGGACCCAAGGGGGCCTGGTACGTGGGGTCATCCACGAGTTTGATAGGCGTGGCCGGATCTCATCGTCGATGGCCTAGGCAAGGTAAATAGTTTCAAAAATACAAGGCCCGCAAAATCTCTAACACACTGTTGTCTATTTAACTTATGCAGAGCAGAATGGTCGACAGAGCAAGAAGGTTTACTAGCATAGAATTGAACCAATCTATTCCTAAGTTTGAAATTGAATTAGTGTTTCTATTTTACTTTGTGACTTGGTTGGTAGTCTTTGTCCTTGGATTTATTAGGGCTTGTTGCGTTTGTTCCATGTCTTGTTGAAAGGGGCGCTCCATCATTCCGTCTCTTGGGCTTGCCTCTTATTCCTTGGAAGCTCTGAAATCCTTTGTGAAGTTGAGTTTGCTCAAGAATCAATTATGCGAAATTATCGGAATCCATAGAAAGAAAGATCTAAATTAATGTAGGCGTGAAGTTTAAATGACATTAAGCAATGCCAGCAGTGGGGGTGAGGGGTCGAGAGAGTGGGAGACAAGAATCATGGTGGTGGAACAAATCGTTGTAGCAGTTGGAAATTCATACCTCGGTGGATTAAGAATTTTCATCTTTGTGGAATGTTTGTCACAAGTCTCTTACAACCTCAATTTTGGTTGTCATTCTCCTACCATCGACTGCATGACATGTTCTATATGTACCTCATCAATTATTGCTTCTTGTTTAAAAACCAAACTCTAAATCCATTGCAACGAACCGTGCAGAAACACCTTATTGTTCCACAATTGGGCCTTTAAAGTAGCCTAAAACTACTTTGATGTTAAATATAGGGGCACTACGAGAATCGAACTTGTGACCTCTCGCACCCAAAGCGAGAATCATACCACTAGACCAAGTGCCCAGGTGGAGGGAGGGGTATCGGGAGAATCGAACTCCCGACCTCTTGCACCCTAAGCAAGAATCATACCACTAGACCAGATACCCGGAACCCGTCTCGATACCCGGCGGGTATCACACCCGGCCCAAGCCGGTGTTCTCTCGCGCATGTCAATGTCCCACAAATTTTGCACCAAGATGGAAATGGGCTCCACCACTTCCGGTCCAAAACCATTGTTGTTCCATAAAACGCAAAACCTCTGTACCCGACTCCCACACACGCTCTTGAATCCTTCTCAAAAGCGGAACAAGAAATCGACTTACGTGCCATGTTCCAACCACCCCCCGATACCAACCGCGGAGGTATAGAAACAACCAACCTTTGAATTACGCTCTGCGGCCGAAGAGAAGCATAGAGCAATTGTGAAGGGGATGAGGGGGACCCAAGGGGGCCTGGTACGTGGGGTCATCCACGAGTTTGATAGGCGTGGCCGGATCTCATCGTCGATGGCCTAGGCAAGGTAAATAGTTTCAAAAATACAAGGCCCGCAAAATCTCTAACACACTGTTGTCTATTTAACTTATGCAGAGCAGAATGGTCGACAGAGCAAGAAGGTTTACTAGCATAGAATTGAACCAATCTATTCCTAAGTTTGAAATTGAATTAGTGTTTCTATTTTACTTTGTGACTTGGTTGGTAGTCTTTGTCCTTGGATTTATTAGGGCTTGTTGCGTTTGTTCCATGTCTTGTTGAAAGGGGCGCTCCATCATTCCGTCTCTTGGGCTTGCCTCTTATTCCTTGGAAGCTCTGAAATCCTTTGTGAAGTTGAGTTTGCTCAAGAATCAATTATGCGAAATTATCGGAATCCATAGAAAGAAAGATCTAAATTAATGTAGGCGTGAAGTTTAAATGACATTAAGCAATGCCAGCAGTGGGGGTGAGGGGTCGAGAGAGTGGGAGACAAGAATCATGGTGGTGGAACAAATCGTTGTAGCAGTTGGAAATTCATACCTCGGTGGATTAAGAATTTTCATCTTTGTGGAATGTTTGTCACAAGTCTCTTACAACCTCAATTTTGGTTGTCATTCTCCTACCATCGACTGCATGACATGTTCTATATGTACCTCATCAATTATTGCTTCTTGTTTAAAAACCAAACTCTAAATCCATTGCAACGAACCGTGCAGAAACACCTTATTGTTCCACAATTGGGCCTTTAAAGTAGCCTAAAACTACTTTGATGTTAAATATAGGGGCACTACGAGAATCGAACTTGTGACCTCTCGCACCCAAAGCGAGAATCATACCACTAGACCAAGTGCCCAGGTGGAGGGAGGGGTATCGGGAGAATCGAACTCCCGACCTCTTGCACCCTAAGCAAGAATCATACCACTAGACCAGATACCCGGAACCCGTCTCGATACCCGGCGGGTATCACACCCGGCCCAAGCCGGTGTTCTCTCGCGCATGTCAATGTCCCACAAATTTTGCACCAAGATGGAAATGGGCTCCACCACTTCCGGTCCAAAACCATTGTTGTTCCATAAAACGCAAAACCTCTGTACCCGACTCCCACACACGCTCTTGAATCCTTCTCAAAAGCGGAACAAGAAATCGACTTACGTGCCATGTTCCAACCACCCCCCGATACCAACCGCGGAGGTATAGAAACAACCAACCTTTGAATTACGCTCTGCGGCCGAAGAGAAGCATAGAGCAATTGTGAAGGGGATGAGGGGGACCCAAGGGGGCCTGGTACGTGGGGTCATCCACGAGTTTGATAGGCGTGGCCGGATCTCATCGTCGATGGCCTAGGCAAGGTAAATAGTTTCAAAAATACAAGGCCCGCAAAATCTCTAACACACTGTTGTCTATTTAACTTATGCAGAGCAGAATGGTCGACAGAGCAAGAAGGTTTACTAGCATAGAATTGAACCAATCTATTCCTAAGTTTGAAATTGAATTAGTGTTTCTATTTTACTTTGTGACTTGGTTGGTAGTCTTTGTCCTTGGATTTATTAGGGCTTGTTGCGTTTGTTCCATGTCTTGTTGAAAGGGGCGCTCCATCATTCCGTCTCTTGGGCTTGCCTCTTATTCCTTGGAAGCTCTGAAATCCTTTGTGAAGTTGAGTTTGCTCAAGAATCAATTATGCGAAATTATCGGAATCCATAGAAAGAAAGATCTAAATTAATGTAGGCGTGAAGTTTAAATGACATTAAGCAATGCCAGCAGTGGGGGTGAGGGGTCGAGAGAGTGGGAGACAAGAATCATGGTGGTGGAACAAATCGTTGTAGCAGTTGGAAATTCATACCTCGGTGGATTAAGAATTTTCATCTTTGTGGAATGTTTGTCACAAGTCTCTTACAACCTCAATTTTGGTTGTCATTCTCCTACCATCGACTGCATGACATGTTCTATATGTACCTCATCAATTATTGCTTCTTGTTTAAAAACCAAACTCTAAATCCATTGCAACGAACCGTGCAGAAACACCTTATTGTTCCACAATTGGGCCTTTAAAGTAGCCTAAAACTACTTTGATGTTAAATATAGGGGCACTACGAGAATCGAACTTGTGACCTCTCGCACCCAAAGCGAGAATCATACCACTAGACCAAGTGCCCAGGTGGAGGGAGGGGTATCGGGAGAATCGAACTCCCGACCTCTTGCACCCTAAGCAAGAATCATACCACTAGACCAGATACCCGGAACCCGTCTCGATACCCGGCGGGTATCACACCCGGCCCAAGCCGGTGTTCTCTCGCGCATGTCAATGTCCCACAAATTTTGCACCAAGATGGAAATGGGCTCCACCACTTCCGGTCCAAAACCATTGTTGTTCCATAAAACGCAAAACCTCTGTACCCGACTCCCACACACGCTCTTGAATCCTTCTCAAAAGCGGAACAAGAAATCGACTTACGTGCCATGTTCCAACCACCCCCCGATACCAACCGCGGAGGTATAGAAACAACCAACCTTTGAATTACGCTCTGCGGCCGAAGAGAAGCATAGAGCAATTGTGAAGGGGATGAGGGGGACCCAAGGGGGCCTGGTACGTGGGGTCATCCACGAGTTTGATAGGCGTGGCCGGATCTCATCGTCGATGGCCTAGGCAAGGTAAATAGTTTCAAAAATACAAGGCCCGCAAAATCTCTAACACACTGTTGTCTATTTAACTTATGCAGAGCAGAATGGTCGACAGAGCAAGAAAGTTTACTAGCATAGAATTGAACCAATCTATTCCTAAGTTTGAAATTGAATTAGTGTTTCTATTTTACTTTGTGACTTGGTTGGTAGTCTTTGTCCTTGGATTTATTAGGGCTTGTTGCGTTTGTTCCATGTCTTGTTGAAAGGGGCGCTCCATCATTCCGTCTCTTGGGCTTGCCTCTTATTCCTTGGAAGCTCTGAAATCCTTTGTGAAGTTGAGTTTGCTCAAGAATCAATTATGCGAAATTATCGGAATCCATAGAAAGAAAGATCTAAATTAATGTAGGCGTGAAGTTTAAATGACATTAAGCAATGCCAGCAGTGGGGGTGAGGGGTCGAGAGAGTGGGAGACAAGAATCATGGTGGTGGAACAAATCGTTGTAGCAGTTGGAAATTCATACCTCGGTGGATTAAGAATTTTCATCTTTGTGGAATGTTTGTCACAAGTCTCTTACAACCTCAATTTTGGTTGTCATTCTCCTACCATCGACTGCATGACATGTTCTATATGTACCTCATCAATTATTGCTTCTTGTTTAAAAACCAAACTCTAAATCCATTGCAACGAACCGTGCAGAAACACCTTATTGTTCCACAATTGGGCCTTTAAAGTAGCCTAAAACTACTTTGATGTTAAATATAGGGGCACTACGAGAATCGAACTTGTGACCTCTCGCACCCAAAGCGAGAATCATACCACTAGACCAAGTGCCCAGGTGGAGGGAGGGGTATCGGGAGAATCGAACTCCCGACCTCTTGCACCCTAAGCAAGAATCATACCACTAGACCAGATACCCGGAACCCGTCTCGATACCCGGCGGGTATCACACCCGGCCCAAGCCGGTGTTCTCTCGCGCATGTCAATGTCCCACAAATTTTGCACCAAGATGGAAATGGGCTCCACCACTTCCGGTCCAAAACCATTGTTGTTCCATAAAACGCAAAACCTCTGTACCCGACTCCCACACACGCTCTTGAATCCTTCTCAAAAGCGGAACAAGAAATCGACTTACGTGCCATGTTCCAACCACCCCCCGATACCAACCGCGGAGGTATAGAAACAACCAACCTTTGAATTACGCTCTGCGGCCGAAGAGAAGCATAGAGCAATTGTGAAGGGGATGAGGGGGACCCAAGGGGGCCTGGTACGTGGGGTCATCCACGAGTTTGATAGGCGTGGCCGGATCTCATCGTCGATGGCCTAGGCAAGGTAAATAGTTTCAAAAATACAAGGCCCGCAAAATCTCTAACACACTGTTGTCTATTTAACTTATGCAGAGCAGAATGGTCGACAGAGCAAGAAGGTTTACTAGCATAGAATTGAACCAATCTATTCCTAAGTTTGAAATTGAATTAGTGTTTCTATTTTACTTTGTGACTTGGTTGGTAGTCTTTGTCCTTGGATTTATTAGGGCTTGTTGCGTTTGTTCCATGTCTTGTTGAAAGGGGCGCTCCATCATTCCGTCTCTTGGGCTTGCCTCTTATTCCTTGGAAGCTCTGAAATCCTTTGTGAAGTTGAGTTTGCTCAAGAATCAATTATGCGAAATTATCGGAATCCATAGAAAGAAAGATCTAAATTAATGTAGGCGTGAAGTTTAAATGACATTAAGCAATGCCAGCAGTGGGGGTGAGGGGTCGAGAGAGTGGGAGACAAGAATCATGGTGGTGGAACAAATCGTTGTAGCAGTTGGAAATTCATACCTCGGTGGATTAAGAATTTTCATCTTTGTGGAATGTTTGTCACAAGTCTCTTACAACCTCAATTTTGGTTGTCATTCTCCTACCATCGACTGCATGACATGTTCTATATGTACCTCATCAATTATTGCTTCTTGTTTAAAAACCAAACTCTAAATCCATTGCAACGAACCGTGCAGAAACACCTTATTGTTCCACAATTGGGCCTTTAAAGTAGCCTAAAACTACTTTGATGTTAAATATAGGGGCACTACGAGAATCGAACTTGTGACCTCTCGCACCCAAAGCGAGAATCATACCACTAGACCAAGTGCCCAGGTGGAGGGAGGGGTATCGGGAGAATCGAACTCCCGACCTCTTGCACCCTAAGCAAGAATCATACCACTAGACCAGATACCCGGAACCCGTCTCGATACCCGGCGGGTATCACACCCGGCCCAAGCCGGTGTTCTCTCGCGCATGTCAATGTCCCACAAATTTTGCACCAAGATGGAAATGGGCTCCACCACTTCCGGTCCAAAACCATTGTTGTTCCATAAAACGCAAAACCTCTGTACCCGACTCCCACACACGCTCTTGAATCCTTCTCAAAAGCGGAACAAGAAATCGACTTACGTGCCATGTTCCAACCACCCCCCGATACCAACCGCGGAGGTATAGAAACAACCAACCTTTGAATTACGCTCTGCGGCCGAAGAGAAGCATAGAGCAATTGTGAAGGGGATGAGGGGGACCCAAGGGGGCCTGGTACGTGGGGTCATCCACGAGTTTGATAGGCGTGGCCGGATCTCATCGTCGATGGCCTAGGCAAGGTAAATAGTTTCAAAAATACAAGGCCCGCAAAATCTCTAACACACTGTTGTCTATTTAACTTATGCAGAGCAGAATGGTCGACAGAGCAAGAAAGTTTACTAGCATAGAATTGAACCAATCTATTCCTAAGTTTGAAATTGAATTAGTGTTTCTATTTTACTTTGTGACTTGGTTGGTAGTCTTTGTCCTTGGATTTATTAGGGCTTGTTGCGTTTGTTCCATGTCTTGTTGAAAGGGGCGCTCCATCATTCCGTCTCTTGGGCTTGCCTCTTATTCCTTGGAAGCTCTGAAATCCTTTGTGAAGTTGAGTTTGCTCAAGAATCAATTATGCGAAATTATCGGAATCCATAGAAAGAAAGATCTAAATTAATGTAGGCGTGAAGTTTAAATGACATTAAGCAATGCCAGCAGTGGGGGTGAGGGGTCGAGAGAGTGGGAGACAAGAATCATGGTGGTGGAACAAATCGTTGTAGCAGTTGGAAATTCATACCTCGGTGGATTAAGAATTTTCATCTTTGTGGAATGTTTGTCACAAGTCTCTTACAACCTCAATTTTGGTTGTCATTCTCCTACCATCGACTGCATGACATGTTCTATATGTACCTCATCAATTATTGCTTCTTGTTTAAAAACCAAACTCTAAATCCATTGCAACGAACCGTGCAGAAACACCTTATTGTTCCACAATTGGGCCTTTAAAGTAGCCTAAAACTACTTTGATGTTAAATATAGGGGCACTACGAGAATCGAACTTGTGACCTCTCGCACCCAAAGCGAGAATCATACCACTAGACCAAGTGCCCAGGTGGAGGGAGGGGTATCGGGAGAATCGAACTCCCGACCTCTTGCACCCTAAGCAAGAATCATACCACTAGACCAGATACCCGGAACCCGTCTCGATACCCGGCGGGTATCACACCCGGCCCAAGCCGGTGTTCTCTCGCGCATGTCAATGTCCCACAAATTTTGCACCAAGATGGAAATGGGCTCCACCACTTCCGGTCCAAAACCATTGTTGTTCCATAAAACGCAAAACCTCTGTACCCGACTCCCACACACGCTCTTGAATCCTTCTCAAAAGCGGAACAAGAAATCGACTTACGTGCCATGTTCCAACCACCCCCCGATACCAACCGCGGAGGTATAGAAACAACCAACCTTTGAATTACGCTCTGCGGCCGAAGAGAAGCATAGAGCAATTGTGAAGGGGATGAGGGGGACCCAAGGGGGCCTGGTACGTGGGGTCATCCACGAGTTTGATAGGCGTGGCCGGATCTCATCGTCGATGGCCTAGGCAAGGTAAATAGTTTCAAAAATACAAGGCCCGCAAAATCTCTAACACACTGTTGTCTATTTAACTTATGCAGAGCAGAATGGTCGACAGAGCAAGAAAGTTTACTAGCATAGAATTGAACCAATCTATTCCTAAGTTTGAAATTGAATTAGTGTTTCTATTTTACTTTGTGACTTGGTTGGTAGTCTTTGTCCTTGGATTTATTAGGGCTTGTTGCGTTTGTTCCATGTCTTGTTGAAAGGGGCGCTCCATCATTCCGTCTCTTGGGCTTGCCTCTTATTCCTTGGAAGCTCTGAAATCCTTTGTGAAGTTGAGTTTGCTCAAGAATCAATTATGCGAAATTATCGGAATCCATAGAAAGAAAGATCTAAATTAATGTAGGCGTGAAGTTTAAATGACATTAAGCAATGCCAGCAGTGGGGGTGAGGGGTCGAGAGAGTGGGAGACAAGAATCATGGTGGTGGAACAAATCGTTGTAGCAGTTGGAAATTCATACCTCGGTGGATTAAGAATTTTCATCTTTGTGGAATGTTTGTCACAAGTCTCTTACAACCTCAATTTTGGTTGTCATTCTCCTACCATCGACTGCATGACATGTTCTATATGTACCTCATCAATTATTGCTTCTTGTTTAAAAACCAAACTCTAAATCCATTGCAACGAACCGTGCAGAAACACCTTATTGTTCCACAATTGGGCCTTTAAAGTAGCCTAAAACTACTTTGATGTTAAATATAGGGGCACTACGAGAATCGAACTTGTGACCTCTCGCACCCAAAGCGAGAATCATACCACTAGACCAAGTGCCCAGGTGGAGGGAGGGGTATCGGGAGAATCGAACTCCCGACCTCTTGCACCCTAAGCAAGAATCATACCACTAGACCAGATACCCGGAACCCGTCTCGATACCCGGCGGGTATCACACCCGGCCCAAGCCGGTGTTCTCTCGCGCATGTCAATGTCCCACAAATTTTGCACCAAGATGGAAATGGGCTCCACCACTTCCGGTCCAAAACCATTGTTGTTCCATAAAACGCAAAACCTCTGTACCCGACTCCCACACACGCTCTTGAATCCTTCTCAAAAGCGGAACAAGAAATCGACTTACGTGCCATGTTCCAACCACCCCCCGATACCAACCGCGGAGGTATAGAAACAACCAACCTTTGAATTACGCTCTGCGGCCGAAGAGAAGCATAGAGCAATTGTGAAGGGGATGAGGGGGACCCAAGGGGGCCTGGTACGTGGGGTCATCCACGAGTTTGATAGGCGTGGCCGGATCTCATCGTCGATGGCCTAGGCAAGGTAAATAGTTTCAAAAATACAAGGCCCGCAAAATCTCTAACACACTGTTGTCTATTTAACTTATGCAGAGCAGAATGGTCGACAGAGCAAGAAAGTTTACTAGCATAGAATTGAACCAATCTATTCCTAAGTTTGAAATTGAATTAGTGTTTCTATTTTACTTTGTGACTTGGTTGGTAGTCTTTGTCCTTGGATTTATTAGGGCTTGTTGCGTTTGTTCCATGTCTTGTTGAAAGGGGCGCTCCATCATTCCGTCTCTTGGGCTTGCCTCTTATTCCTTGGAAGCTCTGAAATCCTTTGTGAAGTTGAGTTTGCTCAAGAATCAATTATGCGAAATTATCGGAATCCATAGAAAGAAAGATCTAAATTAATGTAGGCGTGAAGTTTAAATGACATTAAGCAATGCCAGCAGTGGGGGTGAGGGGTCGAGAGAGTGGGAGACAAGAATCATGGTGGTGGAACAAATCGTTGTAGCAGTTGGAAATTCATACCTCGGTGGATTAAGAATTTTCATCTTTGTGGAATGTTTGTCACAAGTCTCTTACAACCTCAATTTTGGTTGTCATTCTCCTACCATCGACTGCATGACATGTTCTATATGTACCTCATCAATTATTGCTTCTTGTTTAAAAACCAAACTCTAAATCCATTGCAACGAACCGTGCAGAAACACCTTATTGTTCCACAATTGGGCCTTTAAAGTAGCCTAAAACTACTTTGATGTTAAATATAGGGGCACTACGAGAATCGAACTTGTGACCTCTCGCACCCAAAGCGAGAATCATACCACTAGACCAAGTGCCCAGGTGGAGGGAGGGGTATCGGGAGAATCGAACTCCCGACCTCTTGCACCCTAAGCAAGAATCATACCACTAGACCAGATACCCGGAACCCGTCTCGATACCCGGCGGGTATCACACCCGGCCCAAGCCGGTGTTCTCTCGCGCATGTCAATGTCCCACAAATTTTGCACCAAGATGGAAATGGGCTCCACCACTTCCGGTCCAAAACCATTGTTGTTCCATAAAACGCAAAACCTCTGTACCCGACTCCCACACACGCTCTTGAATCCTTCTCAAAAGCGGAACAAGAAATCGACTTACGTGCCATGTTCCAACCACCCCCCGATACCAACCGCGGAGGTATAGAAACAACCAACCTTTGAATTACGCTCTGCGGCCGAAGAGAAGCATAGAGCAATTGTGAAGGGGATGAGGGGGACCCAAGGGGGCCTGGTACGTGGGGTCATCCACGAGTTTGATAGGCGTGGCCGGATCTCATCGTCGATGGCCTAGGCAAGGTAAATAGTTTCAAAAATACAAGGCCCGCAAAATCTCTAACACACTGTTGTCTATTTAACTTATGCAGAGCAGAATGGTCGACAGAGCAAGAAGGTTTACTAGCATAGAATTGAACCAATCTATTCCTAAGTTTGAAATTGAATTAGTGTTTCTATTTTACTTTGTGACTTGGTTGGTAGTCTTTGTCCTTGGATTTATTAGGGCTTGTTGCGTTTGTTCCATGTCTTGTTGAAAGGGGCGCTCCATCATTCCGTCTCTTGGGCTTGCCTCTTATTCCTTGGAAGCTCTGAAATCCTTTGTGAAGTTGAGTTTGCTCAAGAATCAATTATGCGAAATTATCGGAATCCATAGAAAGAAAGATCTAAATTAATGTAGGCGTGAAGTTTAAATGACATTAAGCAATGCCAGCAGTGGGGGTGAGGGGTCGAGAGAGTGGGAGACAAGAATCATGGTGGTGGAACAAATCGTTGTAGCAGTTGGAAATTCATACCTCGGTGGATTAAGAATTTTCATCTTTGTGGAATGTTTGTCACAAGTCTCTTACAACCTCAATTTTGGTTGTCATTCTCCTACCATCGACTGCATGACATGTTCTATATGTACCTCATCAATTATTGCTTCTTGTTTAAAAACCAAACTCTAAATCCATTGCAACGAACCGTGCAGAAACACCTTATTGTTCCACAATTGGGCCTTTAAAGTAGCCTAAAACTACTTTGATGTTAAATATAGGGGCACTACGAGAATCGAACTTGTGACCTCTCGCACCCAAAGCGAGAATCATACCACTAGACCAAGTGCCCAGGTGGAGGGAGGGGTATCGGGAGAATCGAACTCCCGACCTCTTGCACCCTAAGCAAGAATCATACCACTAGACCAGATACCCGGAACCCGTCTCGATACCCGGCGGGTATCACACCCGGCCCAAGCCGGTGTTCTCTCGCGCATGTCAATGTCCCACAAATTTTGCACCAAGATGGAAATGGGCTCCACCACTTCCGGTCCAAAACCATTGTTGTTCCATAAAACGCAAAACCTCTGTACCCGACTCCCACACACGCTCTTGAATCCTTCTCAAAAGCGGAACAAGAAATCGACTTACGTGCCATGTTCCAACCACCCCCCGATACCAACCGCGGAGGTATAGAAACAACCAACCTTTGAATTACGCTCTGCGGCCGAAGAGAAGCATAGAGCAATTGTGAAGGGGATGAGGGGGACCCAAGGGGGCCTGGTACGTGGGGTCATCCACGAGTTTGATAGGCGTGGCCGGATCTCATCGTCGATGGCCTAGGCAAGGTAAATAGTTTCAAAAATACAAGGCCCGCAAAATCTCTAACACACTGTTGTCTATTTAACTTATGCAGAGCAGAATGGTCGACAGAGCAAGAAAGTTTACTAGCATAGAATTGAACCAATCTATTCCTAAGTTTGAAATTGAATTAGTGTTTCTATTTTACTTTGTGACTTGGTTGGTAGTCTTTGTCCTTGGATTTATTAGGGCTTGTTGCGTTTGTTCCATGTCTTGTTGAAAGGGGCGCTCCATCATTCCGTCTCTTGGGCTTGCCTCTTATTCCTTGGAAGCTCTGAAATCCTTTGTGAAGTTGAGTTTGCTCAAGAATCAATTATGCGAAATTATCGGAATCCATAGAAAGAAAGATCTAAATTAATGTAGGCGTGAAGTTTAAATGACATTAAGCAATGCCAGCAGTGGGGGTGAGGGGTCGAGAGAGTGGGAGACAAGAATCATGGTGGTGGAACAAATCGTTGTAGCAGTTGGAAATTCATACCTCGGTGGATTAAGAATTTTCATCTTTGTGGAATGTTTGTCACAAGTCTCTTACAACCTCAATTTTGGTTGTCATTCTCCTACCATCGACTGCATGACATGTTCTATATGTACCTCATCAATTATTGCTTCTTGTTTAAAAACCAAACTCTAAATCCATTGCAACGAACCGTGCAGAAACACCTTATTGTTCCACAATTGGGCCTTTAAAGTAGCCTAAAACTACTTTGATGTTAAATATAGGGGCACTACGAGAATCGAACTTGTGACCTCTCGCACCCAAAGCGAGAATCATACCACTAGACCAAGTGCCCAGGTGGAGGGAGGGGTATCGGGAGAATCGAACTCCCGACCTCTTGCACCCTAAGCAAGAATCATACCACTAGACCAGATACCCGGAACCCGTCTCGATACCCGGCGGGTATCACACCCGGCCCAAGCCGGTGTTCTCTCGCGCATGTCAATGTCCCACAAATTTTGCACCAAGATGGAAATGGGCTCCACCACTTCCGGTCCAAAACCATTGTTGTTCCATAAAACGCAAAACCTCTGTACCCGACTCCCACACACGCTCTTGAATCCTTCTCAAAAGCGGAACAAGAAATCGACTTGCGTGCCATGTTCCAACCACCCCCCGATACCAACCGCGGAGGTATAGAAACAACCAACCTTTGAATTACGCTCTGCGGCCGAAGAGAAGCATAGAGCAATTGTGAAGGGGATGAGGGGGACCCAAGGGGGCCTGGTACGTGGGGTCATCCACGAGTTTGATAGGCGTGGCCGGATCTCATCGTCGATGGCCTAGGCAAGGTAAATAGTTTCAAAAATACAAGGCCCGCAAAATCTCTAACACACTGTTGTCTATTTAACTTATGCAGAGCAGAATGGTCGACAGAGCAAGAAAGTTTACTAGCATAGAATTGAACCAATCTATTCCTAAGTTTGAAATTGAATTAGTGTTTCTATTTTACTTTGTGACTTGGTTGGTAGTCTTTGTCCTTGGATTTATTAGGGCTTGTTGCGTTTGTTCCATGTCTTGTTGAAAGGGGCGCTCCATCATTCCGTCTCTTGGGCTTGCCTCTTATTCCTTGGAAGCTCTGAAATCCTTTGTGAAGTTGAGTTTGCTCAAGAATCAATTATGCGAAATTATCGGAATCCATAGAAAGAAAGATCTAAATTAATGTAGGCGTGAAGTTTAAATGACATTAAGCAATGCCAGCAGTGGGGGTGAGGGGTCGAGAGAGTGGGAGACAAGAATCATGGTGGTGGAACAAATCGTTGTAGCAGTTGGAAATTCATACCTCGGTGGATTAAGAATTTTCATCTTTGTGGAATGTTTGTCACAAGTCTCTTACAACCTCAATTTTGGTTGTCATTCTCCTACCATCGACTGCATGACATGTTCTATATGTACCTCATCAATTATTGCTTCTTGTTTAAAAACCAAACTCTAAATCCATTGCAACGAACCGTGCAGAAACACCTTATTGTTCCACAATTGGGCCTTTAAAGTAGCCTAAAACTACTTTGATGTTAAATATAGGGGCACTACGAGAATCGAACTCGTGACCTCTCGCACCCAAAGCGAGAATCATACCACTAGATTTTGAAATTGATATTTGGGTGAAAGTATTAGAAATAGTCACGAAGGGGCAAAGTCTCAAAATAATCAGGCCTTAACGACTGGACTGAGGGAATAACCCAAGGAAGGCCGTGAACAACCTTTGAGCGGAAAGCACAGTAAAACTGAACTGAGCAAGCATGCAAAGCCGCATGAGAACTTGCATCAACGAGCAGGTGAGACCTAAATGATCTGAGAAGTGGACCTAGTCGCACAAAGGGGGCTAAAAACAGAGGAGACTGAAAGTCATCCAGAACAAAGAGTGAATCAAAATGAGAGTCGCTTGAAATGCCTCCGAAGCAAGAACCACTGCTTGAACTTTAGCAAAAAGAACCTCAAAAAGGCACAAGAACCTCCGCTTCAACTAGACCAAGTGCTCAGTTGGAGGGAGGGGTATCGGGAGAATAGAACTCCCGACCTTTTGCACCCTAAGCATGAATAACACTTGTAGACTGTGAATTCCCCATCGGGGTTTATAAGTAAATCGGATATAGACAGGCCGGAGTTACCCGGCCTGCAAAGTAAAGCGTTGCTTTTACTTTTTGGAGAACTTTAAAGTCCCCTGTCACGGTTTGGAAGGGGTTCTTCCCTTTTGGTTTTCAGACAATCTATTTGTTTCGGGACTTAACTGCCCTTAAAGCGAACCTCTCAAATACCACGTACAGCAGCAATGAATAAAACTAATGATACTTATCTGTGCTATGAATGCCAAAGATACCCTGGACACGATATTAATCCAACGAAATCAAAAACAAAATCATGCAGCAATGAATGGAGTGGGGATCAAATCACACCACTAGACCAGATACCCGAAACCCGTCTCGATACCTGGTGGGTATCACACCCGGCCCAAGCTGGTGTTCTCTCGCGTATGTCAATGTCCCACAAATTTTGCACCAATATGGAAATGGGCTCCACCACTTCCGGTCCAAAACCATTGTTGTTCCATAGAACGCAAAACCTCTATACCCGACTCCAACACACGCTCTGGAGTCCTTCTCAAAAGCGGAACAAGAAATCGACCAATCATCCTTCAACATGTAATTACGAAAGTTTTCTGACGATGATCCACACTCATCTTAACCCTTTAGTGCCCAAGCTACCAGTTTATGGTCGCTTGGGCCTCTGTTTTTGAAATTGCGGTGAATGAGTATCAAAAAGGCCCATGGTCCCTCCGGGACAGATTGGGGCTGTTACAGCCCCTGTGCACTGGTCTAATTTTCTCCGCAATCGGATCACCGGAACCCCTTCAAATACGCACTTATACGGTTTTGCCGTAGGAAAGAAACTACGCTTCGTTTGCAAAAGATGTGGGCGGGACGTACACAGCACTTGATGACTTTACATTCGTTTCGCATTCTAGCTTTCGTGTTCAACTGGGCTCGTGAAAGTGTGTTCGCAGGCGTTCGAACCCGTGTCCCCCATAACTGCCTTTTCTGATGCCCGGGTGGACCCGTCCTGAATTCCCCCAAACCCCCCACCTTCCACAACGCTGTGAGTGTACTGGGAAAACCCCTACTCATTCTTCCAGCGCTCCGGTTTGACGCATGGGGTTACAAGAGGAGAAGACCAGGGTTTAGGGGGATCCTAGGCGGGGAGCAATTAATTTCCTGTTGCGTGAAGAGTTCGTGTTTGTCAGATGTTGCAGACGACTCTCGGTTTGTGTGGTTTCGGGTGGAGCAATTGACACACGGGGCTGTAGGGGATTGGGAGAGATTGTCGCACAGTTTGCACGATGGGGGCTGGGAATGGGTGCACGAGTGCAGGGCGAGGACGATGCGCCAGGGGAGGGAGGTCTCGAGTTGTGTGCAGCCGAAATGGAATTTATGTGGAATGCGCCAGGTGCGAGACGAAACCCCAGCCGGGAAGGGGACAAGGTATGTTGCGTAAAACCCCTCCATGCTCTTTTATGCTTGCAAGAAGTTGTAATTGCAAGGGCGGCGCTGCCAGAGAGCTATCTTCTGTAGGGTCGTTGGTAATTTGGAGTGGGGTTTACGGGATTTGCTCTACGGGGAGTGGAGGGGAATTCGTAGGAAGGGGAATTTTTGTGGGGGATGCCATGCAGGGCGCCGTCGATTCCCGGTTGTTTGCGGGTCGTGCACCGAGGAGGACAAGTAGCTGGTGGGTGTGGCCATCACCCCCAAGCACTCCACCGCCGTGTGCCAATGCGCACCGCATCTTGCTGGATTGGGGGCATGAGCATGGGCTTCGGGGTCATAAGTTGCTCACCCTCTGTGCTCTACTGCGGAGGGATTATCTTCTCCAATTGCAACTACCGAGGGGCTGCAAAGGGTTCGAGAATGTGGAGGTCGTGGAGCCTCGACAATTGCGGTACTTGTTTAGGAGGCAGTGCGCGACGTTACTCGGGTGGCGTCAGAGAATTTGCGAGGGAGACCCGAATGGATTCTCGGAAGATGTCAACCGGATCATCAAAGAAGAGGTGTACAGGGATGTGCCAGTGCGGAGTCAACATGCAGCAGTGCATGTGCAGACATGAAACCGACATGCAGGAAGGGGAACCCCATGGCACGGGGATTGTTGGCTCTGTTGAGGAGATTCTGGTATAGAGCTTTCCGGGCCAATGCGGTGGAGGAGAATTTTGTGAAGTTGGCGATGGAAGTAAGCAGCTGGGGTTAGAGGATGGAGTGTCGGATGCTATGGAGGCGAGGCGAATTCCGAGGAAGGTGATGGAGGGGGGGGAAAAGCACATGACCTCCGTGCAGGTCAAGGTGGAGAAGGTTCGGGAGGAGGGCGGGCAAATTCCAGGATGGAATGGTGGAATCATTCCCATCATGGTCTGTCGGGGAGGGGCAACAACTGCAGCGCATGGAGAGGATGAGGGGTCTCCAACGAAGGAAGGGCCTAGCATGGGAGGGCATGGAATGCAGGGGCTCTGCACATCATCCCCGATTGGAGCGGGTGAGATGGGGCTCGGCTCAGATATCAATCTCCACATTAGCGCTTCCATACCGACCTCATCGATGCAGGTGTAGTGTGATGTCAAGGAGAACGTGCCCGTCAAAATCAGCAAGAGAACCGGGAAGCCTATCAGGAAGTATGAACGAAAAGTGAAGAAGGAAACGCCGATTCTCAACAGTGGGGAAGGCGGGGGCTCCTTTGTTGGGCAAGTTGTTGCTATTATTGATAAAATTGCAGCAAACTATGAGGATACTCTGCTGCGGGGAGTGACTGGGGATCATATCCCAGACGACTCACACGGTGTGCGAGGACGTGGAGCAAAGGCTACGGAGGCTGGGGAGATGGTACGGGGGAAGCAGAAGGCTGGAGGGGGCCCGAAGCAGGGTACGAGTGTAGGATCGGGAAACAGTGGAGGCAGAAGGGGGAAGGCATTGTTTAGAGAATCTGCAACTGCAGCTGTAAAATTGTCACTAGTGCGACGCGTGAGGCAGAGAAAGGGAGGGGCCGCTGGAGTAGAGGAGGTTCAGCCACCTGAGATCTTCCACTCCCCGCCACAGAAAACTGTGGTTGATCAGGGAGAACCCTCTGCAGTTAAGAGAACGCCGGCTGCGAGCCAACCTACAGTTGAGCGGATGGAGCCACCAGTGGTAGAGGTGGAGGCTCAAGCTGTCAATTCCGATGTCAACGACGAAATGGAGGTGCAATTCCTCCCTTACAGCCCAACGGTGACCAGATGTGGAGGAGGGCAGAGAGGGCACCCGCCGGCTCCTCTGCGTCGATGCCTCTGGAGCATTCGAGAGCCCAACGCCCGGGGCCAGAGGGAGGGGGCCACTGCATACAGCCAGCCATGACAGGTACGTCTCTAAATGTTTTCTCGCACCTCGCATGGTACAGGTTGATGCTAGGTGTTTGAAAAGTATGTGGATGCCCTTCTGATTACTTCATGTCGTTTTGCCTCCCGCATGTTGCCGATGTTGTCTATATTCAGACGTTTCTTTTCTGAGAAAGTGGGCAGGGTTGGGGGCTTGGGCGGGGTGGGGATGCAATGGCTAATAGTTTGGATGGGGGCCTCTGTTTCAGGTGGTGCATGTCGGGAGATGGGAGAGGCATCAGGTGGAGCAACCCTAGACGCATCGGATACTTTTGCGGCACTTGGAGAGCAGGTTATCAACACGGCTGGCACGAGGCCCAGAGCTGTGATTTCAGAGGAGGTGCTCCAGGCCCTACCGCGTCGGGGGCAGCTGGAACCAGCGCTGCAGCCCGAGGACTTCCTTGACCCGGCAGCGAGCATTGCGGAGCCATCTCCGTCAAGATTGGTCATGGATGACCTCACGGACATGTCATTGGAAGGTAACCCCATCCGAAAAGTCTCTGTTAGTGTGTTGGACATGGAATGGGGTGGGGAATCAATTCAGAATCCATGTGGGCGTCTATTTGGTCATGTGGCTAGGATGTTTACCAATGAGTTGGGGATCGCATGCTTCGAGGTCGATTTCGGTGGCGAATTTGGTGTCCAGAGTGTCCCACAGGAGCTTTGTGTGCCCTGGGTACCGACTCCAAGGACAGAGCAGGACCGCTGGGGTCTGGAGGGGCTCCTACGCAAAGCCCAGGGGACGCCATGCGGTCTTCAGGATATACTGCCCCTGTCCTCGCGCGGAATCCAAGGTGCTTCGCAGAACTTGGCCGGGACTGCTCCTACCGGCGTCACTCGACGGCACTCAGGGGTAGGAGATGGGACGGAGGACTCGGATCCAGACTGGGATCCCGAGGGTGTCGCGGTGGAGGCAATGCTTCCTGGTGGAGGAGGCGGTGGTTCTCGTTGGTGGAGAGCATGCTCCTTCTCCAGTGGAGACTCGGACGGGGAAGATAGCGATGGAGTCGAAGTTATGCTAGGGGGTCTGGGCTAGTACACTGCCGGACCCCTTCGCGAGGAGGACGAGTTTTTCGAGGCCAGATACGCTGACCAGAATTGGCATGGGAAGTACTGGACGCTACAGCCGCGACAGGAGTTTTGCGGACCCAAGCCAGGCTCGAAGATTGACTACGGTGAGCCCATTGGTCCCCTGGAGAGTTTTCTTGACATCTGGAGTGATGGAATTCAACGCAAGATTGTGAAGGAGTCGAACGCCTATGCAGACTGGAGGGATCCGATAACTGGGAGACGAAAGGGAGGTCTCGAGATTCAGGGGAAGATTACTCTCAGGGAGCACAGGCAATGGCTCGGAATTTGCGTACTGATGGCCGTGAGAACTCAACCGCGAATGCGTGATTTTTGGGCAGTGCACAGCGATGTCCTCCACTGCAAGCAGGTGGCCTCCACTATGCTCCGAAAACGATTCTTATACTTGCTCCAGTGCCTGCACGTTGTTTCGAAGGAGAGCTTGACTTATGACAGGGCCGACCACCAGTATGATCCAATTGGACAAATAAGATGGCTCTTGGACAACCTCGTGGCGAATTTCCAGAGCCTTTGGAACGCATCTCCCTACCTATGCGTGGATGAATCGATGGTTCCGTACAATGGCAGGTACTGTTCTTTCAAGCAGTACCTGCCATTGAAGCCCATCACCCATGGGATTAAGGTATGGTGTTTGTGTTGTTCAGTAACAAAATATGTTCTGAACTTCGAAGTATATGTTGGGGCAGCGAACGAAGTCATCACAGGTCTTCCTCAACACGCCTGTGGATCAGAAGCAGGAGTTGTGTCACGACTAACCAGCGGCTGGGAGGGGAAATGGTATACCATCGCCATGGACAACTACTTCACGTCGCCAATGCTTTTTGAGAATCTGCTAATGAGGGGGTTCTATGCAGTAGGGACTGCTCGACAGGGCCGTGTGGGATTCCCGAGAAGCCTCTGCGTTCCTGAGAAGACTCCAAGGGGCTCCCTCGAAATCCGTGTTCACAGAGACCGGGAAATGGCCGCAATCCACTGGCAAGATACCAACGGCGTGAGCTTCCTCTCCACAGCTGCGGACCCCATGGTTCGAGGTGGCACCACTGCAACTCGCCATACTAGTAGAGGTAAAACCGAGATACCTACCAGCCCCATTCAGAAATTGTACTCCGCGACTATGCGAGGGGTGGACACCCAGGACCAATTGCGAGCCTCCTACACCACCCAAATCTTCACCAAGAAGTGGTGGCATAGATTGTTTTTCTTCGGTTTGGACTCTGCAACCACTAATGCCTACCTCCGCTACAAACACATATGTAAAGAGGCTGGCCAGAAAGCCATGGACCACGAGAAGTTCATGATCGTGCTTGCCCATGGCTTAATGGAATGTCCACTGTCCGAGGACTTTGGGCCTGCACCCAGTTCGCGCCACTCTGGACTGTCTGAAGTGTCCCTAGAGGACCCGCTTGAACCCGTCCCTCCGAATGTCCAACACAGTGGTGATCCCGAAGAGGACCCCATGTTTTTGTCGCAGGAGTCCGTCAACTGCGGCCCGCTCAATGGCCACAGCGAAGATACTCCAAGCGAGAGCATGCCTGCCCCTGCCTCCTCGTCTGCTCCCGTGGCCATTGTTGACGGAGAGGGTGGAGCGCCTGGTTCTGTGCATAGCATTCCTGGAGGGCGCTCCTCAATGGAGACTACTCTCCCTCGGCGGGACTCTTCTACCGCTGGTGACAGTTGCGGAAGGCCCCGGAAACCGGAAGACGTTCAACACCTTGCCACAGCGTAAAGGGTACCTTGCGACGACGTTGCAGAGTGTGCAAGCGGCGTACATTCTGGGTCTGCAAAGGCTGTCAGCTCTGGTCAATGTGCCCAGGGCCGTGCTTCCTGGATTTCCATGGAAGTGCTAATATTTGACAATTTTTTTCTTCGCTTGCAGAGTGGAAACGTCTCCTCGACATGCCCGGTTTCCGCCGGTAGATGCACCGTTGGCGGTGAGCTCCAGCAACTCCCCCCCCCCCCCCCCCCCCCCCTCATCCTGCATTCTGTGCATGCTTACTTGGTACTACTCTTTTCGAACCTCTCCGTAATTGAACTAATGTTTGTAATGATGGCAGGCAGAAAACATGGGCCATCCATGACGTCTCAGTGGAGCGAGCAAGAAGGGCAGCGCAGGGCAGGGGTGCCTCCTGAGTCCTCTGCCTGAGTGCACCTCCCTGTTTCATTCCTCCCCCCCTTACTGCGTTCTTCTTTTTTGGTTTTTGTTTCCCCTACTCCTCTCATCCTCTGTTTCAATTTTTTTTTTTTTTTTTTTTTTTTTCCTCCATTCCACCAGAGTTTCTGATCATCTTGAACCGTTTACTGTCCTTCTTCTATGTCCCTCTTTGTGAAGTCAATCCCCTCTTTCTAAGTGAATGCCATCCACGGTTTCCCAATTGCTCTCCCTGGCCACCTCGTCTCATAGTCCCCTTCGTTCTCAAGTTTTTTTTTCCCCCAATCCCCCAGCGTTTCAAATGAAGACACACCCTCCACTATCCATACTGTATGTCCCTCTCTGTCCAGTCAATCCCTTTTTTTATATCCATTCCGTCCATGGTTTTCCGAGTTGGCTCCCTGTCTACCATGTCCCAGAGTTCCCTTCATTCTCACTTCAGTTTTTTTTGCCCATTCCCCAAGCTTTTCTGAAGAGGCTACACCTTCCACTGTCCATACTCCATGCTGAACCCTTAGAAGTTAATCCCCTGCTTCTTGTCCTTTGTGCCGTCCATGGGGCAGTCAGTAGTCTCCCTAGCCCCCCCCCCCCCAACCCCCCCCCTCCCCGTGTTTTTCACACAGTTCCGATGCCCAAGCGATCCACGCACTTCTGCTTTCTCTCCTTTGAGTCCTCTGTTTCAGCTCAGAAGGGGATTTTTTTCTAGATTCTTTTTTGGAGCACCTGGCTCCCGGCATAGCCCACTGTTCTGCCCTGCTTCATTGAGGGAACCGTGTGCTGGTCTTCACGTGGTGCCCCCACATGTTTCTGGTGGTCGCCACTAATTTTTTTTTTTGCCTCCTGTTGGTCGTGAAATAGGCTCCAGTTCGGATGCTCAGACTGTCCGGCTTGGGGGCCCCTTACTCCTATGGCTTGGGTAGGGGCTGGTGTTACGCCGGAAGCTACCCTAGAGTGGTAATCAGGAGGCACCTTGTAGCCCCCATCATTGTACCGTGAGCCCAAGGCTAAGTCTTAAATAAAGGTCTTTAATTTCCAATCTAATCGCATTCATTTCCACATTAGAGCGGGTAATGATGCTGGACCTGATGGTGTACCCTGATTGCGAGGGTGTTGATTACTCCCCTCCCTAAACCCCACCTAACCCCCCCCCCCCATAAACCCTGTCTGGAGCTCGTTTGTGCAGCATTGCAATCCCCTTCACCACCCACCTCAGGTTAGTGTGTTCCGTGGTGCTTTCTCCGACGTCCTTCTCGCACATCCAGACAGCCGGTGGCGGAGCAATTGCAAGTTCTCGACATGCCTCGCAGTGACCGCTACTTAGGATGGAAGGGCTAAGCAGCCCCGCTCTGCAGCTCAGCTCGCGCCATGGCTGGCGGCTGTGGAGGAGTGGCGCCATCGGACCTTGTCCCCTGTGCCTCCTCCCCGCATATTGCTGGACCTCGTGGTTCCCGGGGCGGAGTGGTGGTGGTCTGTTGGAGCAGCTGTGCAGCGTCTGGAGTATGAGTGGTTCTCTAGAATCCGTTATCCACTCCCCCCCGCCCCCATAGCCGTCACCGACTCCAATACTGAGGACGCCCCTCAGGTGTCCACGGAGAGCGAGACCACCGTAATGCCAGCCCCGGCAATGGCGTCACCTCCCCGCTCTGCAACAACCTCGGAGTTCCTTCGCATTATCGATGCGGCCATGGCTGACTCCCGCACCGAGACTGCGCCCCACCTCCACAGGCCGGCTCTGACTCGTCTCTCGGACTCCGTTAGAAACACTCCACAGACTCTGTCCCGCGCAGTAGCTGATGCCGGCGTCAACTCCCAGGGCTCTTGTTTCCAACCGAGGGGCCAATCTAACCTAAACGACTCCAATTCCTTGGGGGAGGACATGCAGGCAGTCTTCACTTACCTGGAGGGCAAGTATGGAGCAGGTGAGTCCTGTTGCTTCTGTTCCCCCCCCCCCCCTCCCCCCCCCAACCTAAAACCGTCCAGACCAACTGCAGCATGAGTAAGCTAGGTGCTAAAACCTTCGACATGTGATTTCAGAGTTCTAGGTTTAATTAGGAGCACAGAATCTCTTGCTTCCTGTTCTGAGCCTCTATCTCGTCTGCAGGTGAATCATAAGGTGAGAAGCCGTGCTCTGCAATACTCTGCTTCGAACCTGGGTTGCTCAACCCACGTTTGAAATAGAGCTAGTCCATAGTTTTTAGGTTTGCTTGGTGTTATACCGGGTTGCAGGGATGGAGATGCGAGGTTCCCAATAGGTGAGGTTCAAGGAGTTTATGGTAACCAAGGTTAGTTAGTACCTACCTTGGCTTTATCCTGGCGGGACTGAGTAGACAATAGAGGGTCCTGGTTGAGTACTAGTATCCTTGATAGAGAGTAGGGGAACCCAAGTTGATCAATTTCTAGAGTAGTTTATCTGGACTTGGACCCAAGGGGCCTTGATAATATGAATAAGAGTCTTAGGGGCGGAGAGGAAGACAGATAGTCCAAGGGAAATGGGACGCAATAATGGAGATCAGAGGAGACCTTGGGGCAGCCACTGTGTATCTATGACTTAGAGGGACCAAGGTATACCAAGGGCAAACAAGAGAGCAGAATATAAAGAACAGAAAGTAGAAGGGAACACCAAGCATTCAGCAAAGAAGAACAAAGACAAAGTGTATTAGGCGTAGGACAGCGCTGTATTAGTAAAGAGAGGAAAAACGGACATGGTTCAGCTTCATGAGCTTGAGTCCAGTCATGGTACCAAAACTCCAAGAGACATACTACTGTTTCCGTACCCCTTTTATACTAAGGCTAATCTACCAGTTCTATTAAGTCTACTGGCAGTGCCGCCGTTGCTTCTAAGGCCTGGCTACCCTGGTCGCTACTTGCTACCTTGGTCGCTACTTACTACCCCTGATTACCATGTTACCTTGGCCGGTAACATTTTGCCCTCCGTTGTAGAGTGCAAGCCGTCCGCGGATTGCTTGGCTTAGCCACGGGTCCTTCGATGTGCGGGTCTCCTGTCCGGTCTGGTGGCTTCGCGGGGTACCTGTGCCTGTCTCCGAGGAGGGGCTTGACCACCGTAGAATGTGGCTATGGCTGCAGCAACACCCCTGTGTATTAGGTTGTGCTTGGAACGTGAGGTGATAGCATGCTGGTAGACATCATAAACAGTTTTTCCCAGTATTTTGTTACATGCGGGGCATTGAACCTGCTCAGATTCAGGGTTACTGTAGATGGCCACTAAGTCGGCATTACTTGTAAAGTATTTTTGAACCTCGCTAATAGCTAGATCCAACTCCTCCTCTGCCTCACTCTCGTCGCTGGCCTGTACCTCTAGGCTGTGTTCCTCCTCAATCTTCTTAAGAGCATCTTTATGAAATTTAAAGGGTTTAGGGCGGAATGGTACCGTGGGATTGCTTGGAGATTCTTGGAGCCGTGGCAGTCCTGGAGATGGTCGAGGCGGGAGTTGTCTTGGAGATGGTTGAGGGGTCTCCTCGATGTCGGTTAAGTGATCCGGTATGTCCACGCGCTCTTCGGGGTTCCGTGGCTCCTCGGTGTGTGCAGGTTCTGGGTGTGCGATGCTATGGCCTAGGGCTGCAATCACTGGTAGCCATGAGGGGCCTGAACTGGAGCTCGGATCCACGACTGCAGCAGCTGGTGGTGATAACTCGGGAAATGTCTGGGGGGTGATGGACATGGGTAAGGCTGCCTCGAGGGGTGCGCCCATGAGGTCCATATCCATGTCCGTTGTCTCCCAGTCATGCTCCGACTGTTCTAATTCCAAGGCAGCCAAGGCGTTGTCGATACAATGGTCCAGGTATGCGGCGGGCGGGGCATCGGTTGCTGGAGGATGGTTTCGGAGGTACTCAAATGCATACGTTGCGATCAGGTGAGCCGCGTTATGCACCCACCCTGCTTTGTTTGCTTCAAAGGTCTCCTTGGCCAGCTCCATGGATGTTCGTTCTTGGTGCAGACGACTGATATCCTCAGGGGTTACGGATGGTATACTTGGATTCTGCTTCAGTGCCGTGTTGTCAGCAACCAGCGCCTTGCAGCGGGCACGAGCCTCGGCACTCTGGAGTTCTAGGGTCTTGGTGCGGTCAGCCAGAATGGCTTTCTCCTTGGTCAGTGTGTCCACATGCTCCTGAGTCGCGGCTAGCTCGTGTTCCAGGTTCTTCACATGCTCTCGGAGGTTATGCAGTGTTTGTGTCGTTTCCTCAGTTTGCTGGTGATGTTCCAGCTGAGCTGCGGCCAGGCGTTTCTCGGCTTGGATCTGAGCTGCTTGGACGGCCTCGGTGGCTCTGCGCCGGATACGATCCTCGAACTCCTTGTTTGCCATGGCTACGGACTGCTGCTCCTGATCCGCTCCCTGGACGAACTGGAACAGAGCCTCCAAACACTCAGTTAGGGCTGCACGCTTGGACTGAAATTCCGTGGCTCTCGGTCCCCAAGCTGATGGCGTGGCGGTGTCCATGGAGGAAGAAGGTGATACCAGGCGCGGTCTCTTGCTTGGTCCGGCGGATGTGGGGGCCGCAGCTGCAGCAATTTCACGCTGGACGTCGAGAAAGGTTCCCATGATGGGTGGTTGGTTGTTGCGCCGGTGGAAGGAGAGGTAATGGGCGATATACGCCGAGAGGAAGGGTCCTATGGGGCTCGAATAGGCTGGATTTCGGCGATATCCCCTCAAATGCACCTTGAAGTTCTCCTCCAGCAATAGCCCCCAGTTGATGTGTTCGCCCTTGTCGGCCATCAAGAGCAGACTCAATTGGGCCGGCAGAATCCCATTACAATTATTTTGGAAATAGATCTGGCTAAGAATCCCACGCATCCTGGCAAACCATGGGTCTTTCAAGATGGGTCCAAACGCAAAAATATCATACCTGTCCTCCTTCATCGGCAGGTTGGCGTATGGAGTGAGATCGGGCTGTGGGTAGGTGCAAGTCGGACTCCACTCGGTGACTCCAAGGCCGTCCCACCCGAAAAAATTATGCACGTACCGACTTGAGTACTGCACGAGAACTCCTTCGACAATGCCGGAGGGAAACTGCTCGTCCTCTGGCTGCTGCTGGTTCGAAGTCACGAAGGCATGGCAATGCTGGATGTTCACCTTGCCCTCCAAGAGCGTGTAGTATCTGCCCAAGCCTGTCTTCTGCGTCCAAGTTAAATCCGGCTGCCTCTTCCACTCCATGATCTGCCTGGGAACAAAAAACGGTGGGGTTCGCTTCTTGGTTGTCATGGTATTGACACGGTTCTGACTCTCTACTGGCTGAGCTATGGTGCAGAATGCAGGAGAACTAGGTGGAGATGGGCAGAGGTCACTCGAGCGACAAGGGGAGGGAGCAGCTGAAGCGGCCCAGGTTGTAGCGCAAGCCAAATGTCGTGGGGCCCCAAGTGTGGTGTGAGGATGTGGGGGAGCCAAGGAGCCCAAGGAAGATGATGTGGGAAGGTAGGGACATGGTGTGACGGGGTGGGGAAGATGCAGACAGACGGGGTAGCGCCTTGGCGGCTGTAGGCAACATCAAGTGCCTAGCGAGAAGGGTGGCGGCGATGGCCTACAGTTTCGGGTTCTATGACTGACCCTGCTCTCCCTATGGTTATGATGTCCCTGCTGATTATTCCCTCCTAGGTCCACTCGAATGTGGCTGACATGGATTTCAGGGTGAGGAGAAGTCGTGCCCTTAGCTGTTTTGTAGGAAATTGATTTGGCCTGGATCCCCATAGATGCTAATGCCAGACTGATGCGTTGTTGGTCAGTGGTAGACGCTTGGATGGAGCTAACCTGGGTTGCCATGGTGTCTTGGTCCCTTGGAGGTGATTTGTCGCTTGTTTCTGGCTCGGGTGTCGGTTGGAGTGTTTCCTGTGCCTCATCTGCCAAAGTTTTATGAATATCTCCCAAACTGAGCACGGGAAAGGTAACGGGGTTTGTGGAATGATAATGTTTTAATTTTGTACTATTGACTATGGTGCCTTGGGGATCATAATTATCACGGTTAACTAACAATACTGTGTTGTTTGGGAGTACTAGTTGTACTCTGTATGGGCCATTCCAAATGGATTCGAATTTTGTCTTTCGGAGTTTGGGGTCCCGGGGGCACCACAAAACCTGATCCCCTTTCTGAAACAGCCTAGGAGGCGTGGATGCTTGGAAATATTTGGCGGTCAGTTCTTGCTTATTGGTGATATTTTTCATTGCTAGGGCCCGTACTTCCTCTAAGTGATGTATATCCTGGAGCCGAGCAGCTAGGACCCGGTGTGGGCTATAATCCTTGGTTTGCAGGGAACTAAAAGTCGGTGCGATGTATTCCATGGGTAACAAAGGCTGAGTCCCATAAACCAGTTCAAACGGACTGGACTGCGTGGCGCTTTTTGTAGCTACTCTGTAAGCCCATAGTGCTGCGGGTAAACAATCATCCCAATCCGCTTGGTTGGCATGGATAAACCTGCGAAGCATGTTGATGAGTGTTTTGTTAGTGGACTCAGCTTGGCCATTTCCCTGGGAGTAGTATACAGTACTGGTACGGTGTTTGATGATGTGATTTTCCAGGAGATCCTCGATGACCGCATTTACAAAATGTGAACCTTGATCGGAAACTATTTCCAAGGGGCAACCAAAACGTGTAATAATATTTTCATATATGAATGTGGCAGTGACCACAGCAGTATTATTTCTGAGGGGCCGAGCCTCTACCCATTTCGTGGTATAGTCCGTGGCAGCAAGGATGTATTTGTAACCTTGTCTGGTAACGGGGCGTATAGGGCCCACGAAATCCAAGCCCCATCGTTGAAACGGCCCAAGTGGCGGTATGGATTTCAATGGAACGCGGCCTTGGTGCTGAAAGTTTGTGGTTGCTACCTGGCAAGCATGGCAATTTTTGATATATGTATATACGTCCTTGTGGAGTGTTGGCCACCAGTATTTGGCAGTTAGTATTTTCTTAATCGTGGTCTCGGGTCCTTGGTGTCCTCCTGCAGGGCCGTCGTGGAGGGTGGCTATAATAGAGCCCTGTTGTTCTGCAGGTGTGCACAAGCGGAGTTCTTGGTCTGGACCTTGGCGGTATAATTGGCCCTGGACCACGGTGTAAGGAAGCGTGGTTCGAACAAAGCTAATTTTCCGGGTACCTGTAAGTCTTTGGGGAATAATACCATGGGTTAAGTAGCTCATTATGTCAGTACGCCAATCTTTTTGGGAATCCAGGATTATGCTAGCCGTTTGAAGGTATGGCTCATTGAAAGAGTCATCAATCCCTTCCTCGGTTGCCTGGGAATCCCTGGATAGGTAATCTGCTACGACGTGCCTTTTTCCGGGGACATACACCACTTCAAAGTTGTACTCCAGGAGTATCATGATCCATCGGGCAACACGGCCGGTGACCAGGGGTTGGTTTACTAGGTAAGATAGGCTGTGATGATCTACCATGAATCTGAATTTGTTGCCAAGTAAATAGTGTCTAAATTTTTTGACAGCATAAATCATGGCTAAAGCCTCGCGTTCCGTGGTTGAATAATTTCTTTCTGCTTGATTCAGAAGGCGGCTGGCGTATGCTACTGGTTGATCATATTTTCCTTGTACGTTCTGGGCCAACATGACTCCCACGGCGATATTGGAGGCATCAGTATGCACATGGAATGGCTTGGTCCAATCGCGTGCAATTAAAATGGGAGCCCTGGAGTATGCTTCCTTGATTTTTTCCAGAGCCGTTTGAGCGGCTGGGGTCCAGTCCCTGGGGTACGCATATCCGGTATGGTTTAATGCTGTGATTGGGGCAGTAATGTGGGCCAGTTTTTCAATGTAGATTCTGTTAAACTGGGACAGTCCAAGGAGCCTTTGGACACCCTTCTGGTTAGTTGGAGGGGTCATGTTTAGGATGTCTTGGATTTTTTCAGGGTCAGGGAGCTTGCCATGTTTGCACACTATGTATCCCAAGATAACTCCTGCAAAAAATAGAAACATACACTTTTCTGCATTTAAACTCACACCGTTGGCTCGACAGGCTTGGAATATTTGTCGGAGGTGAGAGACATGTTCTTCCATGCGACCGTAGACTGTGCCTTCATCTAGATATATGCGGAAAAAACGCTTGAGGTAAGGTCTAAAAATTAACTCCATAACCCTTTGGAATGTCATGGGAGCATTTTTGGCACCAAATGGCATTCTCTCGAATTGGTATGGGCCCCATTCTGTGGAAAATGCCGTTTTTTCCTTATCTTGTTCAGCCATGGCTACTTGGTAATATCCAGAGAAACAGTCCAGGAAGGAATACATCTCATGGCCTGCAACCTCATCTATTATTTCTTCCATGTATGGTAGTGGATAGTGATCTTTTTTGGTAGCAGCATTGAGCTTGCGGAAATCGACACAAATTCTGAGTGTGCCATTTTTCTTAGGTATGATTACCATGGGTGATAACTAGGGAGCAAAATCAATAGGTGAGATAAACTTGGCTTTTAATAATTTATCCAACTCTGCTTTTACCCGGATAGCATAGTTAGGATTCATTCTATATCGCCTTTGTTGTACTGGGGTTGCACCTGGAATCAAGTCGATGGTGTGTTCAGCGATGGTGCGTGGGATTCCTTGCAAGTCTTCATGACCCCATGCAAAAATATCATGGTATTCATGGAAAAGTGCAATGGCAGCTTGTTTCACAGTATTGGGGGCGTCTGCATTGATTTTTATGTACTGTGGTTGCTCAGGTGTTCCCAGATTGACTAACTGGACACGTTCCTTGGCTCCATGAGTCCATCCAGTGATGACTTCCTTTTGTAATGCTTGAGTAGCTGGGGTGGCATTAATAATAACGTTTTCCTTGATTTCCTTGGAAAAATGTTCGGGGATATCTAGTTTGTCTGGTTCAGCAACTAAACTTGCCAAATGTATTTCGGCTAGTGGGATAAGATCCGGGTGAGCTTGGAAAACCAAGGCTTCTTGTTCCGGAGAGAGTCCCTTAATCCAGTTAGTCCCTGCTTTATGTCTGATTTGATCGGCTTTGGCCCTGGTTATGCAGCTATCCACTGGAATAATCACGGTCTGGTTCTGTCGTTGTATCCGGATTTGATTTCTCGACCAATCGTGAATGGCACTCATGTCACGAAGCCAAGGTCGTCCAAGGATGATGGGAAAGCTACTGCTACCTGGCATATCAATTATCACAAAGGTTGCCGGGGTGGATACTCCTTGTGTAGTGATGGGCACCGCAGTTAGTATCCCTAACGGAGTTACAGGAGCATCATTTGCCATGCGTAAGATGAACTGTGCTTGTTTAGGTGGTGGTAATCCCAAGTATTCCCTGAGATGATTACTCATCACATTTACCCCAGATCCGCCATCTACTAGTACATTTCCGAGCTCATGGTTTCCAAGTTGCAAGTGGATGACAGCAGCATCTGGATCCAGAGTTGTGGAATTAACTTCAATGACCGTTGGATCATCCAGGGTTGTTGGAATGGTAGCCTGTTGTAAGTATTTTTGGAGTTCAGGGCTTAATTTTAATAATTTGGCCAAAGTGATAGTGACATTAGTGTCGTCTAAAACTTTTTGCATACCAGGGTCAACCGTGGGTGTCTCTAAATCTTGCTGAATTTCCTTGCGTATATTATGCAGTCGTTCCCAATGTTGGTCTGGGAATGGTTTTCGATGTTCAGTTATGTGCTCAGGGTCTGTAATTTTTGATCTCGTGGTGACCACGGCGGTACTGATGGTGGCGATGTTTGTTTCCGTACCATGGACCTCTGTTAATGTGACTCCTCCTCGGCGGGGACCTGGATTATGTTTCTGGGAATCTGAAGATGTATTTCCAGGGTTACCCGTGTTGTTTTGGGACCACCATTGCCTGAGTACTGGACATTGGCCCCGTCGATGTTGTAGTGATCCACATTCCCAGCAGGCATCGTTCCTGCTGGGTTGGAAAGCATCCACGTTAATTTCCTCGGGAAACATGGCAGCCGAGGTTGGCCTTGGTCGACGAGTGTCTTCGGAGCGGCCACTGCCTGGAGCAAACCAACATCGCCCACTGTGTGTTTTTCCACATGTGGCACAAGGGGCCAGGGTAGGTCGAGTATCAGGGCGAAAATTAGGCAAGGGTAGTAAGGGGGCCTGGGTCTTTTGTAATGCTCCTAGCTCCCTACTAATGTCATTTGCGGCTGTAAGAATATCCGGGAGTGTTTTGACGCCACGGATGACAATCCCTTGTTGAATCCATGGTAATAATCATTTTTTAAACCATTCACACAAGTAGTCCTCTTCAAGCCGTTGGCTTAATTTATCGGCCAATTGTTTGAACCTGTCATAGAATTTATCTACCGGTTCGTTTCTATCCTGGGCTATACTCCCCAAGGCACGTAGTATCTCTGAGCTTGTTTTAAGCTTTCTAAATTTTTGTAAAAAGCTGCGTTCCATGTCGTCTCAGGTGGCATGGGTATGATCAGTTTCAAAATCAATATACCAGTTAATGTGGTTCCCTTGGAGAGTGGTTCCAAAAATATTTTGTAAGTCTGCAGGATTGTTAATCCCATTTGTACGGGCAATAACTTTGAATGGGCGTATGTGCCAATCAGGGTCTCCTGATTCGTCAAACACAGGGTAGGGGATTTTGGGTAGCTTGGCTTGTCTTTCATGCTCACTGCCACTGGTGGCTGCGGTTAGGTTTCCCCGGGGAAGCGTGGCTGACCGGAGTGGTTCCACTGGAGTCTCGGAGGTCTGGGGGCGTACCTGGTTGGCTTCCAAGGTTCTGCTATCCTGTAGTGTCTGATATTGGTTGCTAAGTAGCTCGAGCTTAGCATTGGTAGCATCATTCTTGGTAGCTAGGTCAGTCATCTGTTGTTTCATCCATTGCAGGAATTCTTTGGTGGCATCTGGGTCATTTTGTTGGGCAGTCTCTTCTGCCTCTAGATTGCTTTCCGTGGTGATTTTTCTTGGTGGCATGGTGTTAGACCGGGAGAGATTGGACGCTTGGGCTTATCTCAGCATTCCATCCCCAGCATGGTCGCCAAAATGTTATACTGGGTTGCAGGGATGGAGATGCGAGGTTTCCAATAGGTGAGGTTCAAGGAGTTTATGGTAACCAAGGTTAGTTAGTACCTACCTTGGCTTTATCCTGGCGGGACTGAGTAGACAATAGAGGGTCCTGGTTGAGTACTAGTATCCTAGACAGAGAGTAGGGGAACCCAAGTTGATCAATTTCTAGAGTAGTTTATCTGGACCTGGACCCAAGGGGCCTTGATAATATGAATAAGAGTCTTAGGGGCGGAGAGGAAGACAGATAGTCCAAGGGAAATGGGACGCAATAATGGAGATCAGAGGAGACCTTGGGGCAGCCACTGTGTATCTATGACTTAGAGGGACCAAGGTATACCAAGGGCAAACAAGAGAGCAGAATATAAAGAACAGAAAGTAGAAGGGAACACCAAGCATTCAGCAAAGAAGAACAAAGACAAAGTGTATTAGGCGTAGGACAGCGCTGTATTAGTAAAGAGAGGAAAAACGGACATGGTTCAGCTTCATGAGCTTGAGTCCAGTCATGGTATCAAAACTCCAAGAGACATACTACTGTTTCCGTACCCCTTTTATACTAAGGCTAATCTACCAGTTCTATTAAGTCTACTGGCAGTGCCGCCGTTGCTTCTAAGGCCTGGCTACCCTGGTCGCTACTTGCTACCTTGGTCGCTACTTACTACCCCTGATTACCATGTTACCTTGGCCCGTAACACTTGGTTTACTTCGATGTTAAAGAACGCTCCTGGGATGGGGAAATTTGCTTCGGTGGTGTTTGATACTGCTTTGTCCGTATACACAGGAGGGAGCTGATGTATAATGTCTGTTCTGTGCAGCAACAATATGCTAGTGTGTAAATGGTTTCCCCTTCCTGTGACCTCGAATTCGAGTTTTGTTTTGGAAATGTTTCAAGGGAAAGATACCGATATGCTTGTGTATAATTGTTTATTGATTGCAGCCCCTCAACCCTCTGTAATTGCTGCTTGTCCCCCGCGGAAAGACCACATTCTCTATCCTGGACATATTTCTTACATGTGCTTGTGGCCTTGCAGATCAGGAGCGCCCCTCTGGTCCTCGCTGAAGACCCTCGGTGGCTCCGGCACCTCAGATGTTGCAGCGTATTTGGTCGTGGACTCCCGAAGGCACGTGAAAGTGTTGCCCCCTAAACGAAGCCACACCGACTCTACGTCTCCGACACGCAGCGAGAGGTGTTAGTTTCCCTACGCAGTCTGTTCGTTTCCCAACCGCTTTTGTGTCAGAGCTTCGGCTGAAGAGGACTTCACGTCCCCAACCGCCGAGGCCCAGGATTCTGTGACGGGTCCCCCCCGGGCTGGACAGTGTTCCCTCAAGTTTCGTACTTGAGGCCATGGTCGCTCCCACAAGATTGAAACACTCTTTGGTCGCTCCCTATGGCTCTGCCGTGGGTGCTGCAAATTCTCGGCAGGAAAGAAGGCCAGGTGTCGCGTTTTGTTAGGTGCTGAATGTGGTGGAAGGAAATACTCACCCCCTCCCTACTGTATCTGCGATGAACTGTATTTTGCTTCTTTCTTCGAAGTGTGTTGAGATTTGGACAGGATTTTTTGTTTCCTCTAAGTGTACATGCGTAACAGAAGGCAATGACCGTTCCGATCTTTTCAGGAACAATGTCCGGCCACAGAAATTCCAGTTCATCAGTTTAGCTTGGACCGTATCCCTGTGACGATGTTTCCCGTGAACAATTCAATATCAATTTCGGAAAAAAGAATTTTCAAGTGATTTCTTCGTTGCCACATTCTTATACATGTTGAGAGCCAGGTCCAGGAGTTTCAGCATTTATGGATTTTTTCCGAACTCACCCTCGCTCATGAAGCCAGGGCCACTCGCAACGTATTCAGATTTTTGCATCCTCCAAACTACTCAAATACACGTCATTAATTACCAATTCCTTAATTATTACTCAAAAGTAGATCATGCACTGTGAAGCAAATCGAGCTGGCCCCCTTTTCCTCGACTCAGATTTCCAAAATTCCGTAAACTCTTGCCACACTTCCACATTTCTCAAGCCAGGGTCGCCAAAACAGAGTTCCTCCCAAAAAGGGTCTGGGCACTAAAGGGTTAATGGTTTCAGAAATTGCAATTCATTACCAAGAGAAGCCAAACACCAACATATCACAGGAGATGACCCACATGTGATACAAAGCGGTCATCATCAATACCATCACACACTGGAGGAAGGCCCGGATGAAGATTCAGAAGCGTGGAACAAACCAGGTTAGAAAACTGACATACCTCAGCTTTCCGGTGCTCTTGATTTACGCCGCAAGAAGAGCATCAATCTTATGCTGCAGCAGCTGGAGCAGCAAACTTTCATCTGCAACAGTCAACACCAAGCTAAACTAAGACAGGTTAGCTTAACTTATTCTGCTCTGTATGAAAGTTTCTGCCTTGGGGCCACCAACACCGTTGGATTCGTCGGATGGTGAGGTGCAGGTGCAAGTTCGGTGGCCCATCACCTGCCAACTTAGCTCTCTGGAATTACGTGCAAAGCAGGTGAAAGCAGGGAAGTCAATCATTCTTGTCTAGAAATTATTTGCAGGAGCAAGGCGACGAGGTTTGCACTAGTGGAGGCTAGATCACGTCGATCTATCGCCATGGCGGGCACTGTCAAGCACATTCTCCTGCTCAAGTTCAAGGACTCCGTTACTCCCGAGCAGCAGTCGGTTCTCATCGAGAAGTATGCCGCGTTGCCCAACTCCATCTCTGCTATGAAGGGGTTCGAATGGTATGTGCCTAGTCTCCTGCGTCTTGTGCTCATGGTGTCTAGAAGAATTGGGTCGGCGTTTTGTATGTTCGTCTTAGGGCTGCTGGGATGGAGACGATCGACTCGGTTGAGTTGGAAGTTGAGGCGAGGGTTTGGGTTGGTTTTTGGGAGAATGTGAGAAATTACAGGCAGTTTGGGTGATGTCGCTGTTCTGGAGTTTCACTAGGATTTAATTGCTTGTCTATTGGTAGGCCGGCCCTTACCCCATCCTTCAGATTGCTAGTTGGGTTTGTGAAAGTTCCCTTTTGGTGCTTTGGTTGGTAAGGTGATGTGAAGTACATAGAGGCGGAATTGAGTGGTAGAAGCGTCATTTCTTGATGGATTGTGGAGTTTTCTTTCTCGTTACGAGGAATAGCGTACAACCAGAAGCGATCAGTGCAAAGAGAGAGTGTTGCATTTTGTAGTGAGATACTTGGTGCGGAGAGTACTATTAATTGATTGGTTTTTTAGTGGACTATTGTATCTCTTCAATACTCTTTAGGTTACTGTGTTTGCTTCTAGATGTTACATTGCCTAACCGCGTGCAAGTCTATGTGCTCTGCAGGGGCACGGATATGAGCGTAGAGAACATGCATCAAGGCTTCACCCATGTTTTTATTTCAACTTTTGATTCTCCAGAAGGGCGGGACGAGTACCTCGTTCACCCTGTTCATGAGGCATTTGGAAAAGAGCTGCTTGCGAACCTAGATAATGCGCTGGTCGTGGATTTCAAGCCCACGGTTGTTGTGAAAGCTGCATAGAGGAAGTACTCGAAACTGAGTTTCCATTTTTTGTCATGTAGAAAGCATGTTGTGGCAATGTTCTGAACTTAACTGCTTTGTTGAGATTCTCAGGACTTGAAACATGAAGGTCATAATATCAAGTAAATTCTGTCATTTTGTAAAGTGATGCTCACACCGATATTCTTCTGTGAGCTCAATTGTTGACAAAACGGTCTTGCTTGTGTAGATGTATGTACCTATTATAATGTCATGTGCAAATGTTATGCCTGTAATTTCCTTTGCTCAGTTACCTGCTGAACATGTAAACAAACCATAACTAGCAAGCTCAATCCGAATTCACTTCATCGATAAGACGTGATTGAAGCACAGACATCATGAAAACACAGTCCGCCTTTTTTACACCTTTCTCCACGTCCTTTTCGCGCCGCACATCACCTTCAACCATTCTCCACAGACAAGCACAATTAATACCTCGGAACAAGGTCTCAACATAAACCCTGTCCGTCGATGAAATGATACCCACATTGCAGACAAGGGTTCTATAGTGATCCCCAGACAAGAGAGCACATCCGCAGCACAAGCGTGCATCAAACACACATACTCCAAGAATTTGGAGTCTGGACTCACCATGTCGCATTAAGGCAAAAACTATGTAAACGAGAACAAGACACCAGATACCACTACGCAGCACATACACCGGCAAGCCCACCAACGGTCGACCGGCAGCATCCGGTAAGAGGAGGGCTGTGACGTGGCGGTTGCCGGCGACGGCCCCTCTGGCACTCCAACAGAACACTCGCAGAGCAGACTCCCGTCTCGCAGCTCCCGATCCATGCCGCGGAGACACTCGCAGCCAACACACACACCATCGCACAAAACTTGGCACATCGATTCCTTCTTGCCCTGCCTGCGTCGCACCGATCGGGCGCCATCGCCACAACTATTGCCCCTCGCTGCTGCTCCCCTCTCCACGCCGCCCCTCTCGCTCGCTACTCGCCGCGCCAGGTAATGTAAGCTACATGCACCATTCAATTTCCTCCTCACTAAGGAGTAAAGGAGATAAAAAGATTTAGAAGAGTCTATGAGTTAAAAAGGATAGAAGAATCTACAAGGACCTATGGATTATCTTTACTTTAGGTGTAAAAGTAAAGGAAATAGAATGATCTAGAAATATCTATGAATAGGATAGACTCTGAGACATACTCTGAGATAGACTGTAATTCCTTTTGGTGACCACTTCTACAATATATGGTTGGGTGGTGAGCCTCCGTCAATATATTTTGATCTTTGTCGTTTATATAGTTCAATTATAAATATATTGAGCTTTTATCTTTCCTTTTGTTTTTACTCTGAAGTTGTTTGAGGAGTTGGTGGCAAACCTGTTGGAAGGTTTGTTACAAGATTAAGCTGATGGACGAAGAGAGTAAGCTGATGGACAAACAGAGTGAGTTGATGGACAAAGAGAGTGAGCTGACGAAAGATAAGAGGCTGCGGGAAGAGGGGAATCAGTCAGGTAACTTGCACCACAACGTTTACTGTCGTTTAGGGTTGTATTTTGGATTTCTTCAGCTGGACCTAATTTTGTTGGCAACTCTTTACGAAATCTAAATCGTGGCCTATCAGATGATTCTCGTGTGATTGGGTTTGGTGATCCGTGTGAAAATTAGCTTCAATCCCACATTTTGTTGTGCATGTTTGTACATTATATTAGCTGGACATGTTCTTATTTGTTTTTGCAGGAGGAGAGAAAGAGTTGACATCGGAGCCGGTATCGACATCCATTGAAAATATCCATAGGAAGCTGGATTCCATTGAAAATATGCATAGGAAGCTGGATTCCATGATTGCCTTGCTGCAAGAATCACTTCCGCGAACAAGGGTTGCCTCGACTATAAACGTGGATGATTTGCATGTCCTCCGGAGTTGCTTGGACATTGCTCCAGTCCTAGAGGAGGAGGATGTTTCACTGATATCGCTGCTTGGAGCTGAGAATGAAGGTGGAGAGTCTTTGTGGTACGCACATATGGTCCTCCATGATCTTTTTCAGCACGAGTTGGCTAGACTTTCTGTTTCCACAAATTCTGGTAGAAACTGCAACTGATGGAGAGCATTATTCAAATGTTGTGCAGGGATGGGGACACCTGTGAGTTGCAGCTCAAAGACGAGTATATCCAGCAATTCAAGAAGATGACTGCATGTTGGGATGTCCGATGGAACGATGCAAATGAGATGAAAATTAAAACGAGATTCAGTAATCTTGAATTTCCTGTCGTCGCCAAGAATGATTTAGTATTATCTTTGAGGCGCTTCGGATCATCTTTAATTAGCTATGGTGCGATACTCGGGGTGGAAATAAAGAGGAAATTGTCATGGAGGGGATTGCGTGAGGCTGAAGTTGAGTTTTACGTGTGGGCTAGTGAGTCCCTGTTTCCTTTCGTCCAGTTGATCACGGACATGGAGCGCGGAGGAGTGGCAATTTATTCCAATACCGGTGAGTGGTACTCTTTTTTACTCCGGCATTTAGTACTTAAGATTAATGATGCTGAATTTTTTTTGGATATTTAAAAAACCTCTGAGTGTTTATTTGTTGCCTTGTTTCTGGCTAGGCTGAAATGTCCAGTAATTGTATTCAATCATTCTACAGGCTATGATGTCAGATTTCGGACTCTTGGGAGCATGGAGGCTGTGCGCAATTTTGTTATAGGTCTCGTTAAATCCTTGCCGCCAGGCGCAGGTGAAGATGATAGCGAAGACGGTTTCATCAATCCAGACACTTTTCTGTCGCCTTCTCGAAAACGTTTTAGCTCAGGTAGCTTGAGAATGAGCTTGAGAATGAGCTCTGCGAATCCACAAGGAGGTAACTCCTCTACAGCGACAGATGGCCATCTGGAGCATGGCAGCCGCTATCAATAACAACCTCGGTGATGTTGCTAATTTGCGGGACTTAGATTGCTTTAATGTAGATCCAGGTTCTTAAAGTTTGTTGCACAGTGCATCTGCACTTTTACCTTTCATTTTTGGAGGTTGCCGTTGTGGCAAGCTTTGTTGCAAGCCTCATAGACGAGACAGATGGGAAATTGTAGCAGTGAATGGTGAACTCTTCATATAGTGTGCATATCTGTAATTGCGACATAGAGGGACACTTCTTGTAAATTTGGTTTAGGGTACTGTTTATAGAGAACATGCACAAGCATTGAAACAGATGTTGGAATGATAAGATCACATTGGTCCTTTGCAAAAATCTGCAACATGGTGAGGTGCAGAGAAGATGACACAATTTGACAATCGGATGAGATCACGAAATCAATAGAACGGTGGAACAGTTGAGGTTGTGCTCGTACGTTAAAAATTATAAGAATCATAGTATGATAATTGAAGGGAATCCTTTACAATAAAATTTAAACGATTTGGAATATTTACATACATAAATAATTAATATATATTATATTGATATGTAGGGTATTAGTGGTTGGTAACTTGGTGCTTACTTTGATATGGATTAAAGGCCCCGAAGGCCCTTGAGACCCGATTCGGGTCAGAGCATTTCTAGGTAGGCTATTCATAGGTTTCAGAATTTTATTATTTTCTAATTTTTTTACTTCATATAGCTCTCAACGATAGCTTTCCAGTGGCGCAATTTCAAAATATTTGGAGTTACAATGCTAAAATTATGAATTTTATAAGAATCTACTCTAAATCTGGGTAGCCAATAACCAATCAAAATTTGCCGGTCATTCACAAGGGCAGAAAGTGACAAGACAAATTTTCAAAGAGTGGGCAATTGCAAAAAATGGGACCAATAATTCTTCATCCATACACATCTATTACCCTTAAAAAATACATAAAATTTTCAATAATGATTGTAGTAATTCTAACCATACAAATATGATCAGTAGATGAATATACACAACTTTGTAAACATTACAACTTCATATTCATGATCCATTAAACCTTTTATAATCATTTAACAAAACACACTCAACCCGGGGCCTCTTGACTAAATAGGTCAAGGGTTCAGCGAACAGAAATAGTGCCCCGCACAGTGTCCGATACAGTGCCCGTTACAAGCTCTATACAGTTCTCTGTACGCCCCCCGGTACAGTCCCCGGTACAGTGGCCCCTGATAATTTCTACCTTCAGATAAGAATCGCAACTACGTATCTTTACCAGATACCTCTACGCAGCACATACACCAGCAAGCCCACCAACGGTCGACCGGCAGCATCCGGTAAGACGGGGGCTGTGACGTGGCGGTTGCCGGCGACGGCCCCTCTGGCACTCCAACAGAACACTCGCAGAGCAGACTCCCGTCTCGCAGCTCCCGATCCATGCCGCGGAGACACTCGCAGCCAACACACACACCATCGCACAAAACTTAGCACATCGATTCCTTCTCGCCCTGCCTGCGTCGCACCGATCGGGCGCCATCGTCACAACCATTGCCCCTCTCTGCTGCTCCCCTCTCCACGCTGCGCCTCTCGCTCGCTACTCGCCGCGCCAGGTAATGTAAGCTACACGCACCATTCCATTTCCTCCTCACTCCTCATTCCACATCATTCCACATCACTTCACCTCGCCTTGTCTCTGCCCTGTCTCTCGGTTGCGCGGCGATGGATTGCTCTAAGCAGGCTCTCTATGGACGCTGAGATTGGCGTTTCTTGCTCGTCTCTACTGGCGCTCCTAGGGTTAGATGTCGTTTTATGTAGTTTTGGTCTCGTTTTTGCGGTCCGTGTTTCCGGGGTTATGCGAGTGTGTGGCTGGAGATCGTGATTTTGTGATCGTGTTTGAAGTTTGAACTCGCTCGGTTTGAGATCGTCTCTTGGAGGTGATGGCGTTGTTGGAATGGCTGGAATGAGGTGGAGTGAGGATTTTGGTTCTGGTTTTTTGGATTAGGTGTTTTGCTGCGTGTGATGTTGTGTGGGATTTTTTGATTTGGAGCTGGTGCGTTTTAGTTGGAGTTTCGGAGAGGTTGTGTTCGTGTCTGGTGTTTAGATCGAGCTCAGAGGTTTTTGGAGGGAGTGTGATCTGGTTTTGGATTGAGTTGTTGTAGCGGGATCTTGGAGAGGTTTACGATCGCAATGTGAGGGGCGAGTGATCTGCTTCCGTAATTGGTGAGAATTGGACTGAGGGACGATTGAGAGTTGGTGTTGTGTATTTGGTTATGCAGTCAGAGGAGTGGGATTCTTAATTGTTGGCATCTGCTTTTGAGAAGGATTTTAATATGTTCAGCTTTCAGGTCCTTAGTTATAATCAGAATCAGAGGATCACGGTTGAACTATTTAAGGCGTTATCATCTCCGATTCAACTGTTCGAGAATTATTTTGTTTTTTTCTATTAACAACGGGCTATAAGGGTAACATGTTTGCAATCCCGTATCTTCATCGAGAATACACAAGAATTTGACGATTGAACGTTAAATTTCTTGTCATACATTGTGTTGTTGTGCAACTCGCGTATTGACATGGTTTTTAACTTTCGCTTTACCAATATGTTTTGTAGAATCTCTGTACTTGTGATATATTGCTAGTTAATTCTATCATTCATCTTAATTTTAGCCGCTTGTCGTCCTGCAGTTTTTACCTTGCGAGGCCCTTGGCGATATAATAAAATGGGCGCCACTAGTGACGCCACTGGTGGTTACGAGTGCCAGCCACTACTCGGTATGGACTGGAAAATTTTACTCCGTCTATTTACCATTACGGTGGTTTAGATTTGAATTGAGAGCACGTTCATGCATCGCTCATCGAAGCTGGCTGCTTCCCTGGAGCTGACTTTGCAGCTTGGACTTCTCGTGCAGGACCGCATTGATTATCTAGATCTATCTGGATGAGTGGTTTATCGAGATGTCACATTTTGATATATGTCATGATTCTGTGCAGAGTATCGAACTGTGTCAGGTGTAGCAGGGCCGCTTGTCATTCTAGAGAAAGTGAAGGTTCGTCGACCTCCCCTTCCGGTGCTTAATTGTTTTTCCAGAACAAGTCTTTCTCGACCTCCATCTCATTTCTCGATGTATATATTAGAGTTATGCCGGAATGCTAACCAGAGATGTTACTTTGTATGCCAGGGACCGAAGTACCAGGAAATTGTGAACCTTCGTTTGGGTGATGGCACGCGCCGAAGGGGTCAAGTCCTGGAAGTGGATGGTGACCGAGCCGTGGTTCAGGTCTGGATTGATCTCCCTCTCTTGATTCTTAAGTCCTACCTAATTCTGTACCTTGTAATATGGCATACTAATAACTGGTTTGAACCAATTATTTAGAACAGTGACTGCAATTTGTCATTTATTCGAATGATTAGCCTGACAAGTTCTCGCTTCAGGTTTTTGAAGGAACATCAGGTATTGATAACAAGCATACCACCATTGAGTTCACTGGAGAGGTAATTCAATACTTTCAATATCGTCTGGGTTCAGCGGTTTCTTCTAGTAAATTCCTTCAGCTCTGAACGATGCCATTCTCTGCTCTACAATTTGTTGACTCCCACAATGTACACAAATTTGAACTGCTGTAGTGGGATTTGTTGTGCATATTGATAACCCTGTCATTTGACTGTTAATGCTAGAGCACGTTTTAACTCCTGAAGTCTGATCCTCCTGAAAGGAATTTCAGTTGTTTGATTCTTATGCTTTTGTTTGATTTGTAATTATCTTGTTGTGGTCTAGGTGTTGAAAACACCAGTGTCATTGGACATGCTTGGACGTATTTTCAATGGATCCGGAAAACCCATCGACAATGGCCCTCCAATCCTTGCGGAAGCTTATCTTGACATTTCAGGTAATGCACTTGCTTTGTGACAGCTGGTAGTTTACTACCATGTTAGCTGTAGTATTTCAGGATAGTTTGCAATTTGCACAGTACTATATGTTGAACAGCTTACTTGATATGTCTACAGGTGCTTCGATCAATCCCAGTGAGCGAACATATCCTGAGGAAATGATTCAAACGGGAATATCTACTATTGATGTCATGAACTCTATTGCTCGAGGGCAAAAGATTCCTCTCTTTTCTGCTGCTGGTCTCCCCCACAATGAGATTGCTGCACAGATTTGTCGGCAAGCTGGTCTTGTTCAGCGGTTGGAGAAAGACAAGAATCTCTTGGAGGTGAGGAGATTCTGCTTATTGGACCATCGACTATGACGCTCTTCGCTCTTGCATGCTTAATTTTATTTTGTCATAATATCTGACCATCGTAACCATATGCATGTGACTAGTATCAGCGTCTCACGCTACGCGTTAGTACAAAACAATATAATTGTTTTTGTTGCGCTAGGAACCTTCACCTTATAATGGCTTGTAATTACATTGACTCCATTACCACCTTGTATTCTCTCGGATCTATCTTTTTGAAAAAAACGTTCATTCCGGTTTCTTTTGACAGGATGAGCCCGGGGAAGACAACTTCTGTATCGTTTTCGCAGCTATGGGAGTTAACATGGAAACAGCTACGTTCTTCAAGCGTGATTTTGAGGAAAATGGATCGATGGAGAGAGTGACACTTTTTCTCAATCTGGTATATCATCTTTCCAAAATTGTTACAAAAATCGAGTCTATATTACTGCTCGAGTAGTCTATTATTGCACGTTAAATGATAATAATAATAACAATTATTATTATTATTATCATCATTATTATCATTATTATTATCATTATTATTATTATTAATATTATTATTATTAATATTATTATTATGGTGGTGTGGCCGGCCTCTATGCTCCTTACGTGAGTTCTGGATCATGTTTTAGTACTAAAACCTGGATTTTAACTTTCGAATTTATTTTGGGTTTCCAGGCCAATGATCCAACAATCGAACGTATCATTACACCTCGAATTGCACTTACTACTGCTGAATACTACGCTTATGAGTGTGGCAAGCATGTGTTGGTGATCCTGACAGATATGAGCTCATACGCAGATGCATTGCGTGAGGTACACTTAGTTTCTGGAATTATTTTTTTGTTAGATAGGTGCTCTTTCCTATTGACTATCGAGTTTCAGATAACAGTAGTGGTATTCTTTTATTGGTTATTAATTTAATTTATTGATGCCTTCAATATTTTCAATTGTGTGAATAGGTGTCGGCAGCTCGTGAAGAAGTGCCTGGGCGTCGTGGATATCCTGGTTACATGTATACTGATCTTGCCACCATTTACGAACGTGCTGGGCGTATTGAGGGGCGCAAAGGATCCATCACTCAGATCCCCATTCTAACCATGCCCAACGATGGTTAGTGCAACTTCCATGTATTGCTGAAATTTTCTGAGGAGACATGCTGCTGACGTATCAAGTATTATTTGTAGCTTCGAGCCTGAATGTTTGGACTGTCTGATGATAGAATGGTTAACGTTCTTTCAGGATTTTAATCTCTTTGCTTTGTATTTCTGCAGATATCACCCATCCCATTCCAGATCTTACAGGATACATCACAGAAGGTCAAATTTATGTAGATCGGCAGCTACAAAATAGACAGGTTTATTTCAAGCCCTGAACCGTTTTGCAGTGACGCTAGAATGGGTGCTTGGTTTTTTCTCCAATGTTCCATCTCTTTTTATCATGATTGATGGAATTGACAATGGGCTCTAGGTGATCAGTTTCACTGGTGCTTCATGATGCAGATATACCCACCAATCAACGTTTTGCCGTCTCTCTCACGGCTGATGAAGGTGCGTACCTATTTTTCCCACTACAAGCAATAATATTTTTATGCTTCCTATTGTCGGCGGTGCCAGTCCTCACAAACCTTTAGCCGGTCAGTTGCTAAAATTTCAGTTTGGAGTATACCTAAAGAATGTGGCAAGAGGATAGAGCTTTTTCAATTAGGGTTAATCGTGATGTGAACTGAGGATTTTGTGTTGCTCCTAATATGTTGCTACTGACCGAGTGTTTTTGCTTCTGCAGAGTGCTATTGGACAGGGAATGACTCGCAAGGATCATTCTGAAGTCTCTAACCAGGTACGTTATATTAATAGGCATACATTGGTTCTCTGCAATTGGATTACAGGAACTAAGTCTAGAGTTAGTCGCTATAATTTATGTGCTCACTTATTAATAGAAATTGCCCCAAGTATCTAGCAGGGATTAGGAACTCCTGTATAACATTGTGTTTTCTCATTGCAGTTGTACGCAAACTATGCCATTGGAAAGGATGTCCAAGCCATGAAGGCTGTGGTGGGAGAGGAAGCTTTGTCGTCAGAAGATCTGGTATCTTTTGCATTCTTTGTGACTAACTATCAAATTGTGTTTCTGTTTTCCTTGATGCCATGTTGCTTACTGCTCATTTAGTGCGTACCTTACTTTATCTACTCGTTAATTAAGCTCTTGTTTACTTGTCAGTTATATCTGGAGTTTCTGGATAAGTTCGAGCGCAAGTTTGTCGCCCAGGGCCCTTACGATACGCGTGATATTTTCCAGTCATTGGACCTTGCCTGGTCATTGCTTCGTATTTTCCCTCGGGAGCTTCTTCGCCGTATACCTGCCAAGACTCTAGATGAATTCTACAGCCGGAGCTCAGACCACTAATTGGTGTGAATATTTTATGGTTCCATTATTTGGTATATATAACCTCCCCTAGCATGTGTTATTTTGTGACATTGCGGTCACTAAGAATTGCGGATAAGTTCAATGAACTGTTCGCTGTTTTATATAAAACGATTCACAGTCTCTGGATTCCTCACGAACATTCTGCTGTTCTGCAGCTGTTCGGTTCTATTGTCTATTCCGACTTCTGGCTTTCAATGAATGCTCGGTGCCCTTTGTCTCTTTCTATTCCGAGTTGCAATGAAGTTCTGCAATATCCTGCATCAACCCAGCATAGATGGAGGCACTACATGTTATTATCACAAATTAAAAATGCCATTCCAGCAATAGCTCTTCACGCCAAATCTATTGAAGCAATTATTGAACTTTTCACGCACTAAATCTATTCAAACAATTAGCACCTTTGGTTTTTCCACAAATTGAAAATTGCCGTTCGGCACAAAACTCTTCACCTTGTTGTCCCTGCCCTCTTCACCTCGGTTTGGCATTTTGACATGTATTGGAAACTTATATTGGTTGGATTTTATTGAATTTGTGCCAATCAAATAAGTATCCCGTATCATGGTAAAAAGAAGTGGATTCTTTGCAAAGAAAGAAACTTCAATCTGTAGAGGAGAACGACGTGACTTAAATGTCCTACATGACAAAGGTATGGAAGTAAAAATCTACTACCCCTTTTCGAGAATAGACATTTTTTCTTTGCAGAGACCTTTATTACATTCTTCACCAATAGATGGTTTGTATGGAAAATGATTAGTTTGTGTACTGATTTCCTTGGACATTTAATGAAGTTTAGATGGTCTTATACGAAGTTAACGCTTAATAATCATGAACATGAGTTTTGGTGAAGCTATGTCATGTGACGTTATGACCTGAAATTTATATGGAGATATACTAACGTGGTCTGGAGGATTATAGTGTAGGAATGTCATGTACTATTATAAATTAGTTTGATTTACCATCCCCAAATCCATCATCAATTTGTACAGATTGATACGAGTATCTTTTTTTGTACAGAGACAAGCAAAACCAAGTACAAAAATTTGAATATCCACAATTCATTGATCTTTCCAACTAATACATAAGTCAATTGTTATAATTACTTTTTTATTGTATGTATTCATCCAATCCTTTACATGGATGAAAAATCTCAATATAATATGATGTAGGATTTATGAGAATAGTGTTGTAGAACCATACAAATGTACGTACTTTGTTTTGATTGCTTCTTCTTGCTAAATTTTGAAATTTTATTGTGTCGTCCTAATTGCAAGATTAGAGGGCATTTTTTGTTTGTTGTGTTGCTCTTGTTGTATACTCTATGTACTGAAAGTTTATTTTTCAATTGTATCTCTATGCCTCAGTTGTGTGAATCATTGAAGCACCAAGCACTATTGCAGGTTAAGTGTGGTGTCTCTACAAGAAAGTTAGAGATCTACTTGGAATGAGTCAATCTTCAATAGCTCATCTGATAAGGACAATTAGTAGTGAAATAGAAAGGCAAAGAGGAGGACCTCCAAAGGTTTTAGGAGAACATGAGAAGCAACTTAGTGTGCAGCTTGTCATTGTTGGTCATCTCCAAAAGGCAAGTGCAACTACATAACAACTTTGAGGAAAAATAGGTAAATACTTCTCCAACATCAACTTTGGAGGCAAGTTTTGAGAGAAGTTGGTTTGGATAGTTGTGTGCAACAAAAGAAGCCTCTATTTGCAAGAAGATATGTTCTTTCAAAAGTTGAGTTTTGCTCATAAATACAAAAATTGGACTATTGATGATTAAAAAAGGATTATTTTCAGTGATGAGACAAAGATTAACCTAATCAGCTTAGTTGTTAAATCTTGTTTTTGGTTGAGAGAAGGAAAACAACTCGGACCTCAAGATGTTAGTTAAATTGTTATACCTTAAATTCAAATTTAGTCTCATCGATCTTAGCTCAAGTCATAGCCTTCCTCCAATGTTTTAAAGAAGTCATAGCCTCCCTCCAATGTTTTAAAGAAAGATTTGATGCACGTGCACAAGTGAATAACATATAAACAAAATTTGTTAATATTGATTTTTAACTTTTTTTAACCACAACAATAAATTAGTATAGTTGTTGGTAAATCCATCCAATTTGTCACCTATGAACTGAACTCTGTAACCTATTCATACACATGATTCTGTAATCTGGTAACCTATTCATGTAGAGTGGGGTACAAAATTTGTAGTACAATATAATGGAGAAAATCGAAAAACTTTGGAATGCAAGAACTTACTCAAATATTGATGGATTTCAAAATTGCGTTGGAATGTAAGTGAAGTGTACTTTCATATCAAAATAAAATACATATAAATATGAAAACTAAATAAGCATTTGTATTTTCTTTATACACTATCTGCCACTTAGTACTTCCACCCCTAGCTGAAATCACTACTTTAATATGATTGGGCATAGTTGAAATGAAGCGTTTCAACTCCTCCAAGGGAACTTCATTCCATACTTGTTGAATGCTTTGTATCAATTCTTGCATATTTTTTGGCATGCTATGGTAACAAAGCCAATTTTTAAGTATCTTCAACGTATTCTTAATTGGATTTTGATCAGGTGAATTTGGAAGCTAATTCAACTTGTTCATGTCATGAGCTAGTCTCCAATTCTCTGGTGACTTACTTTGATGAAGAAGAGCTCCATCTTCTATGAGTGAGCTCATGAGGATTGTCGTGCATGAAATAAAATCCACTGAAAGTGCTTTCATACACATTTTGCACAAAATGTGCAGCAGTTCTTTCTCCTTGAGGTAGAATGACTAATGGACATTTGTCAAAACCAGGAAATGCACCTCAAACCATTACAAATATTCTTCCGGATTTGAAGGTAGGTGCCAAACAATCTGACATATATTCAAGTATTTGAAGTTATCTCTGCTATCGATATTCTAGAAAAAATTCCATCTCTTACTATAATCAAATAGAGTGATAGCCGCTGGATACTTATAGGAAACAAACCAGAAGATGTGCAAAAACACTTACGGTGCTCATACAGAGTGTTCCCAATCATCACCTCCCACGATACCATCCACTTAAAATAGAAGCTACACAATGATATAAAACTCTGGAAAACCAAGCCTGACATTGGTGGTCAATTTAGATTTATAGTGCCTGTCGGTATACTTGAGCATTGATCTAGGGTCCGAAGTCGATGTCCAACAAGTGCAAGCTTGTGGTGGAAGAGGAAGGAAAGTGAGAGAAGGCAACCAGCAAGGTGGGAAGATGTGTAAGGACCGACTCCGGAGTAAGGGCTTGTTGGTGAGGTTGTCTTACACATCAAAAAGGAGGTAATTTGTGGGTGATGTCAGAGTTTAGGTGGTCACATTCATAGAGGACTCAAATGAGTTTGCCTAAAACAATTTCTTTGATTAATTTATTTACTCAAAGTTTAACTAGCTCCCCAAACAGAAGGTAAACGTTTTCCAAGATTTGGTAGCAAGATTATACAATACAATTTTGTTCTTGCAATCCTCTTCAGTAATCCAACTACTACATATGAGAACATAACTTTTTGAGTAATCAATAACATCTTTTAAAAATTTGTTATTGTTAAAAAGCCAGTCACGTAGATCTGCGGGCATTCGGTCATACGGCTCTCATTCGTACCTTGATGGGTAATCCACATCCCATGTTAAACCGCAAACTGTAAGTTGACCTGCCTTAAAAAGTCTGCCATGCCATGATCCAATGCCTATACACTTCCAACCAACATCACGAGGCGCACAAAGCGAACTCCATACGTCCTCTTCTTCACTGTAGACCAGAATCTCCTCAGGATCCTCGGTTGCCATGAAGAGAAGGCCATTACAATTGACTGAGTCATGCTTGCTCCATCCAGCAGCATAAGATGAACGTAATGAGTCCAATCGGGCAGCTATCCTCGCGGGTAGCCGAGAAGATCGAAGTTCCCACGCATTCGTTTTTGAGTCAAAGATTTGAGTTCCAAAGTCCCCACATCCCTGAATGACTTTGAAACCATAGGGGCGTACAGAAGTGTCTACCAACATGCCAACAACAGGAACACTTGTGGTCAACTGCGGAGGAGGCAGCTTGTGCCTCAGTCTTGTGTGGATGTTAAAAACTTCTTGCCTTCTACTTTCAGCCCTCTTCTGCACATCGTGTGGTGTCTTATGTGCCCAGAGGTAGTCACGGCTAGGCACCGTCTCACTATAGATTAGACCATTTACAGCAAAACATCCACCACGATTTAGAGTGTTATACAGCCCTATCCAGCCCACATCCTCGGAGGTGACGTCAATAGTCAGAAAGCCATTCACGTAGCGACTATCTTTGGGCCATATCTGGGGGACCAAGTATTCGCAACCATCGGGGAAGTAGAAGTAGGGCTCCGGCAGCGTTTTTTCTACCTCATCCCAGAGGGTGAGCGAAAGGCGCTTCTATTCTACAACTGTTTGCCTGACTGTCGAAACTTGATCTACAGTAGAGAGTATGAGTGGCTCCCAAAAAAAAATTACTGCTGGGGGGTGTCTACAGTCCTTTGCTGAGCAGGGTCTTAGGGTGGCGAATATTAGATTTGCGAAGTGGTTAAGTGCTGGCAACAACTCATACTTACAATGGCAGTTTTGGCTACTTCATGGTAAACAAAAGAACGAATTTGGCTCCCATGTAGAAGCAATTATACAAAAATTAAATACAAGTAAAAACAGAGTCAAGAAATCAAATTCACACAATCGGACAGGGGAGTTGAACCCCGCTCCGAAGAGCCTGCCCATCGCAGTGTCCGATCCCACCCACCCACACCAAGTTAGTAAAACTTATCATAAATCAATGCAAGAATTCAGCGACTGAAACTTGCAAAAATTATGGAGACAGAAGAGCCCAATAGGCTCATTGTGCCGTCCCATTTCTCTCCCGAGCCTCTCTCCAATGATCAAATGCCACGCCGTAAGGGAAGGACTCCAGGTTGTACCAAGTTTGAGAGTACAACCGGATTGAGGTATCCAGGTTGCCCCCCAATCGATTCCGTAGCTTACTCTTCACAAAACTTAGAGTAGAAAAAGTGCGCTCATCTTCACAGGACCCGAGCACTACAGTCACAGCAATATTGGCCAGCTTCATATACTCCGAAAGTTTGTTGCACAGCAATGCGTTGCAGCCCAAGCGCTGCCAGAGTCTGGTGACGGGGTTAACGTCATGAGGGGGTTCCATCGATTTCTTTGCGTTCCCCTTCATTGTCAGTTTAAAGAGGCACTGCTGCATCGACAGTAAATGCCAATCGAGGGGAGGTGTAATCTGCTTGAAGGTAGCATCGGCAATGTTGCCCATTGACTTCATGGTACAAAACCACGTTTTGATGACCTCTAAGTGCCGTGGGAAAAGCTCATCAGCTTTCTCTTGTAACCAGTACTGGGGGAAGATAACTCCCAGGGCCTCCATGATCTCGCTATCGGGGAACCGCTTCTCAAGTTGGGCGATCAGCGTTTCAGCAGCTGCGGTGCACTGCCCCTTCACGGCAGTCAAGATGCCCTCAAGGTCAGTGCGCAATACAGGCAGCAGCCGGCCCGAGACTACATCAACAACATGAGCAGGATGAGTGTGCTCATTCACACGGAATCCAAGTGTCTCCGCCCCATCGTTTAGATCTGTAACCCACTCCTGCTGAATGGTATGGCTACGATCCGAAACCACATCATGAAACAATTCGAAAGCCCGAGGTCCAAATGCAGTAGCACTGTCAACATACATCTCGAAAATTTCATGCTGACAGATTTTCACTGCAGCAATAAAATCCGAGACGAATACATGACGTGACTGTGCAAATTTAATCAAAGACTGGACTGACTCAAGCAAAGGGAGGATACATGGCAGTGCGAACAATGTCATCACGTCAAGGAGACGATTTAAATTTGCCTTCGCAGTACTCTCCTTCGGGGCATCCTCAGCGAACTTCGCAATCAAAGCCTTGAATTCTCCCTGGATTCTTTTGAGGGGCTCAAGCAGGGAGATCCAACGGGTCTGCACGTGCTTGAGGATATTAAGCCCCTCTGTCTCCACAATCTCAGCAAGTTTAGTGAGCGCCAAATGGCGCTTGGGGGATCCTGCAAAATAAAGGTGCAGATTTTTGCACAACCGTTCCAATTTCTGCAGAAACGGAAGGCCCGACAAAGCCTCGACAGCCACGTTAGTTCGGTGTGCGAAATCATGGACTCCAATAACATAGGGGGCATGTGAGGTCTGTAAGCAGTGAATCACTCCTGATCGGCTGCCTTGGAATACAGCTGCTCCATCTGCCCCAAAGCAGATGAGTTTTTGAGCCAACTGAATCCCCTGAATCGATGCATGCCAACCAACCTGGTCAAGGATCATTTCGGTCAAGTTCGCAGCATTAGCATCCACGTCCACTCTACGTATGCACAGCAAATGGGACTTCCTCACAAAATTCACGCAATAGTAGACATGGACCGACAACCACTGCTGGTTGTCCACACTTGTTACTTCATCTGCAAATAGTGAGATATACAGAGCCTCGGCCAGTCCTTTTTTGAGCTTATCGGAACACACCGCAGCCATAGCACAAGCAAACTCCCACCCCGCCCCTTGCGACCAGTGCTTCCTCGGAACTTCGGGAGCATTTACACTGACCAACAAATTCTGCATGGCAGAATATTCGGCCATGGGCCTGCCCTGCATGAGGACATGCAGGCAGCATTTGAACTGCACCATCTTACGGCGCCTCTCCTTCGTAACCCCAGCAAGCACCTTCGTTATCACCGTCTGCCCTCCCCTCGCGAACCAAACCCGCTCATTTTTAATGTGCTGGTTTTGGCCCAAGTAATAGTACTCACCTCTCTTCACCTTCCCCATGTCAATCATGGCTCGCCGACGCCCTGCATGCTTGAACAACCCATCGATCTTCGGCACCAACAACTTCTCCCTCCCCTCGATGTCTGTACAAATTTTGCACCTGACCTGTGTGATAGTACCGCCAACGCCAATCACCGATTCTGCCCATGGGAGCTTCGCAGCCCATGAGTCCTGGAAATTACGACAAGCGTCATAATTTTTTCTTCTCTTTCGATTTGCCTCCGCCTCCGCCGAGGTCATTGTCTCGACAATGATCAGATCCGGCGTCTTCAACTTCGCAGGCGTTGAGCGCACCGCGCAATCGGAGTCCAGCCCCGGCTCCAAGTCCTCAAGCTCCTGTTTCACCTGCGACAGATCGAGCGAGTCATCAGTTAACTGCGATTCAAATGGAGCGCGCCCCCCGTAAAGAAATTTATGGAGGGGCTGCTGAATCTTAAAAGCCGGGGGCGCCATGACAGAGTTTGGTATCCGTCAAGAAATCCGATCCGAAACCAGCAAGCTCGAAATTGAGGTAAGCCCCAGCAAGAAAGATGATCCCCGGAATACCCTCGCTAATTCTCCACAGCCCCCACTATCCCCAGCCTGCCTCGGTAATTCCCCAATGTCCCCACAATCCCCTACGATCCTCGCCAACTCCCCAAAGAACCCACAACCCCCTCCGATCCTCTCCAATTCCCAATGTGCCCACAATCCCCTCCGATCCTCGGTAATTCCCCACAGCCCCTACAATCCCCAAAACTCACGCTAATTCCCTAAACACCCATAATCCCCCCAACCCTCGCACTGCATCAACAAGTTCGCGATTCCCCAGATATCCAGAAGCCAAAGCAAAGCACCCAAAGCAACAATTGACAGAACTCCCAAACATTGAATTACAGAAAACGAGCAAATAACAATGGTGAGGAACTCCCCTCCGAGGCTGCAGTAATGTACTCTGCGATCCCACCGTGGAGCTCCCATTCCGCCCAACAACTACACACTTAATTCAGCACGAAACGGAGAAAGCCTGCAGAAACTAAAACGAAGAAGGTATTCTGAAGGTGGCGCCAAGGACTGAAACAGATAAACCGCTGTGGCGAACTAAACGACGAAGGAGGAGGAGAATGCTGGCGAGGATCCGAAAAACTGGGATCTGCAGTGGCTAATTGCAGATTATTATGGCAGTATCCGAGGCGAAGGGGGAGTGGAGATCATCATGATTTGGCGCGAGGTGACAGGGGGAAGTAACGTTTGCGGCGCACGCCTCAGACATGGGCGGAGTGGAGGAGGCGAGACTTGTCCCCTCCGATGGGAGGTTTTGGCCCTGGCCTGGGGAATACCCGGGTGTATCCCGGCAGGGTATTCGCCCGCACCCAAACAGGGTGCGGATATGGCGAAAATTCGCCCGCAACGAGAACGCTGGGCTCCGGTACCAAGTATTCCTTAAAGTGGTCCTCCAAGAATTTCCGATCGCCAGCCAGATGATTCCACTCCTTACACACCAGGCGCAGCTGGAAGAACTCATGAAACGGTACCTTCGCATATATGATCTCCATGGCAACATAGTCCTTCAAATTCCCCCACAGCGTCGGATCCATGGCAACATCATCCTTCATATCCTCCAGCAGCGTCCCATCTTCCTTCAAATTCCTCGACGGCCTTGGTGCCATGGCGCTCTCGCCCCCGGTTGACAATGAAGCTCCTTATCAGCAGAAATTCCCTTCTCAAGTATCTATGGTTGCAAAAATTCCCAATGCACAACTCTGATCGATGCCTGGATTCCTGCAGTTGCAAATTGCTTCCAAGATGCGTGGGACAATGGAACCAGTACTCAGCAAATTCATCATTTCTTTAGTTCACGACACTCTTCGAGTACGAGTTGTGAGACTATCATTCAGCAAGCTTCATCAACCCAGGCAAAAGAAACCTCTCAATGCTACTTTCAGAACATCCCAAATCTTCTACCATCTTCCAGAATACCCTAAGTTCATCGAACAAGCATGGGCCCATGATCACAAAACACATCCTGAAAACGAGCAACCTGCCAAATTCCATCTACATGGCGGTAATCCAACCGTGAATCTCCAAACGTTCAATTCAACAGCAACTTGTTGTCACCTCAAAAAGCTCTAAAGATTTTCACATTGCAAGCATCTCATCTAAGCAGGCTAAGAACAATGCCCTAGAAAACGACTTCAATCCTGACACTTCAAACACACTACACCAACATGACTCAAACCCCAATCTCGGAATTGCGTCCACCGATCACCGAAACTGAAAGCATGCTAGCCTACAAGGCCTTTCAACATCGCACCGAATCGTCTTTCAGCAATGCAGAAGAGACCACGGCGTCATTGTACCACAAACCTGTGCTGACAACCTAAGAACACTCCTCACAGTCGACTCTACAACAACCTCAAACACACAAAGATAGAAATGATCCCTTGCATCCCACACCTGGAAACCCAGATTCTCACACCACCACCAAAACAGCAACAACTCACTCTCACATCACAAAAACGAAACAGAAGCCCTAAGGATGAACCTCACAAGCTTGAATCAGCCATGTGGATGCTATCAGATGCATGTGGTCACACTCACCAGCACATGGACCTGAGACTCCCAAATCCTAGCACTCGAACTAACAGGAATTGTCTCACCTTGTGATCCCGTGAGCCTTATATGGAAGTCACCCAAGCTCAAAGAGTGATGCCTTGCAAGGTCATCACTGATAGAGAACCTCACCTTCAACTCCAAAACAAGTGCAGTCTTAGAGTTGCAACTGTGAAGTTATCACTCTCTTTTAGCAGGTGACATGATGAAATAGGAAACGTTCTTCAATTCATGAAATACATCTGACTCGGACAAACTCTTAGAACATGATATAATTATATGGAAAAGTAAAACACATTTAGAAAGGGGCTTTATAACTGGAATATGGATAAATTTTTACAAGTAAAGTAGTTATTTTGATGATAAAAGCTAAATCTTTTTAAATTGATTTGTGGGAAGAAACGTGGGGTCTGTTTGCCTGCAACATCATATTTCATTTCAGCCCACTACCAGCAGAGGTGTCGTTCCTCACTGGCATATTTAGTACAAAGTTGGTTCAGGCGACAAGAATTTGACTCTTTGAAGTTGTCAAATGACGATTCATCTATTCTTTCTAAGTTCAAATGACGATTCATCTATTCAAATGACCTTGTACCATTCTTCTTCTGTCCACTTCCTATATTTGCGAGCAAATGCCAGCCTAGCTATTGTATGCAGTGGATTGAGGTACGGCTTTTTTAAAGCAATGCAATTTCCAAAACTTTGCTTCCAAATATATTTTCGTATAGTGTGATGATGGACATGATATTTTGCGGCAAGGGTAGTAAGATGTTGGCGTCAATCTCCATGGATGTCATTGGCTAAGTTGCATAACACGCGATAAAATAATTCGCAGGGTCTGTGTCCTCCACTTTGAGTTGTGTCCTCCACTTTGAGTTGTCATGCAACCAGAAACCTTCCATTTACCGTAGTAAAAACTCTTGAAATTGTGGAACGAGGCATGTTCAAAAGCTTCGCAATATTAGATGGCCTCATACCACCTTGGCGCATTCCAACAATAAGCCCTTGCTCCGTATCAGTAAGTGTGCGTGTCCACATCACGAATAGCTCAAGATTAATCAAGTTTAGAAGACAATAGACAGATGCAATAGTCCTCGCAGTTAGAGCGAGAGGATGCAAACGTTGACAAAATGAGCTGCCTATTGCTCACAAAATCAGTTGTCAACTACACAGAAGAAGTGGGTGTTCCAATCATTTTTAAATACAAGCATTTTGGGTTTCAATGCAAGCATCTTGCATTTTGGGTTTCAATGCAAGTACCTTGCATTTTGAAATACTGACCACTCTCTTAACAAAATAGGGTCAAGTTTGCAAATACCTCTAATACATAAAATTCATTCTAATAAGTCCAACAAAAAACTTTAAAATATGTATGATAAATTAAGTTGCACAATTGAGCTGTTTCGAATTTGAATTCAGAGGCCCAAGCAGATTAAACTCGAAAGTAGGCCGGAGAATGCAGCCAAGACACCAGCATTCATGTAGATAGCATCTTGGATTCAATATTGTGGGAACATGTTACAACAAGCTTGTGCTTCCATAGAGGGGCTCCATGTTCTTGAGATCGGCAGGATCAACATCTATTTCCGTTATGGCTATGGTAGGATTTGCATCCAGATCCGTAAGACAACTTAGTCCTCCAATCTTGGAAATGGGAAGCATGTTGGTAATGGGCTTAATCTACCATTCTGCTCAAGTCTCATGAGTAGAGTCCAACAATATAAGTACACTCACACCTGGTGCGCCCAGTCCCTTCTGCGATACCAGTGGAAAGAATAGTCCCATCTGCGTTGCTCCCTTCTCCGGTTGATGTTATCACTTCCATTTAACGCCTACCCATTTGGGGAGAAGAAGAACGACGTCTTATTCACCAAATAAATACTCTGCAGCCTTCCAATATACTGGTAGGATCATCCTTCGAAAGCTTCTTCGGAAGAGCGCTGTTCAGATGTGTATTATTGTAACCATAATTCCCCAATGGACTGTTGAAGGTCGACAAACAGGGCTCAGTAGTCTTACAGACGTCGGTTGGACTCTTTGAAAAAGGGGTGCTTCAATGCCTCCTTTGCTGTGAGTCGTTCTGATGGTTCAAACTTCAGCAAGCCTTGTAGTAGATCAATGAGTAGACCCCCAGAGTGGTCGACGTGATGCATGATCAAATTCTGTAACCAAACCAAGCCAAGGGTTAGTTGTGATCTATGACACAAAACGGCAATGTACAAGAGAGAAAGATACTCAAGAGTGTAAATATGATTAACCAGACTAGATGAAAAAGATAGTCCACAGGGTGAATAAGACGAACCCGTAGACGAGGTAACCTTCGAACGGCTCGAATGCTCTCCCTCGACACTGCCCCTTCGGGCCAGTTCAACTCTCTTCCATGCCTGAAATATTTCTCTAGCCGTCGACTGCGTATTGGTGATCCGTGATGAGCAAACGGTGTTAGCAGAAGAAATGTTCGTGTAAACGTTCGCAAGCAAGTGAGAACAAACCATGATAAGTCAATACACACCATTCACGAAAGTTTAGTCAAGATACGAAGCAAAGAAGAGGTAATAAAGGAAGAACAGTACGCACTCTGCCCTCTTGATCATGTGGACAGGAATGGGACCTAGAACTCGCTCCATCATAGCCAAATGCTCCAGATTCTCGTGGGTCTGAAACAACGCATCACCCTGCCACAGCCAACAAATAATGTCACAAAAATGTATCTCTAACTCGGGCACTTTATGGAAAACTGCAATCACACATGCAGCAACCTTCCTAATGTTAAACGGAAAATGAACTTATGGCGTTAAATTACCAAAGATTCAAGTCAACAAAAAGGTATTGTTCAACACTAAAAGGAGAGAGAAGGGTAAAGCAGATGGAAGAAATTGCTGAAAACTCCGTTGCTCACATACCGAACACAGTTCTACGAGTATGCAGCCCACACTCCATATATCGCAAGGATAAGTCCAACCAAGACCTGAGCAAGAGCACTTCGTATAAGAATACACTCTCTTGCTACGTCCTGAATTCCTCCCCTCATTTCAGAGACGTGCAAAGCCAATGGACCCTGATGTCAGCTCTTGAAAGCAAGAAAGATGGTCTGAATCTCACCTAGAATAACTTCTGGTGCGCGATAGTGGCGGGTAGATACAACTGAACAGTGGTAGTGATTGTCAAAGGTAGCGCTACCAAAGTCAATTAACTTTATCTCACTTGAATTTGGAACCCGCTTGAAGTGCTTTCCGGTATTTGAAGCCTGCCAAGGTCACCGATAAAACCGCATGGACCAACATCAAAATAAAATGAGTAAACCCTTTACACAAGATGAGCCAAACTTTCCTAAACTCCCGTAAATTTCTACATATCTTGTGCTCTTAAAATGTTCACATACCTTGTAATCTGGCATTTTAACATATTCAGAGGAGACCAAGAGGATATTCTCGGGCTTTAGATCCGTGTGAATGAGGGTCAACTCGTGCATATCTGCAACCAACAAAACAAATCACTGACTTGAAAGCACAGAAAACCAAAGGAATTCTCGAGTTACCTCTTGACTGCTAGATGTCGTATAGGAAATACGGTTTATACTGAGAAGACTATACTGAAATCATACTGTGTGTATTACATTGTAGGGCCAAATGCACACCAACAACCAATCCGAAAACAGTTATTACTATAGACCCCTACACTTCCATACACATGCCTATTCATAGAATGGTGCAGCAAAAAAGACATTGTGGTCATCAGATATCTACTTTCAATCATTTCATATTAAAGATTCACTCTCAACATCAATCTAATATGCTTAACATAGACCAATCCAGATGTATCGCAATGTAATCTGTAAGAAAATAATATCTTCAGCTTAAATCCATAGTTCTCAAGCAAAGCAAAAGAGAGACTCACAAGCTACGGATTCCAGAAGTTGGCGGCCAAAATCACGAACAAGATCAGCAGAAAAAGGTCGGTAGTTGTTCTTTCGGAGAAAATCGTACAAACTTGGACCTAGCCTTTCGCACACCTGCATAGTTACCCAATGTACACAAGAGCAAGACTGTTATTTCTGACATCTAAGCAAGATAAAAGGGAAATTGCTATCACATTCAACATACTGACGTGCATTCTGTCAAACACAACACAATAAACAAAATTGTCAAAAATAATAAGATGTACAGTTCAGACAAAGGTGTGCAACAGTCGGATCACATTCCCCTTTGAAAAAAAAAAAAAAACAAAAGAAAAAAACCTTTCCCCAAAACGGTCATGCAACTTTGAGACCAAACATCGTCGTACACGTGCTTCAGAACCGCAACATCAAACCTTGAAGTGAAGTAGTTAGAGTTAAAAAATAGAAAAAGAGCACAACTAAATTCGCACAATATACCGTAACACCATAGCAGGTTCGTTCTTAAATAATTCCCAAAAAAAAAAAACGAAAAAAAAAAGAAAAATACAAAGACAAAAGAACGAAAATAGAATAAATTGTTTTTTGTGGTATTTTGTTATATCTGAGCCATTTGAGGTTATTTTCGTGATTGTTTACTAAAAAACGAAAATCAAGAAAATCAATTTTTGAGGGACGACCCTTATTTTTCCAAAAAAAAATATTCGTTCGACAGGGAACGAACCTGCTATGGTGTTACGGTATATCAGTCGGAGAATTTAATTACTGATGGTTTGAAAACCCTCGCTAGCTAACACGCAATATGCGATATACGCTGACAAACAACACCATATTTCTCCTTTCTCAATAATAAAGAATTTGAAACTGAGAAGCGTCACTTACGATGCAGACATGGTTACGGTAGTCGAACCAAGTCTTGAGCTGCACACAGCGTCTGTGCACAAACAAGATTTGTCAGAGCTACAATATATACCAAAATGATTCTTGATTCGCATAATCACCAAACAACTTTCAAATGTGCTCACGTCCTCTCCAGGTCCAAAGGCTCGATGTCTCTAGACAAACATAACCGGGTTGAGTAGTTTGGAAGGCAAGTGTGAGTTCAGACCGTATGCCCATCTTGTCATTCTTGGCAAGTGTGCGCAAGACATCGATTTCGATCATCGCGGCGTCCCGGTACTTCTGGACATTGCGAATGACCTTGATAGCCACGTATTCCTGATTCTCCCTATCCCAGCACTCCAACACCCTACCAAAAGTACCTGCATAACCCAGCACATACCGTTACAGGCCACCCTACACAATCCTTACTCACAAAAATTCAATATCATCTCAGCCTTAAAATATTTTCGTAGTTACTGTTTTATAAAAGATGAACTTCAGATTCATATTACCAACCAAGAACTCCAGCAAAATTTGACTCAAGTACTCAAAAGGAACCAATTCGTAGAACTAGATGACGCATCAAAATCAAAAATGGATATATGAGCACAAACCTTCACCCATTTTGCTGATGATTTTGTCTGCGGTATCACAAAACCCAACCAAAACAGGCACCACGACACCACGTGATCAGGTATTAATACCTCTGAAACCAGCCTTCCTGGCAAAGGCGTCTAAAGCCTCTCAAGAATCTGCGCCTCCAATAGCAACATAAGGCAGGAGCAAGCGGAGAGTTATGAAGGCTAAACCGTGCGAACGGACACTATGACCAGGGTTAAAGGTGTGATTACAGCGTGGCGTAATATTCTCTCCCAGCTCAAACATGTAGTGACCATCTTTATCATCGTCCCGCCACGCTGGGGAAGCTACCCTGGCATATCCATTGTAGAATTCTGGACTGTTCCCTATTGCAGCTGGTGGAACTCCCCTGCCAAGTCCCAGCTGCTCGTATTGTCCACTATTAACCGCTACCTGGTGCACCTGCACACAACCAGAACAATTCCCAGCAATAAAGAAACTCGAAGTCAGACACACCAATACATTTTTCACACCATCAAAAAACATGGACGTCTGATTCTTGTCCACTTGAATCAGAGCCAGTTTTGCCAGGTAGTTCTCACGACCAATGTAAATGAAAAATCGAGCATCAGGATAGCCTATCTGCTGTACAGTGCAGTTGACCATATGAGGCTACAATAGTAGTAGTCACAAGTTACTTCACACTTGGTACTCGAAAACATCCAAATAATACAACATTATCCTTGGATCCCATTACTACGTGAAATCCGAAATATAAACAGCAAGCATCAACAAGCAGATAGCTGAACTCACCCCATCGTAGATGTCAACCCGGGGACCGTTGTCATCAAGTAATGTTAGACGGGCGCGCTTCTCGGGTCGCTCATACATTGTTCGTTCCATACTCACAGGCGTTTTGCTCCCTCTGTCCTACTGTCCCAGCTAAACCACCTCCTCTGCTCCAGAAACTTAGTAGCAAAACCAGCGGCGGATACTGCGCACACCTGGCGGATGCAACTGCACAAGATTCTCACAGCAAATCAGCACTTCAAACCTCGTCTTCTGCCCTTAAATTTGACTTCAAAAGCCGTCGACCATGACTCATCATTCCTTGGCTCTCAACAAAAAACCCTGGGCTTCAATGGTAAGAGAACACCAAAACAAGAAAATCCCTTATATGTCTCCATCACTTAAAGTGCACAAACTAGAAACTAAACCAGGCACTTAACACCACTCTTTTAGACAACACTTTGGAGAGACGATGTTCAAAAAGGTAAAGAACAGTCTTCACATAGAAGAATCTGTGCTTGCCATTCTTACTGAGATTGAACCACCTCAGGAGACACCAATTAACACTCTAGTCTCCAAAAACGACTGTAGCGCTTTGAACCTAATACAAAGACCCTCCAAACCTACCCACCAACAGAAGTAAGATGAAAATCTCCTCAACGCAACCATTCTGTGGCTACAAAACACGGCTCCGAGAGAAAACTTCTCTTCAAAAACCAATACAGACAATAAGAAAAACACTTTCGTAAACCAGACCGCAAAACCCTCAACACACCATACTCCAAAATTGGAAACAAAATGCTCCTTCCAAAGACTGTTTAGTCACCTGCATGCTTCACTGCCGACAACCTCAATCAACATCCTTCACCCGCGCCCGCAAAACTCCTCTCCAAATCCTCAAACTCCAACAACGCAAATCCTAGTCCCATATCACGCGACGCTGAAACAAAACTCGGACAACGCCCACTCGGTCCCCGACCCGACCCGCTCCACAGAGCTTCCAACACACGCCACAAAGCGGCGCCAACCAACCAGGATTCCAACGCAACGCCCTCGCAAACGCGCCCACTACTCCTCCAACTTAGGGTTTCAAGCAAGACGATCCCATGCCGAAAGCTCTCACCTCAAGCTCCCCTCCTCATCACAGCAACGCAACGGAAACTCCACACAGACCGCCCTCCAGCACGCAGCCAAACGGCGGACGAGCCGAAATCACGAACGCCTCGGCGCGACGACACCGCGTCCTCCAACACCACGACCGACGCCAGGCTCACGCTCCTGCGGCTCCCGGAGGCGCTACTGAAGCGCAGAGCGCGAGTGAACTACCGGCGTAATCGTGGCGACGTGAAGGACAATGTGGCAAGGTCAGATTTGGCGCCGGAGATCGGATAGTCAAGAGAAATGGCTGCGAAGACGAGCGGGTGCAGATCGCGACAACAGGCACGGACTGTGTGCGCAAAAAACAACTCAACACGACTTCGCTACTCCCTCTTCTCTCTCTCTCTCTCTCCTCTCTTCTCCCGCGACTGCGACGACTCCCCCTCCACCACGACAGATATCATCCACAACGATGAATATCTTCCTCTTTCATTCTTCAACTAGCATTCATCGCCGCCTCCCGGATAGAAATCACAATCTCTCATCCAACGCAGCTCCAACGCACATCATCCACCAACTCCATCCCGAATGAAATCCACGATATTCGTTAACCCCATCCACCGCCCTCAGAGGGACCCACACCCAAACCCTTCGGAGCACCCCAATATCTACGAAGCCTACAGTTGTATGTTTTAAATCTACGTTCGATGTAATTATAATACTGCCGTGGGTGGAGTGACGGTTCTGGTGCACTATAATTACGTTGAAAATAGATTTTAGCTTTTGACTTTACTTTTTTGGTAGATATTTGGTTTGATTGGGGTTTAGTCGCGGTTTTGGGTGTGGGTTTCTCAAAACGGCAGTGGATGGAGATGTACGAAGGGTTGTGGATTTTTTTAGGGATGAAGTTGATGGATGTAGTGCGTTGGAGCTGTGGGATGAGAAATCGCCGGAGGCGGCGATGAAAGCTGGAGTGATCGTTAGTAGATGAAGTTCAGTTTCGTCGTTTGGATTCCTGGATGCGTTTGGCATCAACTTGATGTTGATGACACTTGAGAGCGACCCAATGTCATGAGTTGATTTGATTATGGTAATGTTCAATTCTTTGGAACGTTTGGAGAATTGCTTTCTTATCTGTTATTTTGAACTCATATCTGATAGGATTCATAAAGTACTTCAGATATGGAAATGATCCATTTTTTGGTTCATGAGAATGAACCACTTTCATTGCACATGTGTTGAAGTATTATGTCAATGTTAAGTTCACATAATCATCATTTCCATTTATTAACCAGAGTTATTATTTAATGACAAAATGACCTATCATGATGTCTATGTCTTTTCTGCATTTAGTTTTTATACATACAATAAATTTATTTTTCTTATGAAAATAAATCTTTCATTATTTTAGATTATATATTTTATATATATAGAGATTTAAAAATGATGCAAAAGTTAGTAATGTAAAATTCTAATTAATAAATCCAATTTGAATCAAAATTAAAATGAATTTTTTATCTTTTGAATACAAAAATTCATGGTGTTCAATCCATTATCAAAATTGCTTATTTGTAATTTACAGTGAACCTTTCATGGTAATTTAAAATTTTAAGACATATTTTGTGGTTCAAAATACAACAAAATCAAGGTATATATACAACTTATTTAAGTCATTATATGATATTAATTTAAAATAACTCAAATTCTTTAATCCATCTTGATGGGAATGTTTAAATAATTTTGATAAATTGGTATCAATAGGAAAAAAAAGTCCATTCAAAATTTAATGTTTTAAAATTATTTTAAAAGTATTACAACAAGAATTTTATTTTTAAATATATTATGAAATTTTGAAGAGAAAAAAACATTTTGGTCCTTTTGAAGACTGTAAATTCTATTGTAGAATTTAAAATAAAATTAATTAATTAATTAAAAAAAAACCTTCATTTCAAGACCTAGAATGAACACTAGAACATATAATGATTAATTTATAATGCAGTCATTTCATTTCGAAACATGTCAGTAATACTACATTTTAGTTTTTACAAATCCATATTAGAACTTTGAAATTCAAAATAAAAGAATAAATGTTATTTTTTATTCAAATGTTTTTACGTGATCAAATTAAGAAAACATAGAAAAAAAAACAACGCTTCTAAATATTTAGCTAATTTATATCTAATCTTATAATGCCAAATGCTTCATGAAACAACCGCGTAATAAAATAAAAATTTACTGAAGTATACATTTATTTGGAAATGTGATAAAATAATTGAAATAAATTTTGAAAAGTCTCTCAAAATTCTTTTAGTGTCTTTTTTTGCATAAGCATGTATCAAGGTTTATGCATTGTTATTAAATGAAATAAGTATCTCCTCACTATCGTCAACTTAAATGGTGTTTTAATGGTACAAACAATTTGAGCTTAATCGAAACCTTCAACATTTTTATCTAAACTTTTAAATATAAAAACAAAATACCAAAATTATAAAATATGTCCAATAGTCCACATCTTTTAGTATTTTTCATTTTAAATATGCTCATAGTCTATGATTGCAAATTCTATTACTAAACTTTTGAAAACACATTACTAATTAAATCTTAATGCAACAAGACTATAAATTCCAAAAAAAAAAAAATTAAATATAAAATTACAAATGAAATTACAAAATTGGAATTTCATATGGAATCACAAAATAAAATTGCATATTAAATTACAAAATAAAAGTTGCATATAAAATTACGAAGAAAAGTTGTATATAAAATTACGAAGAAAAGTTGCATATGAAATTACGAAGAAAAGTTGCATATGAAATTACGAAAAAAAAATTACATATAAAATTACGAAATAGAAACCGCATATAAAATTACAAAATAAAAATTGCATATGTATATTTTTTAAAATAAAAAATCGTTAGATTGCATATGTTGAATACATAGAAATATAGAATTTTGTTTGTTTTGTACCATATTGTATACCTTTTAGGATTTGAGAGTTTGTTAAACATGGCTTAACATATGTTTTACTCTTTCAAATAACAAATCATTGATCATCTAATATGATACTCGAGATAATAATAAAGCAGATTCGAAACTTATCATCCATTTGTTTACTAGCAATTTCAATATGTAGTTGCATAATATGTATTTTGGACTAAGCCTAAAAAGAAGTCTATGGTGTTTTATAATATCTTGCGTATCAGTCTTCTTCTAACATCTAGCGTATCGACATGAGCGACGATATCTTCAACAGATCGGCTTCATTTCTTGCGTAATAGCTTAGAATCAAAATCGAATTTGGATCACAATGTTTTCAGTCATTTCATACTCTCTTTATAAGACAATCATGATCCAAATTCGTATCTTGGCAAGTAAATCATTTACAATATATTTTGATTTTGACATAATCGAACAATGGAGAACACAGGTCTTGGTTTCAAAAAAACTTCTACTTTTCTACGGTATACATGTGTGCAAGACCGAACGACATGGGTCATATTGAATCCTCAAACATGTTTGCTTGTCTCGTAAATCAAATTGCACTACTTTAGCTCCAATGTAACAACTTCAAAATCAACTTTGTCATTCCTTACCATCTCATATAAAGCCTCTTCTTTCCTAGAAGCCTAGAATGTGTCTTTACACTATTTCACTAGTAGAAATTCGAGTTTAAATGACGTCCTAAGTGACACAAAATTGAGTCATTTTAGACAAATGTGCAAATAAATGACATGCAGAAGGTGTGTCTCCCTGGACATGTCATTCCGGATTTTGTGTCATTTAGGACCAATTTCCCTGACCCGGTAAACGCATTTACCGGCAGCAGTGGGAGTTCTTGGATATACAACGTCTGAACATTCACTTATGTTCGTCTTTAGACGGACATTCTTCACAATCTGATTACAATATGGCAACTCCGAATGTCTTCTACGCGATCATTTTCGTTATGTACGATTCTTTGTTTCTGATCTACTTTGGACCATTTAGCATGTTCCCGGTCATGCACCGGGTATCAGCATATTGGATCGGCTCCTTCACAGTTTTCTGCCTGTGATTTGCAATCAGTGATAGGCACGTTTGATCGTCCGATTGGACAACAACAGAATTTATAGTTCAGTCTATTCCTCGGAGCCACAGTAATTGATCATATAAGTGGCAAAAGTAGTATTCCGCAAGTAGTCTCACCGGGTTAATTGAGCATCAAATGATATAATAAACAGATCAACTCAGTGATCTGAATTGTTTTATTCCACATACACATGATGCTGAATTCTGCTCACACTGAAGTACGAGTAGCTAAAACCATAACGTCATGCTGAATATTCACAAATCCACAATTTCATTATGGTTTATTAAATAAGACGGTTACATGAGCAACCAAGAAGGTGTCATCATTCAAATAAAACCTCCATGATGGCTGTCAACTACATTGTACTCCTAAATCTACTACTGAAGATCCAGACAGACTTTTCTAAGAGTAATGTACTTCACTTACGGGGCTAAAATACATTGAAAAAAGCCACTTCACAGGAATCTTGTTCTGAATATAAATCTACTTAGTCAGTCCATGAAAGTGGCACTTGCAAGTTGAAGAATTTCACAATTTCAGCATTGCATACCTGATGATTAAAATGTTGATCCCTCTTCTCGCACTGCTGAGTCAGAACTTTTCATATAACCTACACAAAAAGGCATAGCTTAGAACACAGCTTTGAAAGAAGGCAAACACGCCTTGTTGTAACCTTATTATAAATCATGTTACAAGCTTAGGATCCGTAAAGTCTTCCAGAATACGCAACTTGAAAAGATGCTGTATACTGTAATCAAAATCGGACCTTTAAAGTCATGCGCCTAAATTATTTCCAAAGTCAACTCTTAACAGTCAATGCGTAATTTACACAGATTCATCCATGTCTCGGATACGAACACTTCTGCGAGGCTGAATATAAAGACATGAAATTGAAAACAAGCGGAACTTACATCCTGATATGAAGAAATCTCCTCCAGCACTTCCCTGGTGAAAGTTCCACCTTTTCCAGAGGTTCCAATCAACACGGTAGGCTTCAAGGCCTAGGCAAATAGAACTGTAAAGAATAAAACAACTCCCAAACCCCTCCGAAGCCAAATCTCCAACCTTACTCTCAAACATGGACAAAAGTGGCAACTTACCGAAAACCCGTGAAAGCGTCAGAAGAATGAACTCCAACCATCAATCCGCATTGTCACGCTGCCCCTTGCACCACCTACAGACGCAACCGCAAACACCTCACCACCTTTCGCAACGAATCATCAGAGACAAATATCCCAAATTCTCTGCATGAGCAACTTCATATGCAAGTCGTCCTTCCTCTCTTCCTCCACTTCTCATCAATTCACAGCAAACCTCTTCCACAACCACCTCCTGTATGGTCCAAAACTCAAATCCTGAAAACTCATAAACAGAATGGCAGGAGCATCTTCATTACACCCAGAAACCGCCACAACGCACCCCATGTCACATGACTCATAACGTCCCACATACAGAGGAACACCTGAGCCTACCCATCTGCACAAAACAGCACCGGTACAAAGATTAAATCTTACACAGACGTTAGAAAGGTACTGCTTCTACACTATGATAGGGACGGAGATGCATAAAGAGAAGTGTGCAGAACAAAAGGAGAATGAATACCTGGGTCTACCAGTCTATGCAAAAACAGCACCACTACAAAATTTAAATCCGGCAGATGATGGACAGATGCTACTTCTGCACTATGACAGAGACACATGAAGTAAAATGTGCAAAGGCAACGGAGATTTAACACCTGGCTCTACCTGTCTACACAAAAACAACACTACTTCAAAGATTGAATCCTGCACAGATGTTGGAGAGATGCTAACTCTGCACTATGATAGAGACAGAGACACATGAGAAGTGTGCAAAAACAGACAAAGAATGAACACCTGAATCTACCTGTCTACACAAAAACAGCACTACTACAAAGATCAAATCCTGCACAGTTAAACACCTTACGATGAAACATTTCTATATTTGATAATGATAAGGAAATCAAAATCAAAACTCAAACTATTGCTGTTATTCTTGCACACAATTAAAGGAAGGAACTCGTACGACAATATAGAAAATGTCAAAAAAACGTTATAGTGTGGAGGTCGTTCATATCACCTTCACTGCAGAAAGAAGATCTTGCGCAGGAGGAAGATCATGTGCATATGATTTTTGTGTTCTTCTAGTGATTCATATCGTGATTTGGTCACCAAACCTCTAAAGCTTCATATTCCAATCACTAATCAGGACAGAAAACGCCCACCATTTGCGATCTACTTCCAAACTGGATTCGAGCCAACCAGACACTCTCCAAATACTCCCACTCACTCAGGCGGCAAACTCAGCCACATGGTTGGCGCAGATCTTGAGTGTTCTATTTTGGCGCATAAGCAGGCGAACCTTCCTCGTCGACTTATGCTCTAGAATCTTCACTTGCCCAACACCCCTCTCCTTCCACTGTGTCTCCTCTCCTTATCAAACCGATACAACTTCGCCTTCCTGCAAACAAACCAAACACCTCAATCCTCCATCCCAAAACCAATCTGCTTAACCCAAACAGATCCACCCCCGAACCGATCCCTCACCACCAAACCCTAACTAGCCCAAAACTCCCAAAAATCCAAAACACTCAAAACTCCCAAAAACTCACACATCAAAGCAGAACATCCTCTTTCTCCTCACCTGTACTGATGACGACCTCCTCGAGCTTCACGATGGGCGCAATCTGTTATAGCTGTTCTCTAAGATAGTTTGGAGCTGAATCCCAAAAGATGAAGCTTACAATCAATCTCCTTCACTTTAGGGTTTAGCTCCCCCCGATTAACTCGACTCATGTTGTAGATTTGATGGTAAACGTAGAAATGTTCAGGAATGGTCGGACATCATTAACCAACGAACATATGATACATTTATCGTTATATACCCTACTCCAAACATCTGTACTTCCTCCTTGATTTCATATAATCAGAGTGCTCGGAGGATGAATGGCATTTGGAATGAAGCAAATGATGAAAGGGAGATCAAGACATTTGAAAGATAATTTAGAAACCTGTGGAGGATAAATTCGGATAACATTCTGAGAGATCATCGCTTGTATGTGACCGTTGGTGGATTTATCTTGCAGATCTACATTTCCTGTATATGAAAGTGAAACGTATGTCAATTTCAGAGACATAATTAAGTAGAGAGAGAAGACAGAGTGTTAGTGACATCAGATTTGCATTTCGGAGTGTGCGTCCAAATTACTCATGCTTAGTATGACCTGTATCGATCATAAAAATCCACAGGATGCGAACACCCTCTTCCAGTTGCTCTGTTTCAAGGTGTACATTGTGAACACATGTAGTGAATCTTATAGTACCAGTGATTTCAGAAAACGTCATGGCTTGAACATTTCGGGAAACCCTTCTACAATTCTTATGAAACAGAACATTTCATTTGGCTTGGCAAACAAAGATCCTCCAAATCTTCCACAACTGGAGATTAAATTACGCCCTGAGCATGGGCATGGTAACTGGTTTCAATTTACCAGCACCAACTTTTACCTTTCACCTGCGGCTTTTGCCGTCTGACTTCAGAAATTGCACCACGTCACTGCAGCAAGGCCTGATGTATTCTCAAAATCTTGTGTGTCATTTTTGAAGTCACAATGGACTAGAATCGGACATCCTGTCATTTGTGTAACAGCTCGTGAGGACAGAATTTCTACTAGTGTTTACATCCTCTGAGTTTCACAGACCTTTTGCAACTTTGCAATCTTTGCCTCAATTTTACGCAACACCCTCTTTTCTTGTGCAGCCTTAGGAGCTAGCTTTACTCTTTTCTTTTATGCGCTAATTTAATGTTCATTGACAACATGTAGCTACAATTCCATCAACTTCAACAACTTTATGATGTTCTTGAGGCCATTTTCTTTTTCTAAACGGCTTGAAATGAGTGAATGCACATTTTCTTCAACTATGTTCTTCTATTGTTCCCAGAAGTCTGGGAGAAATTTCGGCTGTAAGATTATGGATTTTCAGTCATGTCATTCAGAAGGAAAGAATTGTGCTTGAAGCCATCATTCTTTAAAATCTTGGCTTAATCTTCACAATGCAAAATTAATGTTTTCAGCCAATGAAACCAGTGATTAAATTCAAAAGCATCTTACAATATGCTACTAGTATATAAAAATAGATTTATCAGAGGCCCCAAGTTTCTTTTAAACGTGGAATGAAGTACGCTCTCCACCAACCATTAGTAATTCTTTTACAAGCCTTTATCTAATGGTACTTCTAGCCGCCAACGGAGGCCTAAGAATTCTCAGTTATATAGATTAAATCTTAATTTATCATATTTGTTAACTAATTGACTTCTACTCTTATGTAAATTAAATGAGATTAAAATTAAAAATTGTTATCAATCTTATTTCAACATTTCAATTTTTTCTTTATCCTTTTGTTTTTTAATATTGTTATTATATTTTTTTACTTATTTTTTGTTTAATTTTAACTATCTACTTGATTTGTTTGTCCATTTAAATGCCTTAAATTCATTATTTTTTAACTTTTTAATCCCAAGTTAGAATTACAATTTTTTTTAGCTTTAACTTAAAAAAAGGTTATACTATAATCAATAATGGATTTGCATTAAATATATACGCATCTGAATATGACGATTTACAAAAAAATAAGTTGTGATGATAAGTGCAATCCAAAACTTATAATCATTACTTTTAATAGTTAAATCTTAATTTTCAAGGTTTAATTGTATATGAATCTGAAAGTAACATCTTTTTTAGAAATGCAATCAATTTCAGACAACCACTCCAATACCCTAATTTTTTAAAAATGATTGCATTTGCATAGATTTATAAAAAAAAAAAAAATAAAAAAAAAAAAAAAACAAACAAACAAAGACATGTTTCTTTTCAATTTGTTTTAGCCAACCTTGATTTAAATACTTTGCTTCTCATCCTACAAGATCTTTAGGGTTCTCCTACTACAAGATCTTTAAGGTATATCACTGCTAACAACACTCTCACCGCAACTCCTAATCTTTTTCATTTTTCATAATCAACATTTGTTGACCTCGAGACCAACTTGTTTTTTAATTTTTTGTTCCCATGAAGCAATTTTAATTTTTAACATATGATTATTATTTTTTTAATTTTATAAAAAACTCATTCAACATATATTAAACATAAGAGGAAGTTTGATCTACATTTTGTTCTTTAAAAGCATTGATTTTAAGAATTCAGATGTTGTCATTTGTAATTTGCAATTTTATTAAATATTATATTTGGAAACTACATAGTTGTATTCATAATACTTTAAATGTAATACCAGATTATTTTTATATAAAGTTCTTTCAAAGTATTCAATAATATATTATTTAATGACTAATGTATTATGAAGTTAGTATAATTTTAATTTTTTTTAGTATAAGATTGAATTTAAAACAAGTATAGCCATAACAAAAATTTGAACTTACAATCTTATTCTTTTCTTTTAAAAATAATCAGTTTTTTTAGAAAAAACGTGATTTAGTAATTAAATAAAGATTGACTTTAAATTTCAATATTCCATTACAAAATAATTTTCTTAGAAGCTACAAGTGTTTCTCTGATGCAAAAATGTTTGAAGTGGATGTGTAAATATTTTATTATATGAATTAATAATGGCTTATATAAATAATTTTAAATAAGCAATATAGGTGCCAATGGTTCACTATGATGACATACTCTATATATTATTACTATTATTATTATTTTATTTTTTTCATATTATGGAATAGATTGTTTTAATATAAAAGGTTGAAATAAAATAAATTGGAAGGGAAGATTAGATATAGATTTAAAATAACTCAATAACCTCTTGTTTACAATTGCATTATTATCCTTCTAAAAATGGTTATTATATTACTGTCACATTACCAAAAAACATAGCAAAGTACATATTCATTCTAAAATATAGAATTATCAAGTTTTAAACTATGTAAATGATATTTTATATTCATCTATAAACAAAGAAGATAATAATGGTTTTATTCTATGCGTACAAGTCTATTTCTTCATCAACACTACATTATCTTGATTTTTTATAAATAAATGATATGTTGTTTTAAACATATAACATTATCATCATATATTGAATTATGTAGATTGTCTAAACAAATAAAAAATTATTTTACCATACGACATGGATACAAGGAAATATCATTTGCAATTGATTTAACCTTTAAATTTGAAAGTGTTCTGCCTAATATATCGTGCAAAAATTGTAATTTGATAGAATATCTCTTAAGATCCGCACAATAAAGTTTGATAAAACTTGGTAGGTAGACTAATTGAATGACTTTGAATACTAAGATTTGTCAAATATAGTTTGAAAAATAATTGTGCAAAGATTTCAGAATGGATCATTTGGAGGTCATTGGAGGCTCCTATCTTTTAGGGCTTAATATGCTGCAACAACACGGTACCACAGTCTTGGTGTAGTAGTTTGAGTTATGACACATCGGTGAGGTGGTTGTGAGTTCGATTCCCATACCGACGCGGTGCCCACTACCATAGGCAATCCAACTATGGTTGGGGGGTCTTAGGACCTCGTTGATTGGGTATCCAAAATGACCTTGGAGAGATGACATGTCATTTGTCTTTAAGGCACTTAGTGTAGAAAAGTGTTTACCTTGTCCAGTGGCCATCAGATTAGTGACTATTTCCACGTCGACCCATTTTCTTCTTATGCTACAACAACTGAGATCTATTTTACAATTGAGCATGGTTTGTCTCACTCGACGGTTGTGGCAGCGAAATTCGTCGAGAAGACCAAGAAAGTTGCGGTCGATATGCTCAACGGCACGGGTCCTACTAGTTCTATTACAATTTCAAAAGTCCAACTAAATGCCCACACCCTAACCATCGACTCATAAAAATCCACCCATCCAACACGGCACTCACACTCGGAACCAACTCCAGGGAAGCGCCTCCTCAACAGCCCGCCATGCCACGTGTCACCCCTTCGCTCCCCGCCGAGCAGGGCATCCAAACATCCATACCCTGCCATTCCCGCACCTCCCCGCCCCCGTCCCCCACGGACCGCCCAATACCCGCCTCCCATACCCCCAAACCCCCGTACCCGCCCCCGCCCATCGCCAGCACGCCCCCCGATCGAACCTCGCCGGGCGCCTCCCCGCTCCTCCACAATCAGCATCCAAACCCGTCACCGCGCCGGAACTCACCGCTTATCTACCAAAATCTCACATCTCCTTCACCAGTGTCTATCAAGTTCGTTAATAACAATCAGGAGCGTTAACCCGATACGGTACCCACATGAGTGGGTACAGTACCCGCACTTTATGCCTTGACAGAAACTGGTGAAGGAGATGTGAGATAAGCGGTGGAGTTCCGGCGCCGTGACGGGTTTGGGTGCGGGTTGTGGAGGAGCGGGGAGGCGCCCGGCGAGGTTCGATCGGGGGGCGTGCCGGGTATGGGAGTCCGCGTGGCAGGGCAGCGGGCAGGGGGGGAGAAGGGAGAGGGGGCCAGCGGGGGAAGGAGACGAGGCATCCAGATAACTTATGGCACAGGCGGGGCAGGCGAGGGGGCGAGGAGAGTGGTGGAACGGGGGCCGGGGCTCAAGGCGAAGCGCACACAGGGCAGGTCAGGAAAGGGAGCGCAGTGGAGTGCGAGCACGCACACGCACACCGGAGTGCGAGGCAGGGGAACCTTCACGCACCTTCATGGATGCGCGGGAGCTCGGCAGCATGCCGCGGCCGCCATGACTGCCATCTCGGCGTCGCTACCTTTCCAACGAGCCCGCGCATGCGCCATTTCGTCTCCATTTGCTGGCCCGGGTTTCCGTTCCGAGCTCGCCCTCAGGGTACCGTGACGGGGCCGTGAGAGAGAGAGAGAGAGAGCCCGTGAGGGGGAGAGCGTGAGGGCGTGAGAGGGCCGTGAGAGCGGGAGTACGTTGGAGTTCATGGCGATGAAGGTGCGAATTCGCAGAGCGGGTTCAATGTGGTAGAGGTTAGGGTTTGGCGCTGGCAGGGTAAGCGTGGAGGAGTCGGAGGAGGGAGGGTAAGCGAGGAGGGCGAGGAGGGCGAGGAGGATCGCGTCGTCGCCGCGATGATTAGTGGCGCGAGCGGGGCGGCCGCCGCGGGCGCGTCCGCGCCCGCGGGCGGTGCGGCGCCATTGCCCGCGCTGGAGTGGAAATTCTCGCAGGTGTTCGGCGAGCGTGCCATCGGGGAGGAAGTGCAAGAAGGTATGTTGCTGGATCGTTGGATTAGGTTTCGCGTGTTTCGATGTGTGTGCAGTCGTTTTTTGTTTTCGTGGTCGGCATTGAGTTTGATATGGGGAAGGATGTAGTGTCGGATCCCGTGTCGGGCTCTGGTGTTTCGCGCTTCCAGGGTCTTGATGTTATTCATTGGGCAGGGGGTTTGGTAGTGGTGAAGTCAAATTTTGGACATTGATCGAGTGCTAATTTGGAGAATGTGTGGGTCGCGGGGAGTTTGGGAAACAGCTTCTGGGAATCAGTCAATGTTTCGTGTTCCGTGTTTTAGTGTAACTAGTATTCTCGTTCTTGTGATAGTGCTGGTGGTTTATGGCTGAAAGTGTTTCTCTTTTGAAGAGTTTGTTCTTGTTTTACTTCAAATCGAGGGTTTTTTTTTTTTTTTTTTTTTTTTACTGAGCTGTGCGGCTGTCGCTGGGTGTGGCTATCAAGGAGTTCAGTGTGCCTGTTTTCAACATAGTTCGTAAATGTGTGCGTCTGAGATAGGAAGGACATTCTATGATATTAGGGTTACGGTCACCTGGATTTGTGGCATTTTAAATACCTCTTGCCTGAACGCAATTGTCGTATGATGCTGGCGTAGGTGGATCTAGAGATTTGTAGACGTTTTTGGCGCTGGTTTCCTGAATAGGTTTTTCTTTGTTTTTCGGTAGCTCCTGCTTGTCGATTACGGGGTTTTGTTTGAAATTCAGGATTGACAGACCCGGTTTTAGTCTTCCTTCGTCACTTTCTTAGGGTTTTCGGTGTAGGGGTTTTGCTATCCTGGGTCTGTGCGTCAAATTTTTCTAGATTTTGCACAATATTTATTGGCTTGCCATTTAGCGTCACTGAGACGTGGCTTTGGTTGGTAGCATGTGTTACTTTTTGTTGCCGAGGATTTGGCACTAGGAAAATTTTAGTGAATGCATCCGATCGTCTTACTCTCTTAGTAGTAAAAATGTCCTGCACCCTTGAAACGTAATATCTTCTTTTGTTTCGGTGCTGGGCATTTGAATTTCTGTGTGGTGAGGTTTGAACTGGTGTGTCTCATCACTCTGGTTATGGAGATCAATGGCTAATTTTGTAGTCATTTATATTTTGAAGTTAAATTTCCTAAACATCAATTTGATCTATTTCGCACTGTCGATGATCGCAGTTGACATAATCTCGGCCATTGAGTTTGATAAAACTGGAGAGCATTTGGCGACCGGAGACCGAGGAGGACGTGTTGTACTTTTTGAGAGAATGGATGGCAGAGATGTACGTTCTGTTCGCTCTTCTTCCTTGCGTGCTGAGGCCGGTGTTTGCTGTCAACAGATATGTCTAGTTAGCGCATGGGCATCTCAATTTGTGTGATTAGTTACTGGGGCTTAGTCCACTACCACCCTAGGCTCTGTAGGACATACTGTTCGTATTTGGTCAATGCTTCCCTGTCAATCACAGAATCATATGCATCGACTATAGGTGGCTTTGTTGGATCGAAAAATGGTGGTTGTTACTTCTACAACCCCTCTTGCAGTTTGTCGTGCTCGGTGCTACTATGAATTTAGTATGAGCTTGAACGATACTCTCATGGAATAGGCTTGTAGAGTACAATATGTTACTTGAATTAGTATGAGGTATCGTCAATTTCACTGTGAGTCAGTGTGTCACCCTCTGTGAAATAGTCATCTTATCTCGGGTGCACCCCACATAGCCGACTCTTGCTGTCTTCAAATGTGAGGGTGGTATTAGGAGACTGGACAAGAGTATTGATGGTCTGTGGTGATATTTTCGTTTCGTTTGCAGCAAAGGACACGAAGGGAATTGGAAAGGGCTGATTCCGTGGGACCTAGGCATCCAGAATATCGATACTCAACTGAGTTCCAAAGTCACGAACCAGAGGTAATATTTCTATGGATGTAACCAGCTTTTAAAGGCGTTGCGTTCACCAAAATTGTGCCGAGTCTCCTGACACAGTTGTTTGTGATGCGTGGGTTTTAGTACTTTTAATTGTAATCTAATGTGAAATAGAAGTTATGTCGCTTCAACTTCTCCAACTGACGACTTTTTTGGATCTGGAGATTGTTCTTATAGTACCATTTGTCGTTTGTTAGTGGAGTTCTAATATATCTGCTCATTATTTTAATGTTACTGATTCCGTGCTATTTTGAATAAACTTGTATCTGCAGTTCGATTACTTGAAGAGTTTGGAAATAGAGGAGAAGATCAATAAAATAAGGTGGTGTCAAACTGCCAATGCTGCCCAGTTCCTGCTTTCCACAAACGACAAAACCATTAAATTATGGAAGGTATTCTCAGCTTAAGCGATTTAAATCGTACTCGTCAAATTACTCTTTTCTCATACATTGGAAGATTCGTGACCATGAATCTGTGGTTTCCAAGTTCTGAAATGTAATTCAACGAGGAATTTTACTCAACTAATTTTGTCCTCTAAAGCTGCAAGAGTTATCCTCATTGTAAGCTATCCCAGACTGTCATATCTACACCTGAATGTGATCTAGTTTTGGATGTGTATCTGCTGTGAGAGTGAGCTATGATCTGTGTTATCTTATAATCACTCTAGCTCCCCTGTAAAGTATATTTCAGAGAAGGCGGTTTCCCTTGTGCAATATTGTTTAATTGGTGGTAGTATATACTGAGCAGCATGTGGCAGTGTTTGAGGTAGCTAGGTTTTTTGATTGATTCTTTCAAAGGTTGTGTTGTATTTAAAATTAGAGAAATCTGAATATTGCAGGTGACTGAAAAGAAACTGAAACAAGTCAAGAACCTAAATGTGGATCCTGGAGCTAGGGGGAACGGAAGTCCGATGACAAGTAGCATGGGGCTGAACTTGAAAAGTTTTGCTCCGCGCTTATCGAATGAAGCTGTGAATCGACCTGCTCCTGCTATCAGCCCTGATTTTGTTTTTCCTCCTGGGGGCATTCCTTCACTTCATCTTCCCTCGGTAGTTGTACTAGCCTCATGCCTTCAAGCTTTTCGAGTACTCTGTTCTTTATGTCCATGTTCCGAATGCTGAATTCTGTTAGATTTCTAGGCACACAAATATGTTTTAAACTTCACAGTTACGCGTGGTATAATTCCAAGAAGCGGTTCTAATATGTGCGTACTTTTGAGTTTCAGGTGTGGAGCAATGAGACGGCATTAGTTGCGAGGTGCAGAAGAGTCTATGCAAATGCCCATGCATATCACATCAATTCCATATCTAGCAACAGGTATGTTTGGTTTTAAGTTTTTGTTTGATAGTTTCTTTTTTAAGGGGGGGTTTGCAGTTTTTTTCTGCAATGTAGGGATTTTTGTTTTTTATTTGCAGAGTACGATAGCACTAACGTGTGGCTTACATGTGCAGTGATTGTGAGACATACATCTCTGCAGACGATTTGAGGATAAACTTGTGGAACCTTGAAGTTAGTGATCAGAGTTTCAATATCGTTGACATTAAACCAACCAATATGGAAGATTTAACAGGTATTTCTCCAGGCTTTCAGTTGGTTGGTCATCACTTTTAACACCCTGCCTGTCTATATTTACTCTACATTTAATCACGGTTAATTCACTTCATCAATACAGTGATTATCCATGACTTAAAATATTGTGAAGCGAAGTGGCCGATACATCCAGTTCACTAATGAAATGAGGATATTGGTTGTCTTGTGTAAAACAGAGGTGATTACGTCTGCAGAGTTTCATCCTACTCAGTGCAATATGTTAGCATACAGCAGCAGCAAGGGCTCCATTCGACTCATTGATATGCGCCAATCAGCCTTGTGTGACCGACACACGAAGTTGTATGTTTCTTTCCCTACACTCCCACTAGACTTATTTTAATCTGTTCGCTTGAATGTCTACTTAGATTCAATGCTTCTTGATTTTAGCTCATTGTGACTTTCTTCAGCTATTAATCTGTCTTTAAGATGATGTAAGCTTAGAATGCTTTAGCAGATTTTATGTTTGTTAAATAGTTTCTATGGTCCTTTTTCCCCTCGTAAGTGTTTGTTATTAGGATGATTCAATTCATAGATCTGATAACGATTTCAGTAATTTGCAAATAGTAATGCGACAATTGTTTTCTTGACGTGGCTGCAGGTTTGAAGAAACCGAGCCCCCTGGAGCAAGGTCCTTTTTCACAGAAATTATTGCTTCAATTTCCGACATCAAGTTTGCAAGAGGTGGTCGGTACATTTTGAGTCGGGACTACATGACTCTTAAGGTTAGTTTAATACTCATGTATGCTTAATTGAAAACAATTGTTGAGACTACTGGAAACGTAGTCCGTCAAGTCTAGAGACCATCTAAATGGACAACATTGATAAACTTACACAAGTCTTTACTAGGGGGACTTCAGAAGATCTAACTTTTAGTTGTGTTCTGCTAGCCAGAAAGTTGCCATGCTTCTCATATCTGCTAGTTTGCGAACACAAATTAATATTTCCAAAGTGTCGACCTTTTCTGCTTGAGAAATGATCAGTGATATGGCTAGAAGAGGTTGACCTAGCCTTCACCACATGTGGCTTTATCCAGCTTCATTCCAGCTGGCATGTGAGTATTTTGGTTATATCTTGTCCTCAATGATCACTGAGTTGAGTGTTAAGCTTGTGTCCAACTTTAGTATCTCAAGATCAGTGATGTTGGATTAGCGTTATTGAGAGTTACAGAAGGACAAAGAAATTATAAATTTATTACAAAGACAGAGGCAAGGTCATTCAGATGCTCGAAAGTATGAATATTGTCTACTAATGGACTAGGGATGTGATGGAGACTTACCAGTTGTGTGTTTGCTCCCTTCAGCTGTGGGACGTGAACATGGAATCTGCTCCCGTGGCCACATTCAAAGTTCATGAGTATTTGCGACCAAAGGTAAATTTTGAACCTCTCTATATAAATAAGCTTCAAATGTACGTATACACTTTCACTAGTAATATCTGGCAATGTACAGTTATTTCGTGTTGTATTTTACTCATTGTCGTCAATTGGGTCTTCTAACTATCTAGTGAGAGCTAATCATTTCAATCGAATTTACATGAGCTATTTTGCATCCTTTCGCAGCTTTGCGATCTCTACGAGAATGACTCTATTTTCGACAAGTTCGAGTGTTGTCTTAGTGGTGATGGCACGCGTGTTGCAACTGGTTCCTACAGGTATTGTATTGCTCAACCACATAGTTCGATGCATGCAAGTTTCTGAAAGAAATATATCGAGTGTTGAAGAAGACTTTGTTTGGACAATGTGTCATATTAAACTTTCGTGATCTCGTCTGGTGTTCTTCCTTGTTACAGCAACTTGTTCCGGGTGTTTGGGGCTACCCCGGGAAGTGAGGAAGCATCAACTTTGGAAGCTAGCAAGACTCCAAACAGGTATTTTACTCTTCCAGTGTATTAGATTGTCCTTTAACACTGATTGTGCATGTTGGCTGTTCGATAGGTTGCTAATCGTTGTATTTGCATTAAGAAAACACATCGCGATATTCTGAATCAATGTGATATGTACATGAAGGCGGCTCATGACCCCTCCCTCAAAACCTGGAAGTCGACTCGCCAATCTTGCACGTGGAAGACGTGATAATCGTCGAGGTTAGCATCTGATCCAGTGGAGTGTGTGTCTGAACAGTTCTGTCTGATTAGGATGTAGGAAATGACTTACTCCTGCTATTTGACATCGATCACTGCTTTCTGCTTTTTGAAAAATCTGTTTGATAAGTTCGTTGCTTGAGTACTATATTTTGTTGTCAGTATCATGCAGTGTGTACCTGTCCGTTCTATGATGATGTTGAATTTTGAGTTGAACGATTTTAGACTAGAATCGCGACTTTTGTGTCGTATGTTGGTTGTAACTTGGACGTCAACTGGAGATAGGACTTCGCATTTTCTAATTTTAGCTGGTGTTCTTAGCTGTGGGTTTGATGATGTTGGCATTCATCTGTAGCAGGTAGTGAAAGTCCAGGTGCGGAATTGAATGGGGGAGTGCATGATTTTACATCGAAGCTTCTGCACCTAGCATGGCATCCGGCAGCCAATGTGATCGCTTGTGCCGCATCCAACAGCTTGTACATGTACTACGCCTAGGATCACTTGTTTGTTCAGTAAATTTTCGTCTACTCACACACGTCTGCCTCTATTCCTTTCCCATTTGTCCTCCAGCTTGTGTTGATCCTTAACATTTTTATGAAGTGAGGGAGTGAACATCCACAAATTTTTGGATTGCGTCTTACCCCGAACCGGTTAGTACATATTAGAATTGCTGTGAGGCTACTCCATTCAAACAGAGGAATGAAAGCAGAATATTTGTTGAGGCGAATCTGAAGATACTTAGAGGGGCCGGCAGCCGAACCTCTCGTGCTCAATTGGAATTTATAGGTGTTGTAAAAAGTGGGACATCAAGGATATGTTTGGTGTTTGATCGCCCCCCATGTTAAGTTGGAAGAATATCTTTTACTTGAGTTTGGCATGGCCTGTAACTGGTTAAAATGATTTTAGCTGTGAAGCTGTGGATCGTTTTGAAAGTGATACCATAAGCACCGCCCACTTTATCTATTCTTGAGGTTATAACTCTTTGTTGTAAAACTCTCAGTATTTCAATGAAGATCCTCGAAAGGGACTTTTTCAACATGGCTCTTTGCTTTTTTAAAGTCTTCTGTTCCTTGTTTTTTCCTTTGAATTGTTCCTTTATTTGAAGCATTCTGTTCAAAGTTACTAGTAGGATTCAATTACTTTTCATTTAAAGTCTAAACTTGATAATGTCACACCATCCATTTCACCAAAAAGGGTGATATAAACAAGGTGTGATAGAATTCATGATGTCACATTTTGAAGATTTGTGCATAATGTGATATTATAAAAAAAATAGGTAGAAAATCAAAATAAAGTTACAATGTAAAAAGGAAAATAACAGATATGAGACTTCAATGTTTTTGAATATAAAATCTAATTTATAATTGTGAATTACAACAAGAACACCTTTCATTAGTAACAAAGAAGCTTTTTTATATCACATTGTTTTGTTGATGTTAAATGCACAACACCAATTTGAATGAGTTTGGAAACTTTACCACCAAAACCTAACCTTGTTTGCCTCTGATATATAGAAACCTAACAATGAACATAAGTAGCAAAGCAGTTTGGTACTGATTAAGGAAATCTCTAATAAGCAACAACTTGTTTCGTGGAAAATAGAAGCATCTTCTAACATCCTCATCAGCATCTTCCAACATCATCATACCATTTGAGATAAAGAGAGAAGTATGCAAAGATGTCTACCATCTCGACATCCTCTTGAGTTATAAACTCCATCCTAAGGTGGAGGCACCTATAACCGACCAGTTAAGAGATTTGCCACTAAGATTGGAGGTGTATAAGTTGAGGGAGATTTTTCCTTGAAGGGGAAATAGGTTTAAGGAGGAATGCAACTTTAAATGTCATGTTTACTTCAATATTTAATTTACTATGAATTTTGAAAGACATTTTTTTTTTGTAATACATATAACCGATATGTAGGCCCACCTAAAACCGACCACCATGACACCAAAACTTGATCACTGTGCTACTACCAAAATATTCCCTTTGATTTCCTTTCTACCAATCATGTTTAATACTTTCTTTTAGATTTCCCAAGATTTTGAACAGTAAGTGGTTGGAAATGGAGGTCGGAAATAGAGAAGTCTACTGATTAGTTGTGGGTACCTGGTCGGCTATGGGTGCCTCCACCTTATATTCCATGTCTCCCTCTTGAAACCCTTTCGAGCACAAGACCCAAGGTTGAAGAAAGTTAAACCACCGAGTGATTTTGAAGTGTGGGACAAGATCAAAGGCCAAATCTCTGATATCATTAGTCAAAGGATCAATAAGAGATATGGAGAGTAGTTTAAGGTGGTCAAAGGATCAATAAGAGATATGGGGAGTAGTTTAAGGTGGTCTACGAAGGGTACTCCGCGGCAAAGGCTCAATGGGTGCAGAGGAAATTCTGCAAGCATTGTAATGACTTGATTGACAAGTTTTGCATTGCTAACAAACTCTACAAGTCTTGACCACAAAAAAAAAATAGAGGTGCTAAAGTTTAGATATTGAGGGCAACATTGCCTCTAAAAGGGGGAGGGTGCAACAAAGAGTTGGCTCTTCAAAACAAAAATGGAAAAACCTCAGAAATTCAAAATCATGAAGAGGATAAAAGTGCAGCTAAAAAGAAGAAGCTGCAAAAGAGAAAAAGGAAATAAGTGTAGTGGCCAATTCTCCTTTTCTTGCTAACTTGAAAACGGAAGAACCAAGGCAAAAGAATAGAACTTGAAGCATGAAAATAACGGACGCCGCAAAAGTGGATACTTTCGTAGAGGAACTCATAAGGGGTTCTTGTAAGAGGGTACTTACTGCTGGCCAAATAAATTGGTGGCCCTTGCGCCCCTTCGAGTCGCTCTTGGCGCGACGCATGGGTCGCTCCCATGTCCAAGTGGTGAAGAAAGAACGGGAATCCGGATAAGCACCAATGAGAGTGTAAAGGAATCCATTACAGCAAAATCCATGGCCTTGTAAATCCGCAATATGAATGGGGATCCTCACAAGGGGTCAATATTAACTTGAATTATGGTCTTGCCATGGCAAGGCAAGGTGACAAGCGAAATTTGAAAAAGCTTAGATTAGAGAGAGAAATCACCCAAAAAAAAAAAAAAAAAAAAAAAAAAAAAAACGTTTCTAAGTGGAATTAATCGCCTGTAAGAACTACATTGGTGCGTGACGAGACGTCACCCCTTCTCTAGGTGTCACGACCAAAATGTTTAGATACACCGTGGCTAGAAGTGGCATTCTAGAGTTATAACTGGGCTTGGTTAGTGGTTGCTTACCCTGGAATGGTGAGCTTGTATGTTAGGTTGACACCGGTTGGGTTTGGCTCTTGTTGGAGTTAGCGAGCGGACCTTGGCCTTGGGCCTAAAGTGGACTAAGAGCTGTGTGAGGGTGGCAACTAGTTGAGGTGGAATCAAGTTGTGGTTTTGGAGGTAAAGAAGCGCATGACTTATCTTGGGAAGGCTTAAGGCGCCTCACTGGCACTTGGGAGTTGTCTCTTGGGTTGGAGTCACAGGGTTAGACTCTAGTGAGTCTTAGAGAGTCTTACTAAGCGACTAAGTGTGACAAGGGAGTTGCACCCCGAGGTACATGAGACGCACCTCGGACTAAAATCAACGCGTGGAACTTGGGTGGTTAGAGGTATTAAGGAGTAATTGGTAACGTCGCGACGAACTTGGCCTCGTGGAGCGAGGAGCTAGAGTTTAGAGCGTGACACATGGAACACACATTGGCATCTTCTACAAGCAAGATCTATCTCCTCACTCTCAATTTCTTTGTTCCCATCTATGGAAGAAAGCCAGAAACATAGCCAAGATGTGTATATGACCCTTTCGGCTACTATGATTTGTCCATTCAACCATCACATACAATCTAGGGCCATACTTGGTATTATTACATTTACAATACGGATTTTGGAAAAAAAATAGTGACATTAACAAGAGTGATAGGGCTAATAACAAGGGTGATAGGGATAACAACAAGGGAGTTTTACACTATCAAAATCGATTTCAAACTTTTAGGTGACAATATCAAGGTGTTCTATTAACAAGGATGACATTATAAAGGTTAGACTGTACATAAGTCTTTTGACTACTATTTACATTTATACTTCTTATCTTGAATAAGGTGCTTTGCCACATTGAGGTCCGCATCTTCCGCTTCTATCAAGCATCCGTACTTCTCGTACAAATGAGAAAGATACAACAACATGAGTACTATACTTCATGTATAAAGATACAACAATAGGAGTACTATACTAAAATGTCTATGTTTAACCCCTGAACGGCCCTTGGGCTCAGAAAATACAAGACCGTATTTGACAAATATAATGAGAGCAAAAGCGGAGCTTCTCAAGCGGTAGCCAACCCATGATTCAAAAAGTGTTCATAAAAAAACTTGACTTCAAATTTGAAGTGGATTCACAATTGTGTGATTCAGAGCACGGTATGTAGAGTAGCTGGCATACGGCCACAAAGGGCTTTCAGGCCGTTCAGGGGTTAAGGTGTCAGATATACAAAGTGGAAGTAACTTGTTCTCATTTGAGACACTGATTTGATTTTATCCCTAAAGTCAAAAAGAGTCCTAATATGGTTAGGGCTTAGTTACTAAATATAGATTGTATGAAGTTTAAACTTTTTGCGGATTATAGAACTTTTCCATACCTTTCCAACAAGATCATTCATGCTTCAAAATTTGTCATACTTTAGAAAATATTTGCAATCAAAGTTTGAAAACACTATCATGGGTGACGACATGCTGAAATCTATACTATTTGCTCACGAAACACTTTAAACCCATTTTGCAATAGAGCAATATTATCATTAAAATATTAAAACCAACATAAAATCAGCACTGCAAGAAGTCTCCAAACCCACCATCAAATTAACATTATGCTTTTTTTCAATTTAAAAAAAAAATGTTTAAACGACCTTCTTCCCCCTCCCCCCTCCACTTCTGTTTTGTTTTGTTTTGTTTTGTTTTTTTTTTTTTTTTTGGTTCTGTTTTTTTTTTTTTTTTTTTTTTTTTTCAATTTTGAATATTATGATCTCAGAAATAGTAAGGATTTTGAATCTTAGATTTAGGTCACATACACATGTATAAGTAAGGTACTGATCCTACGCTTATTTCCGCCAAAATATATCAAGACTTGAAAACCTACACCTTGTATTGAAAAAGGCTAGTTTTCTATTGGATGATAACCGTCAGAAATGTATATGGATGAAAAAACATTGGGCCCATTATTTTGCAAGTGCCCATCCTTTGAAAATTTGTCTTGTCACTTTCTGCCTTATTGAAGGACGGGCAACTTGGGCACAAAATGGAGATTTCCATCGGTTATTGGGTACCCGTATTTAGAGCAGATTCTTCTAAAATTCATAACTTTTGCATTGTAACTCCAAATGCTTTGAAATTTGCGCCATTGGAAAGCTATCGTTGAGAGCTACATAGAGTATAAATTTCAGAAAATAATAAAATTTTGAAACCTTAGAATATTCTGCTTAGAAGTGGTGCGACCCAAATCGGGTCTCAAGGGCCTTTAGGAGATATATGGTATTAGTTTTTATAATTTTCTTTGATTTGGCAAGAATTAGAAATAGACATGTGCATGGCTGGTTTATCTTACCACATCTATCACTATATATGTTGACCATCCATAAGTATTGTTAGAAGTAGGATTAAAGCTTATGAATCCTTTTTTTCATTAGAAGTACATTTAAAATTCACACAAAATATTTTTAAAAAAAATCTTAATTTGTATATTATAGGAAAAATTTAATTTTCATCAAAGTTTTCAATCCATCATTTATTATAAAAAAATTACATTACAAAAAATAGCCTAATGCTATATATAGGCCGCCACATTTGTAAGAGGCTTCGTTAATTCTTAATTCCTCATAGTATTCTAGCAAAAAAATATCTAACGTAATAATGGTTTTAGTCGATTTCAAAATTAATTTGAACTTAAAACCTTAGCCAACTTATTATGACAAGAGCATGATAAAATGAAAAGTACCTGTTAATTAAATAATCTTTAATTCTAACTTTTGTTAGAAGAATTATAGACCTCAAAGCCATAGTATTCACAGCCTTAAAGTCATCTAGATGGTCTATATAGTTCACAATGCTATACAAATAAAGTTGGAACATAATTGAAAACTTATGCAGGCAGGGCAAGATGAAAGATACTGACTTCTGGTTGAATTTGAAAATTTTGTCTAGAATTGTGTGTCTTTTGCTTTTGCCACCATCTATATTTTAGCTTGTTTTTGTATTACATGCAATACAATCTTTTGATTGAATATACACCATAAAATGAAATAAAGTTTGCAAAAGTCCTTCAATCAATAAGGTTTGAGTTTGAATAGTATTATTTACCTTTGGAATTATTCCTTAAGGTTGTCTCACTTACGCATTGAAGGTGCTTTTTGTATGTAGCCAGCTAAATTTCCTCTAGTTTTTTGGCACCAGTTTAAAATGACGTAATTAATGTTAGTATTTAAATCATTCTAGACCTATCACCGATAGTTTATATCAATAAATTATAATTTAAGGTAGTTATTGTTTTATAACTATGATTGGTCATTACAGTAATTTTAAGACTTCCTTCAATTATAGTAAATAACAGCTAGAGTTTTAATTAACATTCAATAAGCAATAGGATATGGACATGGTTAAAATAGATTTTAACATTGTTTTACATCTACCTTTTTTCACTTCCACTCTTTTAAGAATGCTAAATTCTCTTGTTATGTCTAAAATGTTATACACAGGCACATAACAAGTAAAAAATATGAACTCACACCAGGGCAAACATTTCATTAGGCTATGAGGAATCAAAGTAATGTGATTGTGTGTTGCATGGAAGAAACAGAACAACCTTGTAACTCATATGCTAACTTAACCCCTAAAGGTCCAAGGTGTTTTGGCACTTCCAAAACTGAAAACTGCAGATTTTGACCACCGTATGGAAATTGATGTATGTTTCCAATAAAATTTGCTTTTCTGGTATTTCCAACCGTAAGATCTTCAACCTAACTACTTACACTTAGACCACGTCAAATTTCAACTGTTGGATCTTTACGATTTGTGAGATTATAACGTTCAAAGTTTACTTGTTTTTTTTTTTTTTGGCTTTCCTTGAAAGCCATAGTCCAAATTGTGCCAAGGGAGACTTGATGATTGTTACCCCAAACATTTTGCTCATATTTTTTTCCATGTAGGTAACTAAGTTGGGCACCTCCATGCAAAATTTTGAAGACTTATTTTGATTTTTTGGCCTTCATGCAAATTATTTTCCAAAAGCAGGTACAAAATCATCAATATGGTAAAACTCAAATAACATTAAATTTTTTGGTTTGGAAAAAGAGTGAACGGTGAAAAGTTACATTTATGAGTTTGTAAATTTTGGAAGAAAAAAAATTGAAAAATCCCAAATCTCAATTTTTGACAATTTTTGAAAGGAAATATTGTAAAATTACAGAAAACTTTGAAGCTTGTTCATGTAATTTTTGGAGGGTGCCCTTGTAAAATTGGTAAACTTTTTGGCTTGGGTCACTTTGGATTTTGAGTAATGATTTGGTTATGAATATACTTTTAAAAAAACAAATTGAAAAAAAACCTAATTTTAAACTGCCCGTTTTGGACTTGAAAGTTGAAATCTAAAATTTCTAAATGAAGGTCCTAAAATTGGAATTTGACTTTGAAAATTTTACCACGTACACCTTGCGGTAAAGGGAGCATCCAATAAAAATATTAGGCAAAAATATTACTTTTAACCTCTTCAACTAGGCTGCCCGAAATAGAAAAAACCCAAATCGGGTTTACTAGACCTTTAGGGATTAACTTTAAATTAAATGACATGAGGTTAATCTACTAGTCATTCTATACAGGTGAAGATGGAAAGATTTTTTTTTTCAAAACTTATGCTCTAAAAATTAGAAATGACAGTAACTCTCATGTGTTCTTTTTGGAATATAGACAAGGAACTTATCATAACACCATAGCAGGTTCACCACATGAATGAATGAATGAATGAATAATGATTAAATGAACAAATGAATGAATGAACGAACAAACAAATGAATGGATGAATGAACAAGCAGATGAATGAATAATGAATGAAGTTTGAACAAACGAATCAACGAACCAATGAACAAACGAACTAACAAACCAATGAATAAACATATGAACAAACAAATGAATGGATGAATGAACAAATGAATGAACGAATAGTATTTTTTTGGAAAAATAAGGTTTGCCTCTTAGAAACTGAGTTTCTCAGAATTTGTTTTTAACAAAAAAATCAGAAAAATGACCTTAAATAGCTTAGAAATAACATAATATCGCAAAAACTAACTCATTCTATTAAATGTTTTGGTCTTCATAATTTTCTAACCAAGTTATATGTTTTTTACTTTTAGACTTGTTCTCTTTTTATTATCCGGACCTCTGAATAATATTATATGATTTCATTGGCATCCATCCCAAGGTTGATTAGGTACAAAACAGGACTTTCTGCAAGGCAGTAACTCAACCTCGCCAGACTCGAATTTCTGTTTTCCCTCATGCACATGTAGGATTGCAGTGACAATATTGCAGAGTACGTTGCTGAAGGCAATCCTACAAATCAATCACCAGAGCAGCCCGAGTCAGTCTGCAGTCGATTTTGATTCCAGAAAGGATTCCGAAAAATCTCACCGAATCCCTGCAATTAATTGCTTTCGGAGCGTTGTGCAGCAACCACTAGTAGTGTCAGCTGATCAAATTCAATCCTAAGCTCCGCGTCCGGAGCTAAGGTCGAGGCACCTAAAACCGACCAGTTAAGAGATTTCCCACTATATTGGAGGTGTAGGGTCGAGGGAGATTTTTCCTTGAAGGGATGATAATTGGTTTAAGGAGGAATGCAACTTTAAATTTCATCTTTACTTCAATATTTAATTTACTTTGAATTTTTAAAGCCATTTTTTGGTAATACATATAACCGATATGTAGGCCCATCTAAAACTACCACCATGACACCAAAACTTGATCATTGTACTACTATCAAAATATTTTCATATAATTCCTTTTCTATCACTCATGCTTGATATTTTCTACTAGATCTCCCAAGATTTTAAATTTGAAAACTTGTCGGAATTGGAGAAGTCTACAGATCAGTTATGGGTACCCGGTCGGCTATTGGTACCTCGACCTTACTGAGGACGACATCAGTTGATTCAGTTCTATCTCACAACCTCTCTGCATGCATATAATATATTCTTGCATGCGTACCTTACTACCAAGTAGTAGTCCCCTCTTTGTACAGCTCTAGCTAGCCTGCTCCTTAAACCACATTGTGTGCAGGCGCTGATGATCATGAATGTATTGATCTGCTCATTATCTAGCTGAAGAAAGTTGTGTATTGGATCCGTGTGGGCAGACTGAGAATATGATTAGTTCGATCGCATGTTGTACAAGTGGGTCACGTAACAACATTCATCCTACGCTACTTCGGTGAACACTTTCTTTTAACGATACTTCGGTGAAGGCTATCTGAATTTATCCTGATTGCTCAATCGCCAATTTGATGAATATGGCGATTTTTATTGAATAGAGCTAATACAGGCTTCAGCTAGCTGGTCGGCATGAGATACTACTTTATTCGGGATTTATAAAGAGTACTGTCTTGTTGTGCACCGAAGTTAGCTGCCTGCTCGTTCGGCAGTCTGTATAATTCACATTACTCTAACCTGTTCAGTACTGTAGGACATCTGTCTCTATATATCGTTTTTGATTTGCATGCACAAATTAATACAGAGGCGTAGGCATTGTGATTAGAAATTATATGCTTAACCATTCTGTCAACCAAGAGCGTAACAACGTCATCAGTCAATGCAATGTGGTCGAGAAGCAGGAAGGCAGGCAGACATGGAAAATTGTGTGAACATATTGAACCTTCGAAATATTTTAGTACAGTCAGATGTTCAGTGATCCCACGGACTTGCTCGAGTTAGCATATGTGTTATTATCAATTTTAACAAGTTTGTAGCTTGTAATACATTTAACAAGGGTAGGTGTAAGGTCTGTCTGACTCCCTGAATGCCAGCTATGTGGCCTGGCAAAGAGTTTGCCAAGCCTCGCAGGTGGCATACAGGGAGCCAGGCAGTTCCAATACCGCCCGCTAATGAATCTGTTTTTACACCACTGATTACAGTTTGTGAGCACCACAATCGGCCCATGTTTCATGCCAACCTGCAGAGTTCCGCAAAGCTAAAGAGAGTACAGTTGGGTCGAAACTTACTGCCGATATCCAATCGTCTGCATCAGAGACTGAGGCTGTTACATATAAATGATTACATGGAGGTTGGTGCAGCTGGCCAATATTGGAGCAAAGAAGCACAACTGAGTGAGCTGTTTCATGTAGATAGATCGCTGAATGTTGCGCACATATGAAACGGATTTTCTACTTCGAACATGTAGACGGTTCCACTGACAAAACTCAACCTGGTGCAGCTGAATGAAATGATATCATCTTGAAGTAGTTCGTTTAACTTGTGATAACCTTTTGGCCTGGCATACACATCTAGTTAGGCTCACACATATTAGATTACCACAATTTTCAGACTTTAGAAATAAGACACATGGTGAACATCTGAGGTACCCAAATTTTCAGACCTATGTTAGTCATGAATTATGTAATATGCCGATTAGATTCATAGATTTTGAACGGAAAGGAAGGAGATAATTTGGTGGAAAAGTTACTCTCATGCGTTCGAAGGTAGAGGTTTATGGGGAGTTATGTGCTTCCTTAGTGAAGCTTCGGCAAACTTTCCTGCCCTGCACAGTCAAACAACTCCATTTGCAGACAGGGAAAACAGCTGTTAGTTTGTATCATCTAGAAGACCGTCAACATTTTAAGCTATTTTGTACTGGTTTCAAATCCATACCAATCCTAGTTTTTTAAAGTTTTGGTACCTGCGTTAACAATCTTGAACCTTTGTAATCCTCAAATGTATAAATCAATTGATATAAAGTGTTGGAAGAATCAAATGTTCATCTTGCAGTCTTGGAACAACATTGATCAGGACAGTGCTAACGTTAGATATTTTAGAATGTAAAAAAATAAAATCAACTTGATAAATTTTCAAAGGACGTTTTGCAAGTTTGAATATTTTCCGACTTTAAGAAAGATATGTAAGTTTGAATTAATTAACATTCAATTTATCAAAACTGCTAAAACATTCTCTCTTAAATATTATAGAAACACTGCCAAGGTTTTTACAGATTAATTTTTTTGCTATATCATTAATGGAATTACCACTGTTTCTGTCGTGATTTGCCATTTACTAACAAATATTTAGAAGCTGGAAAATAAGTAAATAAATATTTCACTCATCCTCAAAGAACAGAAAATGCTTGGAATTGTTCTTCTTTCTCAAGAGATACTGACATTTAATTATTTAAGAAATTTTCTCAAAATTACAAAAATTCTAAGCAGACCCGTTGGGCTGTTGAGTTGCCACCCGGACTCTTGAGTCTCGGATATTCGACGTTCATAGACACTGTCCTCTATATTCGACGTTCATAGACACTGTCCTCTATATTCGACGTTCATAGACACTGTCCTCTATTCTGTTTCCAAAAGCAGATGAGATTAGATGATAATTCAAGCTCCATTCAGGAGAGACGCCGTACAAGTAGTCTTCGTTTAAAGACAGTATCGAAAGTTACCTTCTAGTTGAAGCCTTGTCTGCTGGACGTTGCTGGGACTCCTTCGCCTGTATGTTCCTTTTAATCGGTAACACAACAGATTCTCGGTCACGGCTGTGACTGGTTATACTTGAGATGGTCAGTCGTTACCAACTACAGCTTAAGTTCCTCTCACATTAGAATCTAATAGACGTTCCAACGTTCCAACGTTGCAACGTACTAACTTATTAGACCAATAGCAACCAAAACAAGCTGCAAGTTAGGCTACACGGTAGGACAACAGTGCTTTCACCGATGGATTCAAACCTTGAAGCAGTTAGAATCTTGTCTTGAAGAAACCAAGCCATAAGTACATAGAAGCCGGGTTATGAATACTCCCTCGAAGTAATTTTGTTGACGTGCAATCGATCACCGAGGCTGCCTTGCTTCGGAGATGACTTAGCCGTCTCGAATTAGCTTCAACTTAACCCAGCCCTCACATCGGAAGTGTACTCTTTCTTAACGAAGAAGCAAACGGGGAGTTGAGAGATCAATGGGTAACACTGCAAATCAGAGAGTTTGGAAATCGGAGAAGGTGGGTCGACCTGGATGACGTCTTGGAATCGCCCAGGAGAGAACCAAAATCACTCCCGGGGCCAGCCTACATACAAAAGACATGAACATCGTCATCAAAAAGGGTGTGCTGCTTATTCTCCGGTTTGCAACTACACGAGCTTGTAGTGATTGTAGTGTACACGCCAAAAGAACTTGCTAGAATATGACTAGTACTGGCGTTGGCTGTGCAGGATGAAGAGGAGTTGCTACACCCATGTGAAACTTGCAGCTAGTGCGAATAGGAAGCAGGAAGAGGAACAGGGCTGGAGACCAGTCGGAGTGGAATGAGGAATCTGGGGCTGCAAACTGCCTTATAAGTACGTGCAGCATCCCTTCAGCCTCATTGGTAACGTTGCACGGTAAAACCCGCCAGTGTTAAGCAGGTTTAGCGTGCTGGTGGCGCAGCTTCATTGGTATAGAATACATACGGTACTTGACCCGAACCGCTTGCATCAACAGATTTATATAAATTGGTATTGCATACGATACATATATCAGTTTTTAACTAATTTTGTATTAAATTGAATCGAACCATCGTCTTTTATATCAAAATACACATTTTCCCATACTTGGGCTGATACCTGCTCTGCTGATCAACTGCACTGAGTTAGACTTGAGGTCAGCATGGCCACTGTATGTACTCTTGAACTGTTATTCTTTTACAGGCTCTTTGAAGGAATTATTTACTGAGAAGTTAAGAATGGGCCAGGAGTGGGCCAGGATCAGTACAGGGGAGTCTGCTTTCTCGGAGTCCACCGGCCTCGACTTCCACTTCTGAGCATAGGAATAAGTGGGCTACGATAGCAAAATCATGGTGTAACTCCAGCGAATCAGTGATCCCTGCGCAAGTGATGCTGGACTCGGCAGAGTTTCTAAATTTGCACCAAATCCGTTATTCCTTTTTCTCTACTGGCCTCCTCACTCCTTTCTAGAAAATGGCTATCGGATTGAACCCCCATGATCGATCCCAGCTGCCCAGCTACTCTCCACTCGTCCAAGTGTGCTCCCTAAAGTAGAAGTATGTATCTCTGTGCCGGACAAGGTCAACAGTAACTTATGCAACCTGACCAACTTCCTGGACTCGGATTGGAACGTCTCTACTATATTCTTTCAACACTGGAAATGAATCAATTCTTCTTGCTCCCTCGCATAGAGCTACCAATTCTCGAAAGTTCGACTGTCACGGATTGAACACCATGACTTTAGTAAAAGAATTGCATGATTCTATGTGTGATCTATGCATGAATCGGAATTATCTCGTAGGAGAAAGGGGATATGAATCTTGTACGTGTAAGTCGCGGTGGGACTAATTTACTAGTCACATGGTTAGATGGAGATGTAAAGTGGTGCTGTATTCCATGTAGACTTAGGCATTAAGCAGACCAAATCCATGGTATCGGTATACTAGTCAGGGCATATAATAATATTGGGTTAAGGCACTCTTCCCCTGATAGATACGTACTGTGGAATGTTGCAGCACTTTAGACGCAATAAGAATGTATTATCCCATGTGATGGCTGGCCATATTCAGCCTCAAGTTCCAGTAACTTTCCATCTCCCATTCCAAAGAGTCTCGAATATCTAGTCATATACAGGAAAGAGGCATGGGCCGTTTGGCTCGGGCTTGTTACAGTAACAGCTAGCTCATTTTCAAGAACTGTTGATGACCAGTAATTGAGAGAGGGTTGATAGAGTTGTTTGGAAATGAAGCTGGTTAAAAATAAGTTTCAAGTGATGGAAATGGGTCACTCTATCTGAAAGACTCAAAAGAGCCTTTGAGCAATAAGATAAAGCTTGTGAAGAAGCTCCAAAGAATTTGTCAAGGAGCCGCCATCTAGCAATAGGGACAAGGTTGGAAGGTCAGTTAGACAGAGCATGACCAGCTGTTTCTCACATTGGCCATTGGAAGAATCAATCTTGGGTAAGAGAATATGGATCATACCTAAAATCCATCAGGCTCCCACCTGTCTAAAGAACAAACAATCTATGACCACAAAGTTGCATCGTCTTCTCCGAATCTAGTCGCTTCCTCGACCCTGCAAAGTAGGCTCTAACTTATCTTAATCACTTTGTAATATTTCAGTGACTTGAATGCTCAGTGTTATGCAGTTCAGCATTCCGACTCCTTAGAGCTAGGCTATATAATAGCAGAGCCTGTATTAACTTCTAGTATAAAATTCACATATTGCTTGGAATTCCAAGTAAATTGGGATATGTTTTAAATATTTTTAACTCTTTTGTTTTTGTTTTGCTACTTTTAGGTCCAGGTCTCGAACAGTTGGCTGTAGCCTGTAGTGTTAGTTGCTCCACCGTAGTTGCTACTTGGACTCGGTCCATGCTCTGGTCCATGTTTGTACCAAAGCAGCCAATGATGGGTCAGAGACCCAATTCAAGTTTAAAAATCTAAATTGAATTGTATGAGGAGGAAGTAACCTTGATATGTTCACTAGATTGAGGCCAGGTAACATGTGCGTGCTGCTTATTGGAATGGAAATAGAATGAAAAGCATTGAATGATAGCATCAAGTTAGGCAGCTGACTGATGGCATTTGCACACAATCAGTGGTGGCTGTTCTAAGTAACTTAGTCAAGACATGCTTGAGCAAGTGTGCCAACTTTTTATAGTGATAAGCATGATCTAAGTGAGTAAACACTTGGTAAGTGTAGTGGTCTCACTTTTTTGACACAACACTAAAAGTGCTGAAGTGGCATTCGGACTTGGGAGACTCTCACATTGTGTAGCCCTAGCTTCATCTGAAAGATCAAGTTAACTTGACAAGGCAATGACATTTGCATGACAATTCTTGCTCCCATGTGCAACGAAAGTCTGTAAGTCTAGTTCATTCTAAACTTGTTGCATGGTTCCATGCATCACAAATTAAAAACATGATGAGTACTATTTTAAGAGAATGCAATCTGAATGATTTTAAGTCACTTTGGTTAAGTACAATAAGTTTTGCACAAAGAACATGTATATGTTCAACTACTGTGGATGTACTACAGATTTTATGTCTGTTAGAATCAGTTTTTGATGAAATCAACTGTGGGATTGAGTGGCAATCCTTTATGTGCTGTAACATTGATAGCACTAATCCACAAAATGATATTGTGATAATAGAAGGTCGTTCATCAAATTTTGAACTGAATAGTCGGAGACAAATCTTGGCGAAGTTCCCTATGATGATGAGCTCTGTGAAGTGAGCAGGTCTGGTGAAATTCAGGTACTACAAGACTCATAGGATGGCAATAGAGTGAGCTAAAGCTAGAAATCGTACATCACACGCAATCCATGTGATTGAGCATAGACAAGGCAACGAATAATGTACATGACCATGCAAAGTTTGTCGCCTAAACTCATCACTTTAGGGACACTATAGCCAAAGAAACGTCATTGTGAACTTGAAGTGGTGGGCTTTCCAACAATACTTCATACTTTTGATGGTGTCTCGTGCTTTAGAAGAGTCATGATTCTAAAGACATCTTAGGTGGTCAAAAAATTAATTAAGGTTCCACAATTGACTTCAAAATTCTTGTTCAACCTAATCTTTAAATATGTACAAAATTATAAAGTTGATATTATATAATTAAGATTTTACTTTCTAGCTGTCATCTAAAATTTAAAATCTTAATTTCTAACTGTCATCTAAAATTTAATGTTTAAACTTGTCATTCAATATTTTTCATACAAAAGTTGAAAACATCAAAGAAAATTCAATACTTTTCAATAAGCAACTTGTATATATTTTAACAACCTATCCTATTAATCCCTAAAGGATAAAGGGGTATTTCCAGAGTTTTTAAGTACCTACAATGCCATTCTTGCATTTTCCAAAGAGGAGAGCACAATAAAGTGGACCACAAAGTGCAAAATGTGATCACTAAGAAGTGAATATGAAGTGTGCTGTTTTTCAAGGCTCAAAGCTGATTTTAAGCATTTTGGTGTAGTTTTTGAGCATTTTAGTCACTTTCTAGGGTGTCATAAGGTTTCTTCCGCGCATCTTCTTAAAAAGAACATCCTCAATTGAAACTAAATTTGGCCACTAGTTCTAAATCATGAAAATGAACTTTTCCAAAAGCCTTAATTTCTTCATTTGGTGCCCTCTATTGTCTTTAAAGGATGTTTTTTTCAATTTAAAAAACAATGTTCGGTGAAAAAAAACGCACAAAAAGTACCGTGGAAGTGACGCTTTTAAAAAACATCCTTGCGGTACTTTTGGAACGCTAAACCAATTAATGAGTGTATGAATTGACTATTTTAGAATACCTCTTAAATATACAAAGGGCACCGTGAAATTTAAAGTGATTTCGGACAAAACCCTAAACCGTTATGTTCACTTTTCCAAATGACTACATTCACTTTGCCCGACTTCGACGTCTCCATTCTCCATTCTAAACTCAATGTCTTTTCCCACATTTTTGGGAAGTTGAAGAGATCAAGTCTACTTTCCGTATCCCAAACTTAATTTTGCATCGACATAAAGTAGATTCTACTTTCTCTAGTATTTACGGAAGGGGCTAAAATTGAGGAAAAGATAAGCACTTTTTTGGTCCACTTTATTGTGCTTCCTCCCCAAAGTGAAACAAATTTGAGAATCACCATAAGTAATTTAACCGTAAGATCTTTGAAAGTAGTAGGTTACCAAAATCTGTATTAAATTTTGGGTTTGGAGAAGCAACGGATTGGAATTTGGAAGATAATAACATGTGAAGTTTGGAAGACTAGTGAATTTCTGAAATATCAACAGTGAGTTTCTGAGTTTGACTGAAAATTGCTAATTCAAAAATTTATAAAAACTTGGCAACTAAAGCTAATTCTCTTCTCTGGTATGCTAGGAACATGCACAATTTTTTTTAGATTTTTTTGAGTTACCAATTTGGAGAAAATGAATTTGACATAGGTGTTACTCTGAATCTTATTTTTTTCAACATGGCACTTTTTGCAAAATTCAAAAGGGTTTCTGATAAATCCAAAACGGTGAAGCCATAAAAGAGTGGTCATACAAGCATTCTCCAAACAAAAATGCTAAAATAAATCCACAAGGAGAGATCTTCATTTCAGTTTTCAATGTGCCCAAAGTTTGGTTGAAACATTTTCATTGTAGAAACACTAACTTCACTGTAGAAACACTAACTTCACTGTAGAAACATAGGACTGACTCATGTTCTTTTTTTTCTTCTAAAATCAGGGTTTCACTTTTTCACCAAAATTTTAGAGAATTCTTATTGTCAACTTAATTCTAAAGAGGTTAGGAACAAAAACAACTCAAATCCGACCCTTCTAGGGCATTTCACGGGGTTTTCAATTTCTGGCGCAACCCAAAAGTGGTTGCTTCGTCCTTTCGGGATTAGTGAAACATATATGAATTTTTTTCAAATTTATAAATTGATATATATATATATATGTATATATATATATGACTATTTTTAATATTTTATATATATATATATATATATATATATATATATATATATATATATATATATATAAACTTTTAGAAAAAATATTTATTCTTGTTTTAAATAAATTTTGAAACATATTAAAAGACCCTTCCGTTCCAATAAAATCAATGCACCAATTCTTTGGCATCACCATTATTTGCAATCTTGTATAGGTGCACCTACAACAATGTAAACATATGCTTTAGAATTGTATGTAAAGTAAACAACCTTATAAAGAACTTAGAAGACCAATCATAGGTGATTGATACAAGACAAGATATTTACAAGACCTATTATAAACATATCTTGATTGTAAATCTTGTAAATTATTTAGAAGCTTGACCTACTAGCCTATGACAAGATATTTACAATGGTTTATTCATGACTCATCTTGATTACAAATTGGTTTATATCGCAAGTCTTAAAGAAAAAAGATGACTTTTCACCCAATTATGATAAAGACTAAATATAATGAATTGTCATATTACGTTGTGTCTAGAATTAGTGTTTTAGGATTGATCTTAGTTTTATTTATTCTAATGTACAAACTTGGATGTAATTTTTTGATAAACACTTCATTTAATATTCCTACATTGTCACGTACTTAATCAACTTCAACAAGTAAATTCAAGTTGCAATGAAAAGTCGCCCAAAGATCCTTCAAATTCATGTTAATTCTAAGACAAAAAGTACATGTAAGGTTAATTTAAAAATCTATAAATGCATTATAACTTAGGAACTTATTGGCAAATTCATTACACAATTCATTTTAACATAGTTGATTCAAAACTAATATAAATCCTTCACACTATTTTACATCATCTTCATATTTCTAGATTTTTTAATGTGATTCTTCATTTTTAAGCATGTGTGTAGCTATGAAAGATGTAAATGATTTATCAAATAATGTAGAAATTTCAAATATTATAATCTACACTATATAAAAAATTAAAAATTTAAATTTAAAAACAAAAAAAAAACTATATAATACACCTATAAGCAACACATTTACTATCAATAGTATTAACATATTTTGGAGCAAATCTGCCAAAAGTACACCTTAGTAATGGCAAGTTATTGATTTTAAAATTAGTAAATTTAACAAATTTATAACTAATCTACCTTATATGAAAAGTTTGTATATCAAATTTAAGAGCAATCCACCATTCAAATAAGATGATTATAAGGTTTGAAGTCAGAAGTAAAATAGTTGCCTCTTTAACCTCTAACTGCCCAACCATGCATATTTTGCACGATGTAAAAATTTCATCTCCAGTTTATCATCCATCTTGCACTTTTTGTAGTATGATTCTTTTACTAAAATTTGTATGGAAAGTAAGCTTTATGTATGTGTGATCTGATTGAAAAGAAAACAATTTTTGAAGAATTTATGCCTCTCTTTGTATTGAAGTAATTCACCCAAAATATTGAAGATTTTAGTCTAAAAGTGCTATTGAAAAAATAAACTTATACATTCAAGCATCCAAAAAATCTCCAAAAATCAGTAGACATAGAGTACTACATTATAAGTTATCACAACAAATTTCATTTCCATACTATCAGTATCTTATTTCTAATCAAATTACAAAAAAAAATCTTATTTTTTTATTTTTTTTCAAATTTATAGAAAAATATTAGTGATAGCAATCAAAAATCTAACTGTATAGATTGAATATAGATTTTGAAATGTATAATTTTTATTTGTACATCAAGTTTCAAATATTCATATTTGTTGCAATTTATAGTGTATATTTGCAAAACTACCCAAATTGGACATAGGTGAGGACGTTTAGGTTAAATTCTAAACTAGAATCTAGTCTCAAATAGCTCTTGGGGTTAACTTTGGCTACAGCAAGTCCATAAAGGTTTTGAAATTTCTATGAATTCAGCAAATATATGTAATTTAGGGTTGCTTTATATTAATATGAAGAAGTCTATTTATCATGAATTCTAGTAGCTCACTAAATGGTGAAGTTTATTTTTGATAAAAAACCATAATTCTCTACATTCATATTCTATCAAAAGATTTAAACAAGAATTGTGTTCATAAAAAATGAATATCCATATGTGTGACAATTTGACTAAACTTCAAATTAATTCTACTATCAAATTGTGCGATAGAATAATAGTTTTTTTGGTTGATTTTCACTTTCCATAATAAAAAACATCTTATGCTGATATAATATTCAGTTTTATTCAAAAAATAATTAAAATTTGCCAAATTTTCAATTGTCAATTTTGGCCCATGTATCAACACTTAATCAATAACAACAATATCATTAGTACCTTACATGCTCATGTCTACAAAGACATGATAAAAAGCCCAAAAAATAAACTCTGAGCCTTCAAAATGGCTTTGAAAAAAAAATTACAGCATGTAGAGCTAGAGTGAGAAGTGTAGAAATCCAATTCTAAGAAGGTGGGGACTCAAGGGAAAGGTGGAGAGGGACTACAAGCTAAAAGAGGCATACCTTGACGAGCACGAGGTGTATGGTAGTAGAATCTATAGTCTAGAAGGTTAAATAATTTTAGGTGAAACCTTTTAAAAATTTACATAAATTTAAAAACTCTGATAATTTTTAACCTTTTTTTGGGGTCCATAATCTCTATAATTGCCCAACTTTGAGTATTTTTTTCACACCCACAGATCCCACAGAAAGGCTCAAAAAGTGGAAGTTCAGCTGCTCCCTTGTATCTTGAGACGCATTCAAGATAGCCATCACATGTTGCCACACACATGGGCAGCCTTCACACCGGAATGAAAGCTGTGAAGATCACCATCAATTTTGACCTAATTTCAACTCATTACCATTAATTATTCTCTTGTGAGAATTTGGATTTGTGCATAACATGTTCTAATCCAATCACCCAGCAGTCTTGGAGGCTTTGTATGTAGAGTATGAACACTTATACCCGGCCCCCCAAGGGCGTGCATGTCAAATTCTTGCTGCAGTGGAGATTTTGTCACCCTATAATTACCCATAATGTACCCCATGCGTACATGCAGTAAGGTGTCCAACTATAGATTAACCTATATTGGTCGCTGCTAGAATTTGTAGTAATTATCGTAAGTGCTAGTAAATATCCTAAAAATGGGGAAACTTCGTTTTTTCTTCTTGTTAATCACTGAAAAATAGTAAGCCACTCATTCCACCTCTACAAGTATAGTGAATTTCTTAAATGTACAACAATAAGTGTTCATACCTTATGTGATAGTGTACCTCAGATTACAAACCAAACTGAAACAAAATTGCTAGTGATGCTTGCTCTCTCTTCAACTAAGGTAGAGATGGATATTCTTGTCAGGATTCTAATTCCATGCCCTATCAGTGTACCAGTAGTCGAGCAAACAGCACTTGACAACCGCACTCCGCAGATTTCATAACAACCTATCATGTTCTCTATGCAAGAATCTTTGTATTGTATATGCCTACTCACGGAAATAGTGGTCTACGCTCAAATATTCATTGAAATTTGATAAATTTCCAAAAAAAATTTGAAAAAATCAGATTTGCGATTTATGACCTAACACCTATTTGTATAAATTTCATCCCCATAGTTTTCTCAATCCCAAATATGCTAAATGGCTCAAACTGACGGAAATACCCGTCTTTACCTTAACTGGACATGATGCCGAGGATGTCAAAAGTATATGCAAACAAGACAGTTTATCCTAATTTGAACAAATCTAGACTCTGCTCATGCAACTCATAACACTGTTCAAGCAACTAATTTGTCTTCATCACAAAATATTGTCATGGAACTATTGTTGCGAGATTATTGTCAACATGATGACAAGCTGACAAGCTAACCAATTGCTAGTCCAAAATCTGGAGAGGAGACGGGTATTCTTCAACCATCACTAGAGTTATTTATTTCTATTTTAGGCAACATGGATTTTTTGTGAGGAACTATTCAATGGATATTGAAGATGTACATTTGTTGGGCTATTTAGATTGCTCTTGATAAATGATTTTTATTATCTCCAAATATTTCTATCAATTTATCAACTATCCTTTAACTTTACAAATTCTACATATTTCATTGACAATTTTAGATTTGAGATGGGAGTTGGTTTGCTGACTTGGGTAGGAACTAGGAACTGGGTTTCATTTGAAAGATATGCATGATGATTTAAAATAAGTGATTTTGAATGATCAATTTGAAACGAGTCAATTTTGTTGAATGACAAATATGTGTGACAAAATTCCTCATACTTTAGGAGATATTCGTAGTCAAAGGTTTAAAAACACTATTAGTACAAATAGGTTTTGTTCAAAATCTGCCCAAAATTAATTAGATTACAGAACCTTCAAAAATTCACCAAAAACTGAGATTTTAATTATTTTTTTCAAGTTTTGGTTTTTGTACATGAAAATAAAATTTTACAGCATGATCTCGCCGCTTGGATTTTCAATCCAATTTCCTCCATATGCCATTTTTATTATCATAGACTGGCCTTTGTTTGAATTTTAGTGTATCTTTATATGAAAAATCAAGTAGTTCTTTAGGTTTTATAGATCTTATGAGGGTAAAAACTGCATAGACATATCCCTAACCCACCTAGTAACAAGGAGTCAATGAGCCTCAACTCAATTTTATTTTTGAAAGTAATTTTTTTTGGCTAATAAAACACTTCAAACCCATTTTGCAACAAGGGAAAAAAAAAAAAAAAAAAAACAATTTCAACTTTGAACATTATGATTTTCCAAATGGTAAGGATTTTGAATCTAAGATTTGGATCACACATACATGTACAAGTAAGGTACTAGATCCTATGGTTGTATCCTCCCAAAATACATCAAAAGTTGAAAACTTGCACCTTGTATTGAAAGAGGCATGTTTTGATGGTTTTTGGTAGTTTTGAGGCCTTTCAACTTTTATGGTTAATGCGATAAATCTCTAGTAGGTGTTGAAAGTCATTAACAATGGTCTTAGTATCTATATTATTAAAAAATCATGCATTTTTGTTACAAAGTACCTTTTTGGAAAGCCAATTCATGTATCTTTTTGAAATGTGTAATCTATCATTCTATTTGAAGTGTTGTTTATGGACTTTTTTAAAAATCTTAAGATGATTTTGATGGATCTTTAAATACAATCTAAACTTTACATGATTTTTTTTTATACACAATGCATGTTATAAATACATTAAAATTATTTTCTAAAATTAAAAAAATCCTAATTTTTTTTAAAACACTTCATTTTATATGTTTTAGTTGATTTTAATTTTGAAATTGAAACCACCACAACCAATTCAAAAATACTTCATCACTTGGAGAAATTATATATATTTTTTGTGTATATATTTACCAAATAAAAAAATTAAACATGCACTTTTACTTTGTCCCTTGTGATAGAAAAATTCAGATAAAATTTAAATAATAATAATAATATTAATAATATTGGAGCACCATCAAGTTTGCCACCAATTAAAAAATAAAAAATAAATCTTTTTTGAAAAAGTAAGATCTGCTTCTTAGAAAATGAGCTTTCTGATTTTTCTAAACTTCAAATGGCTTAGAAATAACAAGATATATAAAAATGAGTTTCTTTTTATATTTTTCTCCTCTTGTTAATCTTTTATTTTATTTTATTTTTCCTCCTGTAAGTAAATAATTTTTGGGCAAACCTTTTATTGCAATTCTATTATAAAAAAATTATAGTATTTGAATGCTTTAACCACTTGTTTGCTGCACAAATTCTTTGATGAATTATGAAAAAAATTATTATGTAGATTTATAATGGCCTCATGAAACAATTTTGCGTTGGTGCTGCATGGGCCATTGATGTGCAATGGTTGATAGGCCATTGAATAATCTACTTACTCTAAAAATATTTTATATTTAATAAATTTCTCAGGAATCATAAGGGTTTTTATTTTCTTTTAGATAGTCAAAGGTGAATTCATTTTATTTAATAATCACTAAAAGAATAACATATCTTATCTACATCTTCTACATCCATTGATAGATCTACACGCATATAATATAATCCAAATTAATGACAAACAACTTCTTAATTTCCTACAGTCATATCATTAATAATTGAGCACAACTTCAAACAAGGTCCAAATATTTAAATATATTGTATATTTCCAGATTTATATATATTTTCTCTTATAGATATTAATCAAAATATAGAAAAAGTGCCCAAATCACTCCACGATTAGATTTTAAAACTTAGGGAATTCCAATTCTTATTTTTTCCAAAATCTAGTAGCACATATTAGAAATATTGTTTTATATATCAAGGCCCTTGTAGTTCTTTATTTTTATTAATTAAAAGTTAATTTCACATTCAAAATTGATATCACACTATAAAAGTCTATCAAAATTCCACAAAACCAATTTTGAACGAATGGGGTTAATATACTAAAGTAATATAATAGCTTTAGTGCATGCTTAAGGAAAAACATACAATCATGGAACATCAAAGTGGAATTGACATAATTAGTTATCAGATATCAATTTGATTCACAATGAGATATGGATTTTGGATTTTATCAAGCCCATAATCCATATTCTTCTTTTTCACTACTATGGCATCATAAATAGTATGTTCAAAAATAATTCTGATAAAAATGCAAGAAATTTTTGAAAATCCAAAAATAAAGAATTTAAAATAAAATAGTAAATTGATATTCGGCGATTTCTATGGAATTTGTGTATTCTTAGTAAAAATCCAAAACTATCAAATTCATTAATTTATTCTAGAGTCAAACCACCTTTTTAACTCAAATAAAAAAATAGTATTCATTGAGAACCGTCGTTTGTATTGACAAGGTTAGCAATCTTACAATACCTTGTAAGATCAAAGCACCAAAAAGCCTTTCTCCAAACTACAAAGCAGCCCAAAAAAGTGGGTTTGATATTTACATGAAATGCCAAAATGGGGCCGGTTCACTCTATGGTGGAGAAGTCTATTGATCATAAATTCTATGGAAATGGAGCAATGTGATTTGTGAGAAATGAGACTCTTGTCCAAGTGAGGTTTACACTATTGTTAAGACTTTTCAATTGGAGAATTTCAAACACAGAGGAAAGAATATCATGGTTGCCATTATGGCATACTTTTTGTAAAGTGAGTTCACTGGAGGTCAAGTTTCTTCGGCAACCTCAAAGCCCTGGATAAGAAAATTAGCTTTTGAAGAACATCAATTCATTAACCCCTAAAGTTCTGAGGGCATTTTTCATCAAAACTGCCTCAAAACAGTCCCTCTTCAAAGCAAGGTGGATTTTGCAAACTTGGGGTCTTTTTTAGTACATCTAACCAAAAGATCTTGTAACTAACTTCTATGTCTACATGTCCACCAAATCTCACACACTCATTCCTCACCGATTGCAAGATCGCAATTTTCAAAGTAGAAAAACAAGTTTTTTTTCCCTGCAAAAAAAGGGGACAACAGAGTTTTGAAGGCCCAAAAAACCATTTTTAAAAGTAGATATGGAATGAATCTCTCCAAATTATTGTTCCTAATTGAGTTAGGTATATGTCCAAAAAATATCATATTCAAAAAAGTTGTAAAAGGTTTCAAAAAAATCATTTTCCGCTGGGGGGTATGCTGAAATTCACATACAAAGGCCGTTTTTGACAATAAAAATAGCATATGAAAAATTCTTGGATTGAAAATCCGGATAGTGGAAACATGCTCTACTGCCTTATCTATAAATAGAAATTTTTATTTTAAAAAAATATCAAAATCTCAACGTTTGGTGGAATTTCAAAGTTTCGTGTTTGGGCAGATTTTGGCAGATTTGGGCAGTTTTGGGCAGTTTTGGGCAGAATATGCTGCATTCACTGTGGCTTAGAAAACTTCAGCAGCTGCCCAACGAGCAGCTTTTGACACTTAAACCTTCAAAACTTTTGATCCCGATGTCGGAATTGAAAAATAAAAATATGCACACGGAGCTCTCAGAATGGCACACCTCCATTTAAAATTTCAGAAAATCACAATTCAAATTGCAACCGTAGGTACATGCCCAAGTTTCAAAAAAGCCCATTCTAGGACTATTGTCCTTTAGGGGTTAAAAATAATAATACAAATACCACTCATGTTTGTAGCGCTTCTTATGTGCTATCTTTCTTAATTTTAGACCATATTTAAAATTTCTAAAGCATTTTTTTGATTCGCTTAACTTTCCTTTCTACACTATTTAATATAGAATCATCCCATGTCATGATTGCCTTCTTTAAATGTTTTTAAGGATGTTTCTAAGCATTTTTGGGGTTATAAGAATCACCATTTGGATCAAGTTGTTTTTTTCCCATAGTGTTTGATATTTGATCCTTTGCCTCAAATAACCACACCAAGGGCAAAAATTCTTAACTGATGGGTGCGCTTCTTCACCATAATTTGGAGCAACGCTTATTAATGCATCATGCTCGCTCTCATAAAAATCAAAATGTTCACTGTCTGCCCTATGCAATTTAGTATAACCACTAGTAGAAACCAAGTCGGCAATGACCAAAGTAGGCAAGTAGGATCATGACCATTCTGACCAGATTATGGAAAATCTGGTCAAAATGGACATTGCCATGGTCAAAACGGACATGGCCATAGTCACCTGTTCTGATCATTGAAGGCATGTTTTCCAATAATGAACAGTTTTGCAATTTTTCATTTTGGCATTTCACAATAATGTGATATTGGTAGCGGCTTTGAAAGTTGAGTTTTCTGTATTCACTTGCCAAAATATGTCAATTTGGATTCCAAGAGTAGATCAATTTTCTTAATTTCACAACATTCTTTGGCAAATCCAATCTTAATTAGATTTCATAGCCAATTTGTTAAAAAATAAATTCTCAAAATTCTATAATAAGAATTGAAACCAATTGCAAGATTATAATGTTTAAACTCCAAAGAAAAGTAGGGGACCTTTTACTTTAGCAATGGATGATTGCTTAAAGCTACTCTTCTTTAAATTGGTAGTTCGCACCCATGCTGCTGTAGTGTAAATGTAGTTCCTCCATGTATTAGGTCAAATAAGCTTCAACCACATATGATAGCAGAGAGTATAGAGAAGCGTAGAGGATTCACATAAATAAAGTTTCAATGAATAGAAACCAACTTTGTCATATATTATACCTAGAGACCCGATTTAACATAAGAGAGAGGTTTATTGGCTTGGTGTGCTAAATTTGAACTACTAATGATGGAAGAATCATACAACATTGTAGAAATTCTTGGTGCATGCCCCGCCGGTTGATGAAGCAATTTCTTGCCAAAGACATGCTAGCAATTGGAGAACTTCAACCCAACCTAGTATCAATCCAAATCTTTTTTATCCACGGGAAGGAATAAACATTAAGGTAGCAATACCCATAAACATGACTTTAAGAGTTTTGAGCATGTTTTTTTATATATAGTATATTCAAATTTATTAGATCAGATTAGCAAGAGAAAATTAATTCCAATTCATTTTATAATGCATTATTTGGACAATGTATGAATTTTTTAAGTACTTACCAACGATACACCTAATGCCGAACCCAAAATCAGATGTTTACATGCGATACATCCTTATAATCATATCTATTTACTTCTCTAGATTTTTTAAGAGTTAGAAGGAATACTTAGAGGCACAAAGATGCTTATGGATGTTCTTACTTTAAATGAGAGTGTTTGAGTAGTTTTGGCTTCAACCTCTCATGGACAAGTGCTGCTGACTTGTTTCAATGTTTTGATTCACCCTATTTTTTTTGTAAACTAAGGTATATATTTAAGATAATAGAATTTATATTGATATAAAAGAATTAAAATAAAAAACCCTGCATGTAATATGGCATTTTCTTAAACAAAGTGTCCAATTATATAATGTTCGAGTACCCTCTACTCATTTGAAACCCTAAATTCTTTAATGCTTTCTATCCCTTTTTACTCTCTCTTCTATCACGTGCCAATCAAATTCTTAATACATGGAATAACTCCACCTCCCTACGACTAAAAGATTTTAGGCTTCAAATTTATTAATAGCACACACACTTTTCATTAAAGTAAAAAGCAAAACTATAATATTGTACTTGGTGGAAGAATTCCATTCACTCGATACATTGCTAAATCATTTTATACATTGCACTAAAACCGTTATAGGATAAAAGAGGAAAATACCTTCATATTAGGAAACCACTTGAGAAAAGACACATCTTCAAACCATTTGTATTGCATCTGTCTCACTTATGACTGACACCCTAATCCAACACACATCCAAAACCGTCTCTGTTTTCATGCACCTGCTTGCATTGGGCCTCATTCTGGCATGACAATGTTTTGGACCATTAATTTTTAAGAAGATATGTATCTGATATTGTGTTGTGATTGCATTGTAGGCAACTGGGGTTATTTTTGACATGATTGTATGTGAATTTGTAACTTAATTTAGTGTGAGGTGTACTTTTTTGTTGAAACAAGTCTCTTTGGTTTTATAGGTACCTTCAGTGGCATAGTTTGTTAAGATGAAGACTAGAGCATTGACAAATGTTTGTTGAGAAAAATTAAGCCTTAGAGCATTGATTAATGTTGAAAAAGAAGAAGTGATTGGAATGAGAGGTGCATAGATAGCAAGAGAGTAAGATATGCCATCTTCCACTATTTATGGTGTTTTAGGAAATTTTAAGAATTGAGGAACTATAGTGTCATCAAAGTCACATAGTTGGCCTCAAAAGTTCACACAACACATAATGAGACACTTTGAACGCCTCCTTAGTAGTGATTGTTGTACATCATAATCCCTTATGTACTATACAATACACCCATCAAAGATAATTATAGCCCTAGAAGAAGTTCAAGTTCCATCATATACATATATATGTATGTAAAAAATTAACTCTAGTGTAATAATATCAACATGAATGAAGAGCTCTTTAATGTACAGAAATGTTGTTTGTGGCCCACCTGACCTACTCAGGCCATCTGAGGACCTTAACTCTTGTCGCCAAAAACCAACAATCGCCAAAAACCAACAAACAATACCAGGCAAACACTTTGAACTGGTTTTGAAATGGTCTCAGCCTTGTGCAAAGCATCAAACGTCAATTCATGACTCGACCAATCATACTGCCAGAATCCATTGCCCTCTTCACGAATGTTAAAAACCAGCCCCCTTAGGACATGATCAACTTATTTATCACCTATCCAAACAAATGTCCAAACGTTGATGTATTGCGGTATCGAGGTGGGCGGAGCCTTTACTCGTACCATTAAAATGATTTCTATGTAGAAGAAAATCAGCAATAGTGCATATCCAACACAATTCCAACACATCAGAGACTCAGAGAAATTTGGACCTCCTCCAAAACATTCAGGTCACACCCTTTAAATAAAGCTGTTCTAAATGGCAACATATCCTATCCCTCCCATCTCTTGAATGTCTTCTAGACCATTGTACACTACGGAACTTCTCAAAAAGTGGAGCTAACGAACATTCTGGACGAGAACCCCCATATGTTTTGGTTGGGTGTCCCTTGCTTCCAGCGAAAAGGAGTAGTCCCACAACAAGCCCTCTCCTAAAATTCATGTAGATGGGCCACTGTACAGCCAGAAATGAAATGTTCCGAAAACGAAAATTGCCTAATAATAAGGTCTGTAGCGCATAGGCCTCCTGAACCTAGGTACCTTCCTGCGCAACACAGCCTCTCTTACATGTTAATACCAAACAAGCAGAATCACGCCATACCATGTGAAACTATACATCTTTGTGGATTCCAAACTATCAGACTAGCAACTGCAAAAACAAAACACTTCTCATGAACTGATGCTTACAGAATGCACGACAAAGACAAGATCAAACAAAGTACATCATTCTTTTTCGTTTGTTTTACTAAGCAGGAAGACTGGCTAGCTACCAACTTCCAGCTACTAAGACAAAATAATGCAGGAAACAAGCAAACTTTGAACTTATGAAATATGCACACCGCAAGTCAGAATGGAATCCACTAAGGATGACCACCCAAAACCATAGGGAGCATACCCATAAGGGGCTGAAAAGGGCCTCCTCGAGCGGTACCCATAAAACGGGGCGTATGGTCGACCCCGGTAACCCTTCATTCCTGGCACGTTTGTCCGCTTTGCCGTGACCTGCCAAAATCCCAACACTCCACTTCAGACCGATATATGCAAGCCACTCAAGAGTAGAGAATTCCAGATAAAAAGAACGGCTCAGTTTTTAAACGTTATAGAGCCGTGAAGTCACTTCCTCAGGAAAAACAAAAAATGTAAGATTAATAATAATAATAATAATAATCATGAAATGGAATAAAAGGAAAGAGTGATAACCTTAATTGGGCGATTGTGCAATTCAGATTCACTTAGAAGAAGTGCATTCTGAATTGCTTCGACCTCCAAAAACTCCACATAGGCATACCTGATTGCAAAAACAAGACCACAGAGTCAGACGAGTCAGATTAGATAAAGCATATAGATTTGAAATGTGTCATTTAATGATCCCTCTTACAATTCCCTCGACTTGAATAATCTTCAAGTCGCCCTCTTCATGTAGCCTCATAGCATGAGACTTGGTGAATATACTAGTGGAAAAGGGGCGTTACCCTTTGGGCTGTCCAAATTTGTCTGTCAAAATTGTAACGCGGTTCACAGTACCACACGATTGAAAATGCTGCTGTACTTCTTCCGGAGTGCAGGAATAATCAACCTGCAAACACAAAAATATGATACCACTGTTAGTCAAATGTTCGTCTTAATTCTTTTGTTGCTAACAATTACTCCATCAAATGAAAGCAAAAACACGATCTAACTTGATACATAAGGCATGCATCCGGGAACCTGACCACAGAACCTTACGGTAAAAGAATAAAGAATCATAAACACTGATACAATTGAATAGAGAAATTACATTGCCAACAAAAACTGAACGAGCATCGGCCTCCTCTCGATTTGCCTGGGCTCCGTTTGTAAGGGCTGAGTCTGAAAAAGTGATCCACGATATGTTATTGATTACAAAATCGAGTGAAACTAGTTCCATTTATGCTCTTTACATCCACTCACCACACTCTAATTCCAGTTTCTTAGCAGCCAACACAGTAGCAGATTGTTACTAGAAATGCAACAAGACAATTAGACCTCAAACTTCAAGATACTCAAGTACTATGACGAAGTTACACCGCAGGCTTGCGCACTCGCCAACGATTCAAGAGGTTAGAACAGGTGAAAAAATATGCTAACCTTGACTACCGCCCATCTCCCGTTCAACCTTCGCTTGCATGTCACGTAGAGCAGCAGCCTCTTCCTCCATCTCTTTCAAACGCTTTTTCATATCCTCTAGCTCCTAAGAAGCTCAAAACAGGGACAGTACAGAAATAAGGTTATGATCATCCAGAATTATAAATGCTAATAATTTAAATGAAAAATATCCTGAAGAAATCACCAGTATCTCAAATTATCAGGAAACCCCCAAAAATAAAAGTACTACACCTCACCCTAAACGCTGCTATTTTCTCTTGACTACAGAATTGTATCGAAATCGCACGAGGATTAAGAAAACACACGAACAAATATACACATCTCATTGTCCATTTCAAACGACACACCCACTCACCGCAAAAGATTGTAGAAAGAACGCTACAAAGAAATGTTAAACCCCGCCCTTAAACCGAAAATAATATTATAGTTCTTGTCGCAAAAAAAATCCCTCAAGAATGATAAGTTCTTAAGCTGATCGTTTCCTACTTTCGCATACGCGAAAACCAAAATGGAAATCCAAATACTATCAAACAAATTTCTTCCCTCCATTAGCAAATAAAAGCCGCGTTCCGTGCTGAGGCACTAAAACCTAACTCAACAAAGCCAATTCTTCACATAAAACCAAAAAAATCTGCTCAAAATTCACGTCCACACTTAAAAAAAAACTCCTCACCATTCACTGAAAATTGCCTGTTAATGAACCATTCAGTAATCCAACAGAAGAGAAGAGAATATTCAAATGCTATCAAACAAAAACCAACTACCGTGCTCCACGCAACTAAAACCTAACGCAACAAAATCAGCTCTTCACATAACCTCGACTCTAAATTCATGTCCCGCATACTAACACAAACATCCACTGAAAACTGCTGCCTACCAAACGGTTGAAATCCAAACGCCATCAGGAAAATTCCTTCCCTTTGTGAGCAAATAAAGCCCGCCTTCCAATGCTCCACGCCACTAAAACCTAACGCAACGCAGTCGCCACTTCACATACTCCCGGCACAAAATTCACGTCCACAAACGAACAAACAACACTCACTGCCAACTCCCGAACATCCAACACCGTCGAGCAATCAAAAACGAGGCAGAAACACCGGTACCTTAGAAGCAGCTTCATCCGTAGGAGCGTCGTCCTGCTTAAGCAACAGGTCGTCCGGCTCCCCATCCGAGTCGGCTTCGAGGTCGCCCTCCACCTCGTCCGGAATGTCGCCCCCGTAAACTTCATGCTCTTCCTCCATTGCGTCTCTTACCAAAACCCTAGCTCACTCTGACTCACTCCGCACCAAAACCCTAGCGCCTCTGCATCCGACGCCTGATGCAACGAACGGCCGCAAGCAAACCCGCCACAAACTAGTCGAAGAGCTCAGTGGCGCAAATGCGAGACGCCGCCGCCGCTCCTCCTGCAATGCAATGCAATGTCCTGCTCCGCAACTATTGATGCGAGCTCTGGCTATGGCGGTGAAGGAGATGGCCACCAAGCAACTCCGCAAGTGAGCCTTCGCAGGCTTACAACGCAGCATCCCTCTCCACTTCTGGACATGCACGACGAGGTATTGCCAGTGTATTACCTGAGCATGGAGTAGATATCAATCGAAGGAGAATTGCGGGAGCTGGCAGTTGGATACGGGTATCACAACCTTCGCAGGCTTCTCCCATGGTCGTCGAGGTATCAACCGTGTATTGTACGGGTATTAAACTAGTATGAACCGAGTGCTAGGTAGATATCAATTGAGGATCATAAGTTAATTTTATATATACATGTATATGTATATGATGGAACTTGAACTTGAATTATTTTTGATGACATAAAGGATTATGATGTACGACAATCATTACTAAGGAGGCATTTTAAGTGTTTCATTATGCCATGTGTGAACTTTTGAGGCCTACTAGTCATCGCTTTAAAGTTCACCGCTCTAAAGTCACCGCTCTAAAGTTCACCGCTCTAAAGTCTCACCGCTCTAGTCTTCATCTTACCAAACTATGCCACTCAACATACTTCTAAAACCAAACAGACTTGTTTCAATAAAAAAATATACCTCACACAAAACCAAGTTACAAATTCACATACAAGCATTGCAAAAATTACCTCAGTAGCCTACAATCCAATCACAACATAATATCAGATACATATCTTTTTAAAAATTAATGGTTCAAAACATTGTCATGCCAGAATGAGGCCCAATGCAAGCAGGTGCATGAAAAACGTGTGGATATTGTTTGGATATGGCAGTGGATAACTATAACTTTACACTGGGTTCTTTAGATAATTATCGATGCATACAAGTTATTTTTCACAACATTACTCTTAGTCCTACAAATAAGTGAAAATCTCAAAGCAATTGGTCATTTGAAGTTTAATATCTTTAATTTAGTATATTTAGAATCAAACAAAAACCTCGTAACATTTGTTTTGAGTATTGAACACCATTTTGAGATAGTCACTTGCATATCATTCCAATTTCAACATTGTTTTGAGTTTCTTACTACTTCTGCTTGGACATTCCAGCATCATGACGCAATGTATCAGCTCAGATGATAGAGAGTTTGACAAAATACCTATGACATTTCCTAGACATTGCCATATTCATTAAATGACCCAATCTTGTTTATATTGGCCACTCAAATACAGAGACTTTAAGTTCATTTTATCACTTTACCATATTAGTTGGTTACGAATATTAACAGGACTAGCGAGTCTATTGAATAAAGCTAGAGATATTATAATCATCATATTAACCAATCTTAATTATAATGACGACTCAAATAGTGGGATTTCCGGTGTTTTCTCTCTTAATTTGAGTCAACCAATATAATCAAAATAGGACAATCTAAAGAATATGGCTATGGCTACAGACATTATGTTGTGTTTGTATGCACGATCTGTATGCAAAGGATGACTATGCTTTTATTGACCTTTGGGGTCCACTTCTCAAGCAGCAAATGTAGTCATGGCTTCTGCTGACGAACGAGGCAGTTTGAGGCAGGGTGTGGAGACTTGAAAGAAATGCTCCGAGATGGTGATGAGATTCCTAACGACTAGTACGCAGATGGAACAATATTGTGGCATTGTAGCTACACTGACACTGGAAGGAAACCTGTCATTTCTGACTAACGGAAAATCCGGCTTTGGCTTGTCTGTTGTCTCCTCCCTGACTGACAAGCACCACTTTTATTACTTTTATTTGTCTTTTGTGTCTTCCCCGACTGATGAGCACCTCCAGCGGCAGTCAGAAACGACGAGTTTCCTTCCAGTGTGATATATATAAGTCATGGTTACAACGTCACTTCCACAATTAAGATGATTTTAATTCACCGATTACAACACTGCAGAGCATTTTATCACTAGATCAATCCCACTCAAACGTATTCCTTCATTCATGCACATACACTAGTGATATTGGAATGATATGCAGGTGTTACATGTACAGTTGTTACATGTACAGTTAGGTACAGCTCATTTACGAATTCTTGCATTCACAGGGGAAAAAAAGCTTCATTGCAGCCAACTTTGTCGCCCTCCCAAGAGCTCAAAAACTAATATTTTACCATGAAATTTTTACCACAACATCTTCTTTAAGTTTATAACACATGTACCAAATTTCAAGGCGAGAAGATCTACACAAAAAAAGATATTCAAAATCTACCAGCATGTGTAGCTAAGAAAAAAAAATTCAATACAACCAACTTTGACACCCTCCCAAAGATTGGAAAAATAGAATTTGGCCATGAAAATTTTAGCACGAGATCATCTCTATGCTGACAATATGGGGTAAAAATTTCAACTTCAAAAGATTTGACTACAAAGAGGTATTTGAAATCTACCAATCGACAAGTGTTTTTTGAAAAAAACAATTTCACTACTACCCACTTCAACACCCTCCCAAGGGTTGAAAAATTGTTTATTTACCATGAAAATGTTGGCATGATATTATCTCTATGTTGATAATATGTGTGACAAATTTCAAGTTCAAAAAATTCAAACATAAAAATACATACTGTGATGTATTTCACTAGCCATTGATGGGCGATACCCCCATCCGCTGCAAACATCCGCTTTGCTGGGAGCAGGTGTAGTTCTCCTCGGTACCCAAAGCAAATAAAGCGGTACATGTAGTTCCTTCTGAAGCAAGCCAGAAAGGTAAGATTGATTATCGAGCACTTGACTTCGTGGCGCTAAATGAAGAACCTTGAAGACAAAGAGGAGGATTCATCATAAGACTAACATTCACAAGCTCACAGAAGTCTGAAAAGAAATAAAGATGAGCAGATCAAATTCGATAGGATCTGAGTGTTCACGTAACAGGCTTTAACAATGATACAAAATGATGCAAGCAACAACGTAATTGTAACTCGGAGTGACAAGTACCGAAGAAACGAAGAGTTTCAGAGAAACAGAGATGGCAGCTGTGCAGGTGCTCTCCAAACAGTGAAGAATGGAAACGTAGTGGCTACATGAGCTGCATGCACTCAGTGTTTTATACTCCGTTGGAACTTGGTAACCAGTAGTAAGTTGGATTTCTACTGACTCATTAAGCTGCATAACAATTCATTCTGAACGTCACTGACTTGGGAATTTGGTTTAGCCAGACTGGTAGTTTGAGCACTGGAGCTATGATCAGCGTACTAGTAATTCCTTGAGAAGTGTACTTATATGTACCATATCTTTTCAACTGAATACTAGCGGTGCAGGAAGTATTGGAATACGGTGAATTAGTAAGAAAAATTCTAGACTTAGAATCAATAAGCTCAGTATGTGAGAGCCGACAGCATGATAAGTGTCCACTAAGACTACAAAACAAATGTGACGTTAAGGGTGTGGTGACAACCACACCTACATTACGAGCTCCTTGGAATATAAACGGTCCACATATACACGAATACAAAGATTGAAGCTACCACTCAAGGGTATTATGGCCCTCACGTACAACTTATCAAGCTACTGGAAACTGCTAGTCCAAGCTCCACATCTACTAGTACTATCTACGCTTATTCATACCCCGTCCTTCATGGAACAGCGTCCCAATGAAGTTCGCAAAACAATCTCCATTTACGAAATTCAATGTTGTAATCTGGGAGGGCAGGCCATTCACCAGTAGATCTATCGCAGACCCTTAACCGAAGAATATCGGGAGTCCTGCGTTGAGTCCTGCGTTGTACCACCATTAAGTAACCTGAGCATGCGAACATTTCTAGGTTGTCGCTCTCGCAAATGCTAAGGAATCCTAAGCCATTGCAACTGTAATCCCGCACTTTTATCAGAAAAGGGTCACGTCTCTCGCAGCAGTATTCTGAAACAAAGAATCCTGGTTCAGAGGTCGTAGCCCCTTCCGGACTCCCCTTACATAGCACAAACAGACGGTCTTTGACAAGCTCAAATGTCAACCAACCTTCTTCAAACAAATCGATGAAGTCTAGAATACCCATTTCTAGCAAGTAGAGAAAAAATATAGAGCCGCACTTGGCTATCTTGGAAAGGTATTGGTTAGCACATATAAGAGCCCTATCGACCATGTTCTTTTCGCTACTCCAAACTCCTGTGCTTGAATCATAGAGCTCTGCCACAAGACACCCATCTTTTCCGGCACCCACGATTGTCACTTTGTAGGACTTCTTTTGGCGATCCGTCACAATCTGCAGCATCCTCGGCGGAGTCTCCAAAGGATGGAGAGGAAGTGCTCGCCATTCTTGGGTCAAAGGATTGCAGACACAAATTCGTCGCCGCTCATCCTTAGTTTGCTGATAGAAGTGCACAAAACACACTAACCCTCCATCACTAGCATGCATCGTGCGCCATCCGTCATGTACAAGGTTGTTTTCAAAAGACCACCATCTGCTTAAATTAAAATCAAATGCCTGCACCTTGAACTTCTCCCCAATTACTATGAATCCAAACATCTTTGGATGGATATCTGCACACAAGCGCTTGAACCCAGACTCCTTTGCAGTCAGGTTCCACCTCCATTTCCTTGACACAAACCGCAGGCGACTGATGTCAGGCGCAGGCAGCCGTGCAAACACGCGCTCCAAGACATCATCTGGCAAAGCACACGAGTCCGCCGCCATCTCCTCCTTCGGCATACCCTCCAATGCCATAATCCAACTATAAACACTTAATTATCCTAGATTATCTCCACTTACAAGATGAAGCACCTGCAAGGTTGACACCAAAGCACAACATCAATCCACATGCACCCAACCTCCAAGACATAGACAACAGCTGTTCACATGCTAACAACTGCCTACACATACAACTGCAGACCTCCGATTCAACCCAGACAACACACCCTCCTCAATGTCGACAAAGCAGAAAACCCAACTCAGTACGAGCCCACATGGAAGACATCAACGCTCATACATATGAGAAGCGATGCTCTCAAGGCAAAGTCCCACTCAACTGACACACTGCAACTGAGTAATCTCCACTCCAACTCCAGAAAAAACTACCCACATTCCATGATTACGATATCAAATTCAACTCACGTTACTGAAAGCAAAGAGATATCAGTAACCCCAAAAATTCAAACCCTAATTCGTGGCACCATCTGCATGCTCTCTGCATGCTCTCTGCATGCTCTCTTCGTCTCACCAGGGTTCACTCCAACATAATGCAACTCCTGAGCGAAGAGTTTCTCAAACGGTGCTGCTCTGGGCTAGTTGATAAGATCATCTTGCAAGCACTACAATGCTCTACCCCAACAGCAAATGACGATCGCCATCGCCCTTGTCCAGAGCCTGGAAATGAGAAGGGTTATGGCTCTATCATCTACTTAGTGGAGTCTCTTGTGTGCCTTGATAGGAATTCCAGGAAACCGTTCACCAAGCCATCCTCCCACATTGATGACCTTCACGTGCAATTGAGCTGCTCTAGTTGGGCGTAGAAACCCAGGCAAAGGAGAAGGAGAAGGAGAAGATGGTCAGACTGAAGCTGCAAGTGTGATTCTTTCTTGAGGTGTCTCCATGGGTTGGGACAATTGCTGGCACTTCTGTTTCATTCTTTGTAGACTTAAGGCTAGTTTATACTTGGGGTGGGATTAAACCGGGAGTCCGGGTATATAAGGCGGGGACAGATTCTGCACCATTTGGAACCCTAATTCTGTGAGGTTTCTCCACCTCTCCCGGAGCTTACTGCAAATCATAGTACCCTACCTCGTTGTGAGGTTTCTCCACCTCTCTCGGAGCTTACTGCAAATCATAGTACCCTACCTCGTTGTGAGGTTTCTCCACCTCTCCCGGAGCTTACTGCAAATCATAGTACCCTACCTCGTTGTGAGGTTTCTCCACCTCTCTCGGAGCTTACTGCAAATCATAGTACCCTACCTCGTTGTGAGGTTTCTCCACCTCTCTCGGAGCTTACTGCAAATCATAGTACCCTACCTCGTGGTCAGATTCGACATAAATTAATTCAAATGAAGAATGTTGAATGTTTTAGAAAATTATATGCTGGGATTTGTTGAAAGTGCAAAAATTATAAAGCCTTATTATCTAATTTTTCAAAAATTTATTGTTGTTTTAAATTGCAAAAATTCAGAGCCTGCAGAAATAGATTGTACAGCCAAACCAACCGGCCTCATAAAGAGCTTGATTTTAACTCATTCATGAACAATAACCTACTTTGTCCCCATCATCAGTGACAAGTGGGTATTTTCCTTGAAATTTGGTACCCTACCCTACAAAACGTCGAAAATCCGAAATAAATACAGTGGCCCAGTTCAAAGATCCAGAATATTTCAACTCCTATTGCCGGAACCTCAGCACGCTTTAAAATAATTCATTTCGTCATTGGTATGTTGAACCTGACCACGACGTACAGTAGTAGTGAGGTTCCTTTTGACTCCAAATTTGGAAACACTGAGGTAACCTCGGCATTGAACGAGGACTACCCGTTTAAGGGTAGTGTTTGACCTTTTCTATAAAAATTCAATTTAAATCATAAAGATGGTGTTTGTTGTATAAAAGCTTAACCAAGAAAATGAAGTTTATCAAGTCCACTTTTAACTCCATCATGAATTTTGGAAAATTACTATAATTAAGCATTTTATACCAATTGCAAGTTCAACACTTATTATCACGGATGTTGCTTTTACTAAATTTAGATGTATGGATGATTTCCATCCACCATTATGTGCTCCTATATAAGTCATGCATATGGAAAAAAAAATATAATTTTTGAGTATATTTTCTAATTAATATGAATTTTCTTTAAAAATCGTAATAATTTAGTTTATTTTGAAAATAAACAAAAAAATTTAATGCATGTATTTGATATAAGGTTTCATTTTTTTCTTTTAAAAATCAGAATTGATATCAGTTAATTTGAGTGAAAAATAGAGAAAACATAACAGTCTATGACCATTCTGAATCCATGACCATAGGCCCGACGTTCAAGGACTAAGCAGTTGCTAGGATTGATGGAGGCTGGTCTGCATCTGTACTGATGAAGGCATTGGCATACACAGCTGTGAGACGACACAGACAACATATATTCTTAGTTTGGTGGCTGTACATTGTTACTTAATTCCCACATTTGGTGCACACATCACTGCCATGAATATGACATGTTTTCACGTAGTCTTGTCCTGACATCCTGCACATGACTTTGCTTCTTGACGGTGTCAAAACTCATCAAAAAAACACAATGTTCTTGTGTGTTGAGTGTGATGCAAGCTCTGTGAACAATCACTGTTAGTTGGTCTGTTTAAAAACCAGGGTATGCCTCCATAGGCTGCTGGAAACAACAATCAAAAACAACTTATGAAGTTTGAACAAGCATAGTGTTTTAAAAGACTAACTCAAATTCAGAAATCGTATATTCTATCTCAAACATTTTTTCAAGGTTCATCTAATGACACTTGAATTTTGGTCTAAACCTTAGTATTTGAAAAATCAAGTGGCTTTTGTTTTTTTAGATGTTGGAGTTGGTGAAGCAGTGGACCACTATCAATGTATGAGGGCCGGTTCAGACTATGGACAAGTCGAGAGAAGCCCAAGTCAACTGTCCCGAACTTGGTCCATAGGACAAGGTTTTGGGCTGAAAAGTAATCTTAAAATAATGAAGTTGGGGGCTTGGGCCGGGCATAGTGTGAAGGCCCAAAGGAGAAGGCCAAAGCCCAAGACCCATGATCCGAATATTCAGACATTTATAGAAAATGTAAAACAAATCTAAAAAATCTGAAAAAATTAGGGAAGGTGTAAAAACTAATGAAGAATGTGTGGAAAAAATTTCAGCAAATTCTACATTGTTTTGACAAAGTTATGAGTGATTGAAGTTCAGTTTATTTTTGGACAGCATTGGTATAAACCCAATGATTGTCAAAAGGTTCATTAAATAGAACATGACAAGGCAAGTGGAGCATGACCAGCTCTTATTAGCCCATGAGCCTTGTCTTCTTGTGCATATTTTAATGAAAAAAAAGTTTGGCCTCTCGACGGAAGTTTGGGTCAAGCATTTTGCTCGACCCAAACTTTGGTCGAGAGGAGAAACTCTTGGCGCCAAAACGGCCTAAAAGTGCTGCCACCTAGGCTCCTTTGGTGGTGACGGCCTTTGGACTTGGGCCTCTAGTGTGAAGGGCGAGAGGAGGAACTTTGGCCATTCCTGCGTTTTCATTGGTTGGGGCCCTTCTCCTCTCGAAGTTCGGCCATAGTCTGAACCGCCCCTGACTCACAAAATGAGGACCTAACCACTCTCTATGCTTCTCTCGCAAAATAAAAACCTCATAGTTGCTTTATATGATCAAAGCTTCGGTTTAATTTTGCAAGGTAGCACCAACAAGTGACTTTGAAGGACCACTACTGAACCTAGGTGCAGTAAGGTTGAGACACCCATAGTCGACAGATGACCAATAGCCGATATCTTCTAATTCCTAGATTATGAAAGAACAGATGTACCTCATTTGTATATATCGGCTATTGGTTCGGAAGTACTTTTCACTTTGAAAAATTGTACAAATTTCAACATTGGGAGATAATTCATGAAAAAATGCGCATTCTTCATGAACCTTATTTTCCTATGAACCAAAAATATCTCCTTGTCAATAACCCAAGCTCTGATATGCTAAACTGCTTTAAGTTGTCAGTTATAGGTGTTTCTACCTTAATAATTCAAAGTTGCATAAGTCAACAAGTGGTAGAAGAGAGGAAGGTCACAACAACCAACTTTCCTTTGGTATTTTATTCACTTGCACATAGTTTTGATAGCCTTCTACTCCAAGGTACTAAAACTTTTGTTCTCAGGCCTTCGAAATTAAAAAAAAGTTTCAATACAACTTTAAAATATTTGAAATATTAAATTGAATGATAAAAATTTGAGACATTATAATACTTTTATGGAACAAATAGACACTTACTCGCGCCACCTCCCTTTCAAACCAAAGTTTTTTTTCTCCTTTGGAACAAAAACGACCAAATATGTACAACATTAGAACATGTGTGGTAGGACTCTGGAAAATCATAGAAGTTGAAAAAAGTTCCAAACACTTTGAAAACACTTAGATTTCATTTGTAAACGAAATGTGATGTTATATGTGTCATCCAATTTTATTTTTTTAAGTTTAAGAATTTTAAAAATTAAATTAGGGAAAATAAGAAATGATTTGTCAGTCTGGGTTTTTTGGATTATCTTCCTCCAAAGTGTTCCCAGGCTGCAGCCTTCAGGCTGACACAACTGTAGACAGTGCACTCAAACCGTCGTGAGGGAGTAAGTTATTTACTGCTGCCCTCCCCAAAAAAAAAGCCACAAAAAGTAAAAGTTGGGCTTCGCTGATTAAAGCTACAGTAATCTGGGATGTGTGAACGTATTCAATGATCCCGTATATGTATTGGGACGATTCATTCAAGCTTGAGAAAACAGCCGTCATTGGTGTGGCCCACACTTGCACACTGAAATTATTTCCTGCTCTGGACTTCTTATGGGTGCCATTGAGCCCACCCAAAAAAAAGTAGACCCTGATGAGAGCTATAGAATTTCCAGAATTTGTGTCGATGTATTAGACCATCATCAAATTTGTTTAGCTAATTTGTTTCGTTGATAATTAAACAACATGAAGTGTACTATTTTAGAAGATTTTATGAAACCAGAAGATCTTCTTTGGCACATTAAAATTTTGTCATTTGACATTGTTATAGACCATAATCGTTGATATGTTTAAAATTAGACCTAGAAAGTATTTTTATTGGAAGCATAGCAAGAAATAGAGTGAAATGTTTTAGATTTTGACATTGGATGAAGAAATTAATTGACTTTAAAGTTATCAAATTTTTAATGATTGTTTGACAAGACTTTTGCTAGTGACAAGAATTTTTTTTATTGATGAGAAAGATTTTTCTATAGAAACCATATTGAAAGGACATATTAACTTTGATATTTAATCATCCAATTTGGTGTAAGAAGGATAAATTTGTTGATTTCAATAAAATATTTAAAGAATGTAGATGGAAGTGGGATTAGGAGTGGAGAAAACTTGACATTTTTAAAAACAATAAGTTATAGAGCATGTTTAATGAATGCATTTGAAATGTTTTTAGTACTAAATTGAAAGTTTTGGTGGTTTCAACATCTGACCCATCAAGTATAATATGGCTTGATGATCTTAAAATGGCTAGGATTTAAGGCATTATGACATTTGTAGTAAGTTTAAAGATCTTAAAACAATAAAGAATTGTCTAAGGTTGAAATACTTATTATATATTTGTAAAAAAATATTTGAAACTCCATATTTCCTCGCCTCTCAATTATATCATTTTTTTTTTATATAACATCAATTCAAATTTCAAAGGTAATGTCAATCATACAAACTAATTTGCACCAAGCACATGTGTATCCATTTTTCAAATGGCTATTCATTTTCAAGCTCATTCTTGTCTTAAAAAAAATATACATAAATTCTTAGGATATGAAATACTGCATATCAAACTGTAAACATAATACAATTTTACTAGAGGTTAATTAAATGGAACATAAAATTTAATAAAATACTACTAGTAATAAATATCAAGGTATAAGCCAAAAATAAAATAAAATCATGTATCAAAATTATTCAAAAATCAAACCTCCAATAAACCACAAGCTTCATTTAGGCAAGTGCATCTTTTATTTCAAAATGTCTATAAGAATTCATTAATACAATCATTTCGGTAATCAAGAAAACTCCAATCAAGGAACTCAACTACCTTTTTACCTTCCCATCAAAATATCCTTTTTTCTTCAAAATGATTTTTCATAATTTTTTCATTTTATATTATTTTCCCTTTCCTTATTTCATGCAAAAACCAAGCGAAATTGGTCAGGAATGACCTTAAACTACTAAATGATGGAGAGGGGTATCCATTGGGTATTGCTGGGGTACCAAGGGATTGGTAGTTTGATTCCGGTTGTAAAATCTCAACTTACCGGATAAAAAATTCCCCGGCGATTGGTTGCCAAAAAGCAACTTGTAAGTTTTGCCACAATTGCAAAAAACAACTCGTATGCCTCAATAAAAAAAATAAAAAAAGGAAAAATTTGCAATGGAATTCTCACAATTGGACTCAAAAAATGAAAATAAAAAGAAAAATAAAAAAATTAAAAAAAAAGAAAAGAAAAAAAAAGAAAAACCTCACACTCAACACCTTCCAAAAAATAAACTCTCCTGAGACCAAGTATTCCACCACCTACACCCGAGGTAACACAAATCCACTTCGAGAAAATCACGGCGCCCAAAACGGACACAAACGAGAAAAACTCGGCCCAGACTCCACGTCTAAAACTTTCCCAAGCAAAAACCCCATAATTTGGTACACAAATACGATCCAGTCCACCGCCGTAGACGACCCCCATTCATTCCACCCCCGAAAACCAGGTCCAAAGTCTCCACCAAAACCCAAAACCCGTCGCCTCCCTCCCTCCGACTCCCAATTCCGCCATCCCAGCCACGATCTCCAAATCATCGCTACTAGTAACTTACCAACCTGCCCTCCACTAGGGCGCGTTCACACCGACGCCTGCTGCGCCTCCGCTTCGGTTCGGTTCGGCGCTCACTGTCGACGACGGGCAGCAGCAGCAGCAGCGACGAGGTGCGTGCGGGGGTTCGGTGCAGAGATCTGCGGATTGCAGGCGCTCGGCACCTTGGACGCGCGCCTAGGGTTTGTTCTTGGCGTGAATGCGGTAGCAGGCGACAGGCGACAGGCGCAGGCGACGCTAGCTCGCAGAGGTGCCTCGGATGCTTGTGATGTGACGCAGCTAAGGAGAAGGAAGAGATCGATGGCGGTCCCTGTGGAGGAGGCCGTGGCCGCGCTCGCGACGTTCTCCCTTGAGGTGCGTGGATTCGAGAGCACTCGCCATTGTGTGCTAGATCTGTGTTTCGGTTCCGTTCGATTGTTTTCCGTCGGTGATCGGGAGCAGATTTTGGTCGGTGATTAGTGCAAATGCGGTTCGAGTTTTTTCTAACGTTCAGTGGAGTCGTTGCGGAGGTTTTGTCAGTTTTGGTAGCTTCCGCATTTTTGTTTCTTGTTTTCGTTTTTGTTTTCTGGATTATTATTATTATTATTATTTTTATTTTGCGGATTTTTATTTTTTTCAGTGTTGTGGATTCACCGAATGGCGGGGAAATGTGAGGCTTAGCTGCTAGGAAGTTAGCTTTGGTGCTGTAAGTAATGTGGATTTAGGAAGTATTGGATCAGGTTATGGAAAAATTCAGTTAGATAAGGCTAGTGATTGAATCTAGGCAATCCGTTGCTGCGAAGTGAATGTTTCTTGCCGAGATTTTACCATGACTGTCAGGGCTAGTTGGATGAGGACGTGAAATGTTGAACTGCAGTGTTCGATTTTTTTTTGTGGCATTTGGAAGTCGGCATTACAGAGGCCTCAAACGCGTCTATGTTTTTGGTTGGAAAGACTTTAGCTGATAGTGGAACTGTTAGGTCCTCTTCTCGATAGTGCTGGCAGTAGGGACGTTCGGTGTGCTCAGTGATTCGGCGGCATTGCGTTTGCAACAATGGATTTATGAGGCTCGAATCCAGTTCTTGTGTGGCCTCTAGTCTAGAGGTCACGAGCTGCTTTTTTCGCCTACAGTTGTGGAAATGTTTCCTATTCTATGCATTTTCTGTCATTAAGCTGAAGGGGCTTGAGCATGGGCGCGTATCACGATTAAGAAAGTGTTCCGTTCTCTACCAAAAGTTATATTCTTCCTTAGATAGTCAAGGATTAGTGGAAATCTTTTCTCGACAATTCTTTAGGTTTTGTAGAAATCGGGAGAGAGGTGGATCTTCTTAACTCTTCAATTATGAGTACCATAGTCACATGGATGTTAAAGTGAACAGTCTCCTGAATCTATTTGAGCGACTGTAGCTGCGCGCATTTAAGGATAGAAACTACACAACTGGTTTGCCCTCCCGCGAATCGCATTACATTAGGACCATAAAGCAGCAAGTTAGGACCAGTTCAAACTAGTTTTCCTAACTTGATGGCCGCTTCGTTCATGCCAACCCCCCTCTTCTGAGCACTGCAGATCTGTTGTCCAACATTTTGAAAGATTTAATTAAAAGAGTGTAAAGAACAGGAATTGAATTTGGTCTCCTCTAGCCTTTATGAGTATAGTCGCCGTTGAGGAGCCTCTCTGTGAATGGAAACAGATTGAGCTAAGATTAAATTGTGCTTTTATAACAACAGGATGATCAACCCGACATCCAAGGACTTGCTGTTACATTAATTGGTGGTCGCAGCACCACAGAGAGTGCAATTGGTACGTTTACTTGCACTTTCGACGTTACTTGCCTGTTGCATTTTACGAGAACAACAAGGACCATGCAGAACAATCCGATATATGATACTCTAGAATTAGAGTGGAGTCTTTAGCAAATACATTCGGTGATGATATTAAAGCCCTATTTTCTGGCATCAAATGTAGCCCTTAGTAGACGGCGGTTTGGATCGCTCCTAATTGTAAGGGTCTATTTTCTACCATGTCATAATGCAGATTATGAGGATGTCCCAGCTTACCAGCTCTCACTTGCTGAGGACACTATTGCAATTACCCAGCTGGTATGTCTTTGATTTGTCTTGTTAATATTCCATGTTTGGAAGACATGCTGTGTAAATTTTTCACTGCTTTGGAGTTGCCGTACATGTTAGAGACTGCTTATGTTTTTTCAATCCTGTTGTTCAATTTGCCTTGCTTTGGTTCTGGACTAGGATACTCTCGTTACGGAAGGACGGGATCTTGTGGCTGTTCTTTACTCCTACCGAAGCTGCGTGAAAGCCTTGCCACAGGTTGGTAATCCAATTCCCAACATTTTCTGTATCGATTGCTCTAACAGCCTTGTGTACTTCTCTGTCTATTTTTATGGTATTCTAAATGTTCTTTTTGAATGCGAATGAAACTACAGTTGCCAGATTCCATGAAGCAAAGTCAAGGGGACTTGTACTTGGAGACATATCAGGTGTTGGATGTAGAAATCGGTCGTCTTCGTGGAATGCAACGATGGCAGGCTGCTGCTTCGACAAAGGTAATACTAATTTCTATTTTAATATTGGATATTTGATTACATGTTCGTTCAAATGTTCGTAAATTGACGTCAATAAACAGGGTGCAAGTGGCCTTACTGTAACTTAGTAAGATTGACACGAAACACGCTTCTTCTTCCACCACTTGTTGGAACTGTTATTAAGGCTCTGTTTTGAACTCTGTTCTTTAGCGTGGCAAGCAGATGGATCATCTTTTTTGGTCTGTGCAGCCAACAGAACTATATTCAGTATAATAGATTAGCCAGAGCAAGTGTTACGGATTTCTTTCTAGACCTCAGTGGTTTTACTATTGGTGGGTTTCAAACAGCTTGCAAGTGATATGCATAAATTCTCGCGATCTGACAAGAAGGTGAAGGGCCCTACAGTTACGCACATGTGGTACAGCACAGGTTTCTTAACCCTTATCCTTTCAGGTCTTAGCTTTTCCCTATATTTCCTATTTTCGGGCTTGAGGTTGAATTCTGTCATGCGCACAAATTTTATCATTGGGCTGCCTGATGCTATATGTGCGCTCTCCAGTTTAGGCACCTACAACCATGGTTTATGATAGGTCATATGCTGTTGACAGTAGACGCCATATATCTTGCCGAATCCACAGTACAGATAAACTCAGTCGTTTATCAATTTTAGAACGCCAGTTTTTTTCACCTCTTGAAATTTTATGCTACTTGAACCCGTGATCATCATGGAATATGTAGAGCTTGAACAAATACTCGACAGCTGAACCAAGGGCATAGAAAACGGGAAGACAGACTGAGGCACTGGAAATTTTCATCCTCTGACTTAGCCGTATTTAATAGAAGATTTTAAAGTGGTGGCGGTAATGGAGGTTTTAATGGACGTGCAGGGGCATGCTGAGGTTGTTGGATGTACTCCTGCAGCTGGATCACCTTAAAAATGCGAAGGCTAGCATCCCTAACGATTTTTCTTGGTATAAGAGGTCCGTGAAACAGTTAATCATATCTTTTTTTGTGGATTTCTGTTCTAAATTTGTTTTTGAATTGATTTTTTGACTGTAGTTATGTTGTAAATCGGACTACTGATGTGTGTGTATAAACCTTTCTAATGCAGAACGTTCACCCAAATTAGCACACAGTGGCCTGACACTGATGGAATGCGTGAAGAGCTTGACGACCTGCAGGTTGTTACCAGAGAGAAAATATTATTCACAGATACTTGGCTTTTGAAGAGAAATCCTGTTCTCGACATATGCATATGTGGTGAAAATACTTCTAGAAGTTAATGCCATAGTTTAGTACTTGCTAAAGTTGATCCTACTTAATTGCAATGTCATTTGAGCAGATTTTTCTCAGCACAAGATGGACGATACTTCTAAATCTACAACAAGAGGTGTTTCGAGTTAATGGGTATACTCCTTTGACAATTTTAATTTTTTTTGAGAATGTTACTACGGAATATTCTTTAGTAGATTTTGTTTCTCGTTTTGGATCTTCCTTTATATGTACTTGTTCTTTCACGAACACTTCTTTTTTGGCCGTTATTCTGACTACCATATGGTTTGGTGAAGTGTTGAGGATGTGCTGCAGGTCCTCATACTCTTCTGCCTTGAATCTCTTGAATCGGACCGTGTCTTACTCTATTCCGAGCGACACTGTCTTCTTCGCGTGCTGCCCGTGCTGGTAGTTCTGGCCACATCCGGAGAGAAAGAAGGATCAGAAACATTTTTCAAGAGGATCAAGCTTCCTCGACTTATACGTGTCTTCAGGGTTGGATACAAAACACATATGCCTCCTTTACAATTGAAAATGGCTTGTGAAATACGGTTGTTGTTGTGCGTTGAAGCTTTCCTGGTGGTTCCTGCCCTGCGTGAGAAAGAGGTTATTTAATTTTTTAAATACAAGTATTACATTTTGTTGACATCTGAACCGGGCAATGGTGTGATTACCAGGGAGATCCGGTTATTCCTGCATTTCCAGACCTGCATCTAGCACCTGCAAGCATTCTCAAGGAGCTGGCACCGTACTTCACGAAGGCTTCAGCACAGGTTCGACAAATTGGAGTTCCTTTGCCACATGAGCTCAGCCCTCGAGAAGCTTCAGAATATCCACTCTAAGAACCTTATGTCTATTTTTTTTGATCGTCAGCTGTTGAAGTCCCTTTCCAACGAGTACAAATTACTTGCATTTTTTGGTTTTTTTAAGAATTGCTGCTGTAGATGCTGGTATCTGTGTTTTTAAAAGAGTTGTCTAGATGAGTTGTTATGAAGCATTGGGCGCATAGGTAAATGAGGCGTCATAAAAACGAATATTTGCGGTTGATTTTGAAAATGCCCTGTGTACATAGTGCGCGCTTTCTGTAATCCGTTTTCTGAGGAAATCCTTAACTAGCAGCAAGTACCAGAGAGAATATCTTATCGTGAATCACATGACAACGATCAGATCTCAGCATGATGAGTACAGCATAAGATTTGCCGCTGCTTTGAACCAGGTTTCTTTTTTTGCCAGCTTTTTCCTCTTTATTAATAGTTGAAGCAGTCATTTCACTTAGTATTGTTTTATGTTTTGCTTGTACTTTCCTGGTTTAGTTCATATGCTTAGTGTTCATCACTCTTTGTTCTTGTTCTATGTGGCAGCTGCAACTTGTGAAAATGGCGAAGGATGCAGACTCGACAGAAAGCACTCATGTTAAGGAGGATATGTATCTGGTTATAGTAGAAGGATTTCAGTTGTTGAGTGAGTGGACAGGGCGAATATGGGAACAGAGTGCTTGGAAATTTTCTCGACCCGCTAAGGATGCGACCCCATTTGATCCTGAAAGATCCACCGAAGTTACTGATTATGAGAAGGTTTCGAACACTCTCCAGTTTTCCTTAAATGTACATGTTTTTCTGTTCTATATCACACAGTTTTTTCCTATGTTTTCGCTGGTTGCAATCTTCACACATGCTTTTTATGTACAGGTGGTACGTTGCAACTACACACCTTTAGAGAGAAAGGCTCTGGTGGAACTGATTAGCTACATTAAGGGTGTGGGCACAATGATGGAGAGAGTAGACACCCTTGTGGCTGACTCGATTTGGGAGGTCTTGCATGCACAAGTCCAGGAGTTTGTTCAAAATAAACTTGCCATTATGCTTCGCACCACCTTCAAGAAGAAGAAGGATCTATCACGGTAGTAGTGTAGTATTGCAACCATACTCAATAACTTCCGTTAGTTGTATTTGTCTTCAACCCTTTTCTGATGCCATCACTGCAAATCCGTTGTCCACATCGTTAATGTTCTATTTTGCATCCTACAGGATATTGAATGACATGAGAATCATTGCTGCCGATTGGATGGGGAACACGAGCCACCTAGCTGGCCAGGCCTCAAGACTCAGAGAAGAGGGTGTTGGAGTTCCAGTGACTTTTCGCACCCGACCAGCTGCTCCGACTGCTGGACAGGTCTTTACTGAGTACTCTTTATCGTCAAAAAATGATTCAGTAATGTGATAACCATACGTGCATGGCAGGTTGATTAGAGTTGTGGTTTGAGCTATCTTGGGATTCTGACTCTTGCTAAGGGTGTCATTTTTACAGATTCTAAAATATTGCATTTGCATGTCATTGTTAATTGGTAATGTCGGGCACTAGCTTATGTGTATACGAAGGGTGCGCGTTAAGCAAGAGTGACTTGAATTTCTCTTGTTTTGCAGCTACATTGTTTGCAGTATCTGATTCACGAGCTCGTATCTGGAGGCAGCCCAAAACAATCAGGCGGGTTTTTCACCGGCAACGATGTCGATATTCCTGCAGGGGATATGAGGCAACTGGAGAATTTTTTCAACAGACTAGCTTTCTTTCCTCATATACTAGACTATCGAGGTACAACACGAGTGTCCGAGAGAACTTTTTATTTTTTCAATAACAAGTGCTGTTTGTGGTGGGTGTCTCCGCTAATGATGTGAACGATTGTTTCTGTGTTTGTGTCTGCAGCTACACTTGCGAACTTGACGGATTTAGGATTTCTATGGTTCCGTGAGTTCTATCTGGAAACTTCACGTGTTATTCAGGTATGGCCACGATTCAGAAAACATAATCAATGTATCGGTATTTGTGCTGATAGTATTTTTGGACATATTCGCTAGTTTTGGAAACGTTGCGTAGTATCCTCTCACGAGTTTCTCACCCTTGTGTAAAGACTGCAGCTAGTAGGGACACACTATTGGACTCTGACGTAGTTACTCTCCCATTTTGCAGTTTCCAATTGAATGCTCCTTACCATGGATGTTGGTGGAGTATGTACTCGAGTCGAAAGAGGGAGGCCTATTGGAGAGTATACTTATGCCCTTCGATGTTTACAACGATGCAGCAGATCATTCACTTCGTGCTCTGAAGCAACGTTTTCTCTATGATGAAATTGAAGCCGAGGTATTGATGACAGATATGAATAGCGAATTGACTTGTCAGATCATATCACTTGTTGACTGAGTGGACCCTTTATTGATGAGTTTTGAATAACTGTTCAAGATTTATACCCTCTCCCATTCGAAGGGTAGCTATATGAGCCTTTTGATTTGAAACAGGTTTTTAATCTATGTTACTTGCAGTGTGAGAGCTATTTCACTCAGTTAATTAAGTTTGAGTTGATGAATTTGCAGGTAGATCTGTGTTTCGATCAATTAGTATTCAAGTTGAGTGAGAACATGTTTGGCTACTACAAATCCCGCGCAGCAAGGTATTTTTGTTGTTGTTTAGCAGCTATGTAAATAAGGTTATACGAGCCTCCTACGAGTTTTTGTATGGGCAAAGCAATTTTTATTCCGAGAGTAACAAAGAAATGTCAATCTTTACTGTTCACTTTCAATCGATTCATACATAATTGGGTAGATATCTTTTTCCTTGTGGGTCAAAATGGGTTCAATGGATATTGCTGATCAATGTTGGTGTTGGTTGCTTTTCATCACAGTGAAATGCTGGATCTATCATTTCTTGCAGTTGTAGATAATCGAGAAAAGTATATGGTCTTTCCAAAGCGGTACGATCTTCTCTTCAGAATTCGGCGTGTGAAGGTCAGTACAATTTCCTCTCTATAGTTTTTATCTATTTATTTAATCACGAATTTGTATGGTTGTCAATATGGCACTGCCTGTCTCATGTAGAAGAGTTTAGGTTAATGCTACTTGCTAATTCTTTGCAATTTTATCGTTTACGTGGTGGCAGCTTCTAGGTCGCAGCATCGACTTGGCATTCCTTATCGGCCAACGTATGAACAAAATATTCCGGGAGAATCTCGACTTCCTGTTCGAAAGATTCGAAGCTCACGATCTTTGCTCGATTGTGGTACTTAACTTGAAATTGATGAGATCGTCAGTTCATATGAACTTGTGCAACTGGTCCTTGGTCTTTTGAAATCAATTGTTGAATTTTTCAAATTACTTCATAAATGTTACTTATGCAGTATCTTGATTAAAATTGCTCGTGGCCTACAGGATCTTCAAAGGCTTGTTGATATTTTGAGACTCACACACGAGCTTTTGTCAGAGCATGTGAGGATGGATCCATTTCCTTTGATGATGGGGGAGATGACTGAGACTATTTCTCTTGTATCTTTCTCAGGCCGTGTGGCGACGCAGGTTGTTGCTTAACCCACATGTTCCAGAAAAAATTGAACTGAAACTGATGCAAATTTTAATTGTTTTCTTGGTTCTCTGTATTCTTGGCGAATTTTCTTTAATGTTTGCCTCAATATGTGATGGTATGTTTCTGTCTGTAATTTGCACAATATGCACTGAATTGGTATTTCTTTAAACAGGTCTACACCGAGCTTCAGAACGATTTCTTTCCAAACTTTCTTCTTTGCACCACAACTCAGCGTTTTGTGAGATCTAACGTTAAAAATCAGCGACCTGTGCGGAGACCACCGAATCCACAAGCTGATCCCATTTTCCTGTGTGGTACTTCAGTAAGTTCATGTCTTATAATATGATGTATTTCAGGACAGTTTTATTCACTTGGTTTGGGTAAGGATTCTTCGTATTTGTTCGAAGGTGGTGATAGCTTGTGTTATTTTCAGGATCTGAATGTGGCTCACTTCCAAATGGCGGAATTGCACAATAAGTTTTTTGGGCTGCCTCACATGTTTGCGCTCGTCAAGTTGTTGGGATCGAGATCACTTCCATGGCTTGTCCGAGCCTTGCTCGACAACTTATCTCAAAAGGTCAGTATCATTAGAAACGTTTCTATGTATACATTTAGAAAATCTTGTCGTTGGTGTTGGTTTCCCACGATCCGGAGCCTGGCGTTTAGATCATCTAATATGGCGCCGAACTCACAATGAGCAAGAGCACAATGAATTAGGTGTATGTTGAGGCTGTGGTTATCATGTTGTCTATTTGAATGTTTTGGTCCTTGTTTAAATCTGGACAGACTCGTTACTAATATCTTCAGACCTAGTTTAGTGACCTCTTAAATCAACTCATTATTTCCTGTTTGTGAGGACACCCCGCGCAAAAGTATTCATGGATAATTTGCCGTTCGTTCAGGTGTCAAACATGGAGCCCGGGATTGAAGAATTGCGTAACAGCATGCCAAAAGCCATTGCCATCCCTTCTCATGATTGGGGAGTGGAAGGTAATTTTCTTACACTCATTGGGGCACATCAGGATGAAACATATTCAGCGAGTAATCTTTTTGGCATGAACTACTGCTTCTGGTCATTGGACGTGGAGAGTAGTCTCCTAACTGTCCTTTGTGTCTTCGTACGTTTTCATGTTCTCTTACAGGGTGTTGGACTATGCGCTCTTATGACCTCTTGTTTGGGGTGGCAATCAAAGGATTGGGTTTGAGTGGTTGTTTGAATGTGAAGAATGAAACGCAAAAGTTAACATTGTAAACCAATAATTACTGAAATCAATGTAGCTGCTCTTACTGGTAACCATGTATGCTAACATACGCTCACATTTCAACTTTGTTTTATTGGACCGAAAGAATCCACCCGGGGAGAACCGGAGCTCATAACAGTCAGTCTTGTGGGTGGCAGGTTGCCTGAGGAATTTCTCGGAGCAGCTGCAATGGGCATCTGCATATGATGGTTTCAATGAGATGCTACAGAATCTGAAAGAAATAGGAAGCTTGATTTTCTGGATGAGCCTTCTTGATACTGCCATGGTAAGAATCGCTGCTAACTGTTAATCTGCCCTAGATTAACCTTGTAGACTATTGGTCTTCTTGAGGATGTTTAACGTATGAAAGAACTGGCAACCTTCAATGGCTAGTTCAACTACACCTTCAATTCTACTAATGGGCAGGTGATGTTGTAAACCGCTGCATAATGCTGCAGAACAATTTTAAATTCTGAGATAGTGTGACCTTGTTTCTGATCAGTAACATCGATATGCTCTGCAGAGGCAAGTCGAAACAGTACACTTTATGCAAGTAGTTCCTTGGTTGGGTGTTGTTCCCAACAAAGAGGGTCAGCTGCAACAGCTGCTAGCTGATGACAATTTCAGTCCTCTGGTTAGCATATTTAAGCAAGCAACTGATGAAGTTGTTTCAAACCCAACCTGTGCCAACCCAAACGCATTTGTTTCAATGGCAAAGCAGGCACAAGTTGCAGGTACTGTGTTTCATGATTTCGTTTTGACTGAACTTTGACGAAATCCTTCTACAGTTTCCCAAGGCGTTAAGGACGTCTATTGAGGCGCGAGGAAAACTGAAAGAACCACCATTTATCTTACTTTGAAGCCTAAGTTTGCGATACGAGGATCGTGAAATTCTTTAAATCGTTGTTTGTGCAGATATCTTGTACATGAATAATTTACAAACTGGTAGTATTTTGGACTACACACTGGCATATCTTGGAGCTGTGCTTGCTAGAGTGAGGGAAAAATGGGATCAACCATCCAAGACGGGGCTGATCGAAATTACGACATCAAGAGAGTATTATCGAATATATAGTGGCTTTCAGTTTGTAAGTGACTTTGTCTCCTTTTTGAGATTACGATTGAGTGAGCTTAATGCTGGGAGTTGCGTAGACTTGGCTTGGACTTCTGTTATTTTCATGCAAAATATTGGCGCAGGTGCAGGTTCTTGTTCTCTAAGCAACTGATTGGAAATCATTTTACTGTAATAGAGGGCCCAGAATTAGCTTCTAGCCATACATGTCGACCTTCATACCTCAGCTGTAGTGAATCGGACAAATACTAAATCGATTTTACTCTACTTTTGTGACAGCACAACTTGCAAGGATTATCACCAGGTTTACAAGCATCACTCCCGGTGAGTTTACAAAGGTCTATTTTATGCTTTTATTTAAAACTCAAATATGGAGGACACAGCTGAAGAACTTTATGCATTGTGAGAGATAATTGTATTCATTAGTTTGGTGGTGTTCATTCTGCAGGCCCAGTCTCCAACCGAAGGCGACAGTTTTCAAGAACGGTATGGTGATGGAGTGGCCTGGGGGGGTTGTACGATTGTCTATCTTTTGGGTCAAGAAACTCGGTTTGAGCTTCTCGACTTTTCGTATCATGTGCTTGCTGTGGCTGAGTCTGATACATTACCTACGTCCCTGGCATATATCGAAATGATGGCCAAGGGAACGACCTCATATTCTATTGTAAGCAAACTAACCATTTTCTTTCAACTGCTCCCACGTGAGGTCTTGAGTGTTTTGAAAATTGATGATTTATTTATTTATCTTTGGTGAATACACAGAGAATAAGTCATTGTTTAAATATTTGATCGATATGTTAACAAAAGCTCCTGAGACTTCTTTGTTATTGTTCTCATGGTTTAGTTCGTTTACGCTTTTGCAGGAGGTCACTGCGTTTCTGGAGAACGCAAGGAGAGCAAGGAGATTGAATAGCCACGTTTTCTCATTACTACGGGCACGAGCCCCACAAGAGGACAAACTTGCATCGATGATTAAGCCAAATGGCACATTGGTGCATCGGATCAAGCATCCTGTTACACCTTCAGTATATATCACTTTGCCACAGGTGTAGGGAATTCCGTCTAGCATAGTTAGACCAAGTGGCGATGTAACAATAGAATTTGTCATGGATGTAATTATTTGTTGCGGCTCTGTGACTCCTAAAGTTGTCTTGAATCTTATGGTTTAAGTCATTGATAGTTTACGGTTTTAGCGCCCCGATAGAGCCTCAACTTTGTCAATTTATAAAGAAAGTCCCAAGGTTGCTCAGAAGTTTTCTCGCCGCACTTGGGTTTCCTCTGCTTTCAGAATCCACCTACTTACATTATGCACAGCGATGGGAACAGGCTCCTCGTTGCTTAATATTATTCGTAATTACTCTACTGCTCCCAACCTGTGCTTACTGACTTACTCTATGACTCTCCAGCTACGGTAGCTCTGGTACAGATTAGACCCAGGAAATCACAGACCGAGGCACTGAACCTAGACCGTCTGTGAAGTACATCGTTTCTGGTATGAGATAACTCTGCTCAAGTTACAGGCACCACGAGAATCGCAGTAAAATCATGACAACTTTGGTCAGAACTTCACGTGAGTACTACGACATCCTTTCAGTTGCACAACAGCTAAGTTACAACTCTGCCAAAAGCCGCAGTGCCGCAGTGCCGCAGTGATCTCGAGAAGGAGAAACAGGCCACGGCAAAATTCTAGGGGCTGTAGCGGAATCAGAATCCTGGATTAGATTTTTTACTTCGCTGAACTCGAAACAGTTTTTGCTTCGTGACGAGCCTCGAGAAAGCTTTGCTTCTCACCACCTGGCATGACACAGAGACGCACTTTGCGCTGACTCTCAGAGCTGCCAGGCGAGGAAGCTTAAGTGGAACTTTCGGAAAGCCTTCCATTGTGGAAAATCTTCTGCAAGATCAATTGGGGTCACCCACGTGGATCGGAGCATCCAACATAGTGCTCTTGTTCACACTTCCTAGCCGCCGATTTCAATTGAATATGCTGATGTGGGGTACAGTTAGATTACAGAAGTACCATTTTCTAGAACTGGGGGAGGATTTAGTGTACCAGGGTGCCTGAATTTGTACCTGTGCTAGCTCAATTATCTGCGTTTCTTCTGGGGAGGCTCTTTCTGGGAGGCCTTTGTACAGTTTCGTGTTCCTGGATCATTGTAAATGGAAGAGAAAACAGCTTTTATCCTTTTTGTTTTTGATGTGATATTTACTGGTTTGAGATTGCAGTGGAGGAGTGAAAGTGACTGTCTGGACAGTTTTTGATTGTGTGAGATAAGAGACAAGCTGGTCGAAGGTCAAGGGCTGTCACAGTGGGTATGGAAATCCATGTCCTTATTGCAAGCTTGGAATCTAGCGTCGTGTTGTTTTCTTCAGTGTTTAGAGACTTGGCCTTTCCATCACGACCCCATGCAAGGGCCAGGGCTGATCCAACGCATCCAATGCAACGTGAACCCTGTTTACACTGTGCATGCGCTTGACCCGAGGTGGGAGTCGGCCTCGAACGAAGATCTGAAAGGAAAAGAAAAGGTCGTTCTATCTTATTAGCAGCCCCGAGGCCAGTGGGTTGTGGAGTTGTGTCGAGGAGTCGATCGTTTCGGGACATTTTGAGAGGGCGATGTTGTGTTTTTGGAGTTGCAGAGTCAGGACTTCGTGGTTAAGTGTCAAGTACAGTTCACCGTAGGACTGAATCGTTTCCTAGTAAGATCCATCTTCTCCCCACGGACTTCTCATGTTTACATACTAATTGAATCATCAATTGTTGTGATTTCAGAAGTGTGTGAGAAGTGGTGAACTCAATTGCATTGCTTGTTGTTGGAAACTAAAGCTTTTTGGAACGTGTTCACTTTGTGAAGACTTATGTGACGTGAAGATCCTCACACTGATCCAGTAGTATCACTTTTCGTCACCTCCTCAGGGTTATGTCAAATGATGAGTTTCTAAACTAGTTGCAGTAAGTCTCGAAGATTGTCAAGACATTTGTGTTGTCTTGGAACGGTTTGTTTTGAGATAGAGACGTCGAGCAGACCGTTTTGGGGGCTCAAGCTGACGCTTATACTTCCATGTACCTGCTTTGTAGGTTTCCGAAATCATGTGAGAGAAGAGGTTCATCCATCATGCAGGCGCTGAATTTGGGTGCGCATGACAACCTAAGAAACTAGCAGAAGAGTTGCAACATGAGAAGGGAGGAAGGAAGCGCGTACAACACATTATTCTTCATCGTCACTTTGGAAAATCCGTGGCAGGGAAAGTTTATGCTTTTCTTCATTCTTTGATTCTGTCGGAGAATATTTCACCAGATCTGCACCAAACCAGAGCTTTTCTTTTTATGAAAATCACTGCACTCATCCACTCTAACTGCTCATCAGCAAAGTGGCTGCCGAGCCATTACAATCTTGTAAGTTCTCGTGCCTTAATATATTTTCTAAGTTGGTGACAAGTTAGGGCGTCCACGTTCTGCTGCTATTGGATTTTCCAAGCAAGAGCGTAATGTGTAAAACGCCATATTCATCAGTGGTTGTCAGGAAGTGAGATATATTCAGGCAAGAGAGAGAATTTCACCCAACGAGAGGAGCATGCATCATAACGTTCTTCGTATTCCTCCTTCCTGATTGGAGTTACTGTTCACCGAAGCTAACTTTCCGGGTTCTCCTGGCTTACTCTGACACCCCTATTAAATGGCCGTTCCCAATTATTGTGTCTGCTCAAATTTTGTGACTTCAGTTCATATTCTCTCCTTATCAGATTTACAAGATTAGTGTAAACAAAACATAAACGGGATTGCCTAATTTAATGAATACTAAACAACTATGCGCCTTCACTAGCTTGGTCGGTACTGGAGAGAAGAACTACAACATGATCAACATGTGCAGTGCTTACTACCTGTTTTAATTTCTTTTTAGTCCATACAATACGGCCTGGATTCAGGTTGTTACTCAAAAACATTGAAGCATAGTGAGTAGCAGATTTGTGATGAGTTGCAACATTGATTGACACATATGTGAAAATTTGTTGACCAGGATTTTCTTAAACGAGTCAAGGGTAGTTGAATTCGGAATTGGAGGATTCCAGCGTTAAGAGTCAAAAGCCAACACTATTTTGAAGATCGAAGTGAACGGGCATTGCAATCTAAGTATCAGTAAATCTGGATTTCGAAGAGCTATTAGCTTGCAGTAGGAGAAAGAGCAAGCTAACCAAATCAGCAGACAATACTTATCATGGGGAGGAGACCCTGTTGTGAGAAAGTGGGGATCAAAAGAGGGCCATGGGCTGCAGAAGAAGATAAAAAGCTCGTGTCCTTCATCAACACACATGGCATCTCATGCTGGCGTGCCGTTCCGAAGCTCGCAGGTAATTTCATACTCAAAGGCAAGTCTGCTGATCATGCTCGGTGAATTAACGTCCTCGACTCCGCACAATCATCTGCTCTACTCGCTATTTGTTGGCCTCCTTTTCTCATGTATAGAACGTTTGAAAACGTTCATGTCAGGGTTGCTGCGGTGTGGCAAGAGCTGTCGCCTTAGATGGATGAATTACCTCAGACCAGACCTAAAACGTGGCGTCTTGACTGAAGCAGAAGAGAATTTGGTCCTTGAACTTCATTCGACCCTTGGCAACCGGTATGCTTCTTATTCCGGAATTCAGATTTCGTATGACCTTCTATGCAGTAGCAATCTGAATATTGACTGCACTGATCTAATCAACTTCACTGAGGCTTTATATAATAATATTCGCTTGTAGTTGGATTCTTTTTGGGTTAGTGTTGGTCCACATTGTTTGTACAGAGATTCATGCAGGACTTCTGCATGGTGCTGTAATTTAGTTCTCTAAGTGTACAGTTCATATACATGGATGTGGCTGAGGTGTTATTTTGATGACTCCCCTTTTGCCAGGTGGTCACGAATAGCGGTGCAGCTCCCAGGACGCACGGACAACGAAATAAAGAATTTCTGGAATACGCGCTTGAAAAAGAGACTTCGCAACATGGGCATGGATCCCAACACTCACAAGGCTGTAGAATCATCTGGGACAGATGGTGACACGGAAACCGTTGACAGCAAAGAGGAGCACTCTTGTTCGACTCTTGCAAGCCATAATTTCGAGCGTTCTCAAGATCAATCTGTGGCACCAGCTTCGCAATTTTCACAAGAAGTTGCAGCACAATTGAAGAGCTTTGAGGGTGAAGCTGCTCGAAATGTACTCAAGGAAATGAACCTAAAATCAGAGCCAATTTGTACGAATCTCAAGCAGAGTAAATCTGGCTTGCAATCCTCTAGCACTGATTTTGAATTAAACGCCAAACTGTGTAAAGTAGCATCAAGTCCTAATCATTTGGAGAAAGATCGCATCCCTAGTCTTCACTGCAATGCCCAAGATGGCGTCAAATTAGAGGTGGAAGAAGACCTATTCACTGGTGATCTGCATCCACATGCGCGGCACCAGAGGCAGGAGGAATATTGGTTGAGCAGTATGAGCAGTACGGATCGTGAACATGAGTTGGCTCTTACTGCAGGTACGTCAATTGGGCTGTCTGAGGGACTCACTGCAAGTAGTGGAATCTTTCAAGAGCTTGCTACGAGCACTGGAAGTATTTTGTTTCGGCAGAGTTCAGGCTTTTCCTTCTCCGACATGGCTGCCGGTAACTGGTCCTTCTTAGGAGATATTCATGGACAATCAGCTTCAGGCTATGGATCAACCAGCACTATTCCTAATTCCTGGAATGATTTTCACGGTTTCAATATGCAACTGCCTGGAGCTGGGCGTCCATTGCAGGAGCCTGAGCTTCAGAAGCTGGCTGCAATCCTGGACCAGATTTAGCTAGCCAGGCTATGATATATAGCTCAATTGCAGCGAGGATAATTTAACTTCCTGCAACTTGCTAACAGGACCTGTCCAAGAGATCAGTGGATCTGTAACAGCTCATGTTGCAGGTGCCGGTCCTATGTCTGGAGGCTGCGAATGAACATTCTCAGTGTGTGGCTCTTGCCTGGTGCCCTGAGAGAAGTTTATATACTTGCAAATCCATACGCTTCCGAACCCAGAGTGTCCATATTCTTGATTTCATGGGACACAATCAGTGAATGTTAGCAAGTGATGATGTGTATATTCGATTAAGTTTGAGACTTCTATTAATTTAAAGATGTTAACACATGCTGTGCTGTCCTAAAGTTGAAGCGGCTCAGATTACAAGGGTAGTAGGGACGAGTGCACTGTTGTTCACTGGTGAAATCAATATGCATCCTACAACTTCAGGCACAGTTATTAAGGTGGTTACCCCATTCCCAACTGAATAAAATCATACTGCAAGGGAAATGAGCAAAATCGCTGGGACAAAATTTACACAAATGAGCCAAGTACATAAAAACCCACTGCAGGTGGTTTGAGAATTTTAGGAATTACTCTGAATTAGTTATGATTTATGGAATGGAAAAAGGGGTTGTCCCATTTCCAACTAATAGGCTCCTCCATTTACGACACTTTCTAACCCACATACGAACATGCATTGCCTATTTTCAACTGAGTTTCCCCCAATTCCGTCTTCACATACTGAGATGCACTTTGATACAAACAGTGAACCATATCTAAAAAGTCGATGTGCCAATGCTTGTGCATCTCATTTCCAACACCCCTTTACCCAAAATATACTCTTCCTTTGAGACCAGCTATGTATCTACTATTGCTGACACGTAAGATGAAGTCATCTGCCACCGTCCTCTAAAATTGCAACTTTCCAGCAGCGGAATTGCCTTCCTGCTGGCCACAACTTTAGCTGACCGCCCCAAACAGTCTTCACGCCCGAGGCCAATGGATCTCTGACTTTTTGCAGCGAGCTTCTCACCTCGCCAAGCCTTCTCTCTTCGCCCAGCCATCCCTCCCGCTTCTGTGCGTGGTCCTCGTAGCGTCCTTTCTTATAACTAAGCCTCCCGCGCCTCTTCTCTACATCTGATCGTCACAGGCTTCCCCCCTTCCTCTGCCGTGGTGCGTTTTGGCTGTGTCGACAACCTAGGGTGCATTCGCAGCAGCTGTCTTAAGCTATGTACCTCTGTTGGGTCAGTGACATGTGTGAGTTTGAGCCTGAGCGTCTCCCCTGACGACTACTGCTTCGATTGATGATGCAGAGCCAGCATGCGCTGCAGTGAAGCGAAAGGCTCCTGCTATTGGAATCATTTCGAAAAGATCTGGTGCTAAATTTTTGGCCTTCTTTGCTTTCCTCCTTGCTATGGCTATTTTGCGATTCCAATTGCATGCAGCAGACGGTGGTTGGTAGGTTGCCAGACTGTTCGGATTTGCCACGGCTTCTTGTATAGATGTCCAGAGTCTCTCACCCGCGTCCTTGCATGCTTTGGATGTCCAGCAGCGGGAGAGAGTTTTATGCTTTAATATTTCCTCATTTAAAAACGGTAATAAAAGAGGTGTAAATCATGAGGGCAAGAAAGATGCTACAAAATTTTCAAGCCGATCGACATTGTAGAGAAGAAATGCTTATCCGAAAGACTATTTGGAACCCTAAACAAGCGATAAACGCCCCTGCTTCTTTCACGTGACAGTATCTAGAGGCAGGCCCGAAGACAAGACGAGTGTAAGAAAGGGTATGTTAAATGGGTACCTGAGAGGGCGACAATGTCCTGATCGTTCAAGCCCATTAGGGTATGTGCCCATGAATGTTTTGAAAAACTTAAGAGATAAATGAACACACCTAACGCAGCTCTTGAAAGCAGAATTGAGTAACAAGTTCTACGCTAGCAATGTGGATCCACAAATCTGCTCTTGCCTGCCGGGCTACTCTTGATGGCATGGTTGGTCTGAAAGAGAGCAACGATACGATCCAAGAGTGTACCTGCGGAGCTTCTCTTCATGGCATGGTTGATCTCAAAGAGAGCAACAATACAAATCAGAGCAATGCTCGCTCGACGGAGCTTCACAAGCCAACTGAATGCCATTCGAAACCAACTGAATGCCATTCCCAAATGAGTGCCTCTAGGGGCTGCAATTCCACATTGATTTCCATCTTAAACCAACCATAACTACTCTCATTAACCACAGCCATCAGTCACTAATCCATTCCTGCCACTCTTAAAAATACAGGTGAACAACCTTGTCCATACCTTAATCCCAAATCTCCCTAGCCACTAAACCATTACTCCCGCTACTATTTCTGCCCTGAACTCAACCCATTTCCAAGTGCATATGTAGGTACAGTGGTTTTTTAATTTTATACCATTGGTTTTGACGCCAAACTATAGCCATTGGAATAAGGAGCCAGTTGGGAATGGGGAAACCACCTTACTCTTGCTTCATGTCGATTTTGAAGAATTAGTATCTTGTCGTAGACTTATCAGTAGAAAACCAGGTACTAAGCCCAGCATTTATATAAAGGGAATCAAGTTATTGTTAATATGTTCATACGAAACATATTTATGGTGTGAAAACATTCCATCCAGTTTATGCATTCTATGACTATGAAATGATACAAAAATGAATTTGAAGTTTTGTAAACATCAATCTAAATTCAATCATTTAATTAAAAGAACAGAGATATATCTCAAGGGTTACTTGGCATAAAAGAACTAATGACTTCCCGGTCGCAAAAGAGCTAATGGTTACATAGAGCTACAAGATCCTACTTTATGCATGTCTGACCCTATAAAGCATCAACTCAACAAAAATGCTATGATTTAGGGTCCGGTCAGGCTCCCCATGAGTCACTTTTTATAGGATGAAGCTGTAATTTTGGCACAATATAGAGAATTATCATAATTTTCTAACAAGACCATTCATGCTTCAAAATTCCTCATACTTTAGGTGATATCCGCAATCAAAGTTTGAAAACACTTTTAGAGCATACTGAAATCTGCCCAAAACAGCAATTGATGCTCAAAATCTGCCCAAAATTAATTAGATCGCAGAAACTTCAAAAATTCACCAGAAATTGAGATTTTACTTTTTTTCAAATTTTGTATTTTCTACATGTAAATACAGTTTGAACGCATGATCTCACCGCTTGGATTTTCAATCTAATATTTCTTCATATGCCTTTTTTACTATCATAGACCGGCCTTTGTATTTGAATTTCAGCCGCACCTCCATGTGAAAAATCAAGCATTTCTCTAGGTTTTATAGGTCGTATCATGGAAAAAAGTGCGCGTACATATTCCTAACCCACCTAGGAACAAGAATTTTAAGAGCCTTGCATAAAATTTGCTTTTGAAATTGGTTTTGTTGGCTCACAAAACACTTGAAATCCATTTTGCAATAAGGGGAAAAAAAAAATTCCAACTTAGAACATTACTATCTCACAAATGGTAAGGGGTTTGAATCTAAGATTTGGGGTATATATACGTGTACAAGTAAGGTACTAGATCCCATGGGTATTCCCCCTTAAAATACATCAAAACTTGAAAACTTACAACTTGTATTGAAAGAGTTCAGTTTTGATGATTTTTGCCAGTTTTGAGGCCTTTCAAGAAGAAGAACTCTTGCCCTGAAGGGGCCGACGTGAATATAGTTTTTGTTCGTTCTATCCACTAATCCGATGGCCTCTGGACAAAGGATAATGAATCTAAAGCTACTCCCCTCTTTTGAAGGTAAACACTTTTGTACACTAAATGCCTTGAAGACAACCAACATGTCATCCCCCCAAGGTCTTTTTGGGTACCCATGCAACGAGGTCTCAAGACCCCCCACCATAGTTGGATGGACTATGGTAGTAAATACCCCATCAGCATAGGGATTTGAACCCACGACCATCTCTCCGGTATACCATGACTCAAATCACTATACCACGGTCGTGGTGCTTAGCCTTTCAACTTTAGGGGTTAAAACATTATAATAATCAGGTTTCAACGACGTCAATATCAATATGAACTTAGGGGCACTTAAAGGGGGGAAGCACAATAAAGTGGACCAAAAAAGTGCTTAACTTTTCACCAATTTCAGCCCCTTCCGTAAACACTAGAGAAAGTGGGATCTACATTATGTCGATGCAAGATTAAGTTTGGAATACGGAAAGTAGACAGTTGATCTTCTTCAACTTCCCAAAGTTGCGGGAGAAGACATTGAGTTTACAGTAGAAAACGGAGACGTCGAACTCGGGCAAAGTGAATGGCCTCATTTGGAAAAGTCAACATAACGGTTTAGGGTTTTGTTTGAAATCACTTTTAATTTTGCGGGGCCCTCCTTATCTTTAAGAGGTATTCTAAAATAGTCAATTCATATACTCATTGATTGATTTAGGATTCCAAAAGTATTGCAAGGATGCTTTTTAAGAGGGTCTTTTTTGCGATACTTTTTGTCATTTTTTTTTCACCGAACATTGTTTTTTAAATTGAAATTAACATCATTTGAAGACAATAGAGGGCCCCAAATGAAGAAATCAAGACTTTGGAAAAGTTCATTTTCCTGATTTAGAACTAGTGGTCAATTTTAGTTTCAATTTAGGATGTTCTTTTTACAAAGATGTGTGTATGATACCTTTTGATACCTTAGAAAGTGCATTAGGGGAAAAATCAGGTCTCCAATGGGCCTTGTAAGACAGCCCGGATTAGGTGAGCTTCCTGCCGGCTGACACTTTTCTTTGAAATCTCATTGGTCGATATCCTGCCCGCTGACAACAAAATTTGCCCCGCTGACAACAGGATTCGCTGACAACATGATCCGCTGACAACAGGATCCGGTACTGTCCAATGGGGTGACAGCAGTGGGCACACGGTCGGTAACAGTGTCATTACTGCTTGTATTGTCCAATTGGGGGGGTGGGGTGGGGAAGGGAAGCGATTGGCTGGACCCCCAAAATGCCAACTGCTGGCACTGTTGGCAGCATTTGGCGACCTGCTGGCACAGTTGGTGCCAGCAAGTAAAGTGCATGGGCATGGCCTAATTTTCAGGCACGGATTCCGACCAAAGGCCCATTGGAGACCCCAATCTTCCTCTAATGGACTAAAATGCTCAAAAACTACACCAAAATCCTCAAAATCAGCTTTGAGCCTTCAAAACCAGCACAGTTGATATTCACTTACTAGTATTCACATTTTGCACTTTGTGGTCCACTTTATTGTGCTCTCCCCCTAAAACCATTAATAAATAGATATAAATTCAAACTCGCGACCTCTCGCACACGAAGCAAGAATCATACTACTAGACCAAGCTCTCAATACCGAGGCCCACAAGCAAGATCCATCACTGGTCTGCCAAAAATTTGTAAACTTTGCGTGCATTTACAAAGGCGGGATTACACCGGAGTTTATCTTTGTATTGGAAGTGTATCCAAAAACACCAAATGTGACTGCATTCCTATCTTGTCTACCTTTAGGTGACTGGTGACATTTAGTGTTTCGGTTTCCTATTAACGTTTGTAAAACTCATCAACAACTCTTGTGTAATTCAAAAAGATTGACTTCATTTTAAATCTTCCGATTCCTTTTGGAGAGTTGGAAGAAAATTGAGTATTTCACATAACTCACTTTGGAATTTATTTTCTTTCCAAACACATTTCAAGTGCACTTCAAACATTTCTAGGACTAAGGTAGAAATACCATAAACGGTGAGCCCCCCAATTACCATATCGTAGACTTTTGCTTTGAGTGTGAAACTGCACAAAGCAAAAGTCTACAATATGGTAATTGTAGCCTGCAGTATATGAAACTGCACCTCATCCACTGAAATCAAAGAATATTTATCACAACCTAATTGGTCTGGAAACTTATAAAATTAAGGTGTGTAGAGCTGTCAACTCAAGGTGAGCATGATATTGGTTTTAGAATAGTCTATGGCACCATAAGGGGGTCAACTTACTTTACACTTTAAAAAATTGTAGAAAATTATTTACTAGACAAAGAAATATGAAACCACTTCGCCTCATCACGATTTCTTCTTCGAGCCATCTGTGTAATAATTCTCAAAAAAATACACCCATTTCTCATATGCAAATCTCCTTATTTTCACTATTTATGGTATTTCTACCTTATATAGCACATTGTTTAAGGTGGTTACCTCATCACCAACTGGCTCTTTTCACCAACAACTAGGGGGTATTATCCGCAATCAATGCTCTAATGATGTTGGTTGTACCATGAGTTACAGTTGGTAGTTGTTCTCTCTTGTTGGTTTAGTATATGTATAGTGGGTGGCTGAGAAACCACCCACATTTTAGATTGGTAAGCTTGGTGGGGAGCTATAAAAGGAATCCAATTTTGAAAGATGGATAAAGTGAACAGAAAAGTGGACTAATTGGAATAATTAATTTTGGATTAATACTGAATTAGTTATGAATTTTGAAAGGAGAACTTGTAAGTGGCTCAAAAACCGCTCGGTCTAAAATGTACACCATAAGTACCTAGAAATTTTAAATTGGAAGCTATAATGTATCACCTGCTTAGAAAGATCTACCCTGCGGTTTGAGGTGCCGTGCGGGTTTTGAGCCACATACCCTAAGTGTGGTTATAGATTTGTTGCTCTTGGTTTAAGCATCTTTAGTACACAGAAAGAGGTGTACCTATATGACGTGAATGGGATGGGTTTAACTTTGAAAATTTATAACTAATTCATTCTTCATCCAAAAATTATGTTTCAACTTGTGTTGGAATCCATTTCTTCTTGCCTATCTCTAAAAAATAACAACACTAAATAATATCAATGCCTCATAACCGTATTCCTTATTCAGTTGGGAATGGGGTAACCACCTTAGTGCAACTTTAAGAAACGTGATACTCGCTCCTTCATTCGGGGAACAAAGCCGTGATCTAGACAAGCGTGGGAACAAATCCGTGGCGCTTGCATTATGTCATACAGCCCCGATTATCCACCGACCATGGACTCCATTGGCCGCCCCCGGAAACAAAATGTAAATGGGCGGAATTCACTCCCGAGGTCTCGAAACTCGCAACACACTTTGCTAGATCTCCATCATCGCGATCGTCCCAACTGACGGTGCCGGCGCTAGCTTCCACTTTTGCACCTCCACACCGCCGTAACTTCCCTGAGCTTTGTGGATCGTCTTTCGTCGCAGTTCACCACCGTACTGTTGCACCTCCACACCGCTTCTACTGTTGCACCTCCACTTACCGTCGGCGCTTCTACTGTTGCAGTGTTGCACCTCCACAGCTTGTCTAGATCTTCTTTCGTCGCAGTTCGGAACGAACTAAGAACCTGAGTGACTCCGACGGTGTCGAAAATCTCCATTTCTTGCACTGTAAGTCTGTGTCGATTCTCTGGCTGTGGCTGCAGTTGCATTCTAGAGTTTGTAGTCTGGTCGGCATTCAACCTGGCGGAGGTGCTTGCTCGTCTTTCGGAAGTAGAACCTGATGAGCGCGCTAGCTCCGCCTTCTGCACAACGTCGATCGTTGCAGAATCTCGTAATGTAAGTAATATCTGTAGAGGTTCAGCTGGCTGGTCCAATTTTCGCATTTCGTTGTAGAGTATTGAGCCTAGTATGCGGTCGGCACGTTGTCATCGATCAGAGGTTTTTCTTGTTTGAGTTCTGTTTCGCTTCTCTGGCGGTGGCCATTATTATTACAGTCTCTGCATTCTGGCAATTTCATTCTAGAGGTTTTAGTCTTGTCAAGGTGTACTGCAACTTTGAACCAGAACCTTACCGCGTCGTCCTCTTCCTCTCGTCTCGCCGTTTGTTGCAGGACGGAACTAGAACCTGAGCGTACTCCAGACTCCGCACTTCGTCGATTGTAGTGCTTCGTAATGTAAGTTCATTTCGGCTTGTGGACGCCTAGTTTGTGTATTGCAATTGCGTTTTCCCGATTCCGTTCTAGAGTTTACAGTCTGGTCGGCAATTTGGCGAAGGTGCTGGTTGTAGATTATAGGTTTCCAAACTGGATCTCTAGCCATGGCCGCTCTGTAAGGTCAATTGCATTCTGCCAAATTTATTTTAGAGTTTTTAGTCTGCCTGGCGCGCACTGCATTCAATCTGGCGGAGTTTCAGGTCGTTTTACTGTTGCTTTCCGTTACACCTGGTTCGATCAAGATTTGGAATATTTTATTTTATTTTATTTGATAAATGTTTTTCTTCCCGGTGATGATGCTTTCTGATTGTGAAGCGCAGAATGCCAGGGGTTGCGTCCACAAGGTTTCAGTCTTAGAGATGGAGTCTCAGGATGAAGACGTAGTTAGAGGGGTGGAAAGGAAGCAAATGCAGGTCAATGGAACAGAAGTCGCTTCGTCTTCTTTTGAGGTTTGATTGTGCTTGCCTATTTGGTTGTTTGTAACCTAGTTCGCATTGTGGTGATTATCTCTCTTCTAATGTTGAAGGAAGGGGGCAGAATGGCCAAGGAAGAATCTATCAGCGTTCTACCCTTATCTAGAATTGACTTGACATATATATGTTCTTGTTTAAAACTGAACTTAATTGTTTCGCTCCAATGTAATACTGGTGAGCACATATGTAAAGCACTCTTCACACCTAAAGTTGCAAAATAATGAAGCGCATATTTGCTAACAATTGGTTGCCGCCTTGTTAAGTTTTGTGGAGAGACTAGTCCCAAGCCTTATGTTGTAAGGAAGTCAGTAACTGTACAGGCACTTGCTGACATTTTAAAATTTTGGCTATACTTCTACATATATATATGTTGAAATTAGGGGTTTCCAGAGGGCATGTAAGATGTACATATTCAATGCGGCCTTCACAATGCAAGATAGCAGTACTTGATCGTGACAGTGTATCTCACTTGGCTCATGCTTTGGCAGGTTGGACTCGATGTAGATCGTCGACCTAATCTATCAGCCTTGCAAGCTGCCACATCTGAACCTGAGGTCGTCACTAGGCCTACTGCCAGCTCAAGCCATCTTCCTCCTCTTCCTGCCACTAAGCCTGGAAAAGTCTCTGCTTCTCATGGGCAGCTTCCTCCGCATGGCCCGAGGTTGCGATCAAGAGCTTCAATTGAAAAGAATCTGAACACTGTTTTGACAGTAGCACAAAGAGGATCATCCGAGTCTTCGCAACCCGGACTTCCACCACCCTCATCATTATGGAACAAGAGGACATCCTCGTTGCCTGTGCGGACCAACGCACATAATCCTGGTAGCAATCCAGATTCCAACAAAGGGCACAGTCCTGAATCAGGAACTTACGTACATTGCGAGGTCAGTTCTTGTCCTTAAGTTGATATGCTGAAGCTTCTCTGTGTCTCTAGTGATCACGAGTTCATGCTGCTACTGCCTGTCGTCAAAAAGTTAATTATTGGCACTAAGATAGCGTTTTCGTCTTTGTTTGCGGCCTGACTACAAGAATCTAGATATGGGATTACAAATTCTCGTCACTGATCTTGAGTTTTGTTTTAGTGTTTGCATCTGCTGACTTAAGACCTTGTTTCCTTTGTATTTCAAACATGTACATGGAGGATATTTTAACAAGTATTGTAACCCCCACGATCTTGATGCTGCAGCCAGGATATCAGAAAGTGAACATTGTTCGATCATTCTCTACGCCTGTGTTTGTGAACAAGCTCGAAAGTTTTCGCAAGGATGGCTCGGACCGCAAGGGCTTTATTCTACTTAGATTGGCTAGTCCTCGGATACATAGAGTGCAGCCCTCCCTGGAAAATGAATCCGCTCGCGCTATCAATCATCACACTTCACCTCAATTTGATGCCGAAAAAGGTTAGACAAATCATGTTTGCAAATGTCACATTCTGAGGACGACTGAAACTATATCTATACGTTTAAGTTACTTCGTCTTGCTAGTCTTGCATATGTTCATTTTCCGACCTGATTCGCAAAAGTGTGATAAATCTACTAAGAAACACTCATCGAAGATTGCTCATGAACGATATAAAACAGAGGTTCAAATCACTCTTCTGCTCTGAGGTCTTGGTGATTGATGAGGTGAATGAGTAATATTGCGGTTAACACGATACTATGGGTCTGTTTTAGAGGCGAAGCGATTCCTAGCATCAATATTGTATTGAAGATGCTCTAATCCTAACGTAACCACAAAAATGATTTGTCTATTTGCTTGGTTTTCTAGGAGATTGTCACTTTGTCGTAATCCAGAAAGGATGATACAAATTTCAGGCAAAGGAGACATCGAGGAAGAAGAAGAGGAAACAATTTCCGAGGAAGAAGCAGTATGCAGAATTTGTATGGATTCTCTTACAGAAGAATTTGGGGAGACTTTGAAGATGGAATGTTGCTGCCTTGGCGAGATGGCTCTGGCACACAAGGAATGTGCCTTCAAGTGGTTTGGTATCAAAGGGGATCGAGTGTGTGAGGTGTGTGGCTCGGTGGTCAACAACATTCCTGTGACAGTGGTTCGTTTTCCTGCACAGGAGACCACAATCCATGTACAATCAACGGAATCACAGCCTGTAAACAGGTATGAGTTACAAAACTTAACGGTTCTTTTAAATTCTCCTACAAAATTTTATTTTTTTCGGAACACTTCGAATGTGGGTTCTCTATTTCGAAGTGCACAGGGTATCTAGCTACAGAACAAGTGGTACACACACACAGAAAATAACATGTTATGTTCAGTGTAAACTGGTCTTATGACGTCTATCAGTTCATTACCAAATTCTTGTGGCTGACTGCACTATAATTTCTATATTAGTCCGAGCTACTGAACTAAAGGATATTCTGGTGTAATTTTATGCAGAGCTTCTGTATGGAAGGATATTCTATTCATGGGAGTAATTAACATGTTGGCGTATTTCTGTTTCATTGAGCAATTGTTGGTACTATTCATACTCAGTTACTGCGTACTTCGGCATATGTGCCTTTTGGTCTCATACTTCATTCTGAAAAGAAAATTTCTTAGATGTATTCTGTAGATATTGTGTGCTAGCTGTGACCTGTTAATGTTTGGTTCTGTGACTTTTCGTTGACCTCCATTATGATTCCGGTTGCAGGTCTACAAACTGGGTGCGAAGGCACTTGCCATATCGATTCCTTTCTCGGTCATTATAGGTTTTCTTTCTTCAGTCACGACCATTGCCCTTGGTGAGTTTCTTTCATTAACAGAAGGTTTTTCTTTTGTTTAGGTACTGGGTTGTTGCCATGGAAATGACTAGTTAGTTGTTATCTCAAGTGTAAATTGTTGACCTAATCTCGCGATAAACTGTGTTCTTGACGATTGGGTTTTGGGTGTAAGGACTAGATATCATTTGTGGATCCATTCCTACTCCGGCATATTGGTGAAGCTATTTTGTTTCTGCCGTGAGCATTTGCATGAGTGTGAGAAAGTTGTACTAAGGTTGAGGGGGTGGTGATCTGCAGTTCGTAGGCGCTACATCTGGTTATACGCATTTATCCAGTTTTCCCTACTCTGTTTCTTTGGAGTTGTCTTCTTCTTTAAGGTGGGTAATACATTTTTAATTTAAATGTAAAAGATAAAGAACAAGTCGTGACTGGTCTTATTTCTTGTCATCGATGGTATCGTATGTCATCAGCTTATGGCTACATTGATTGTAAAGTTGTGTCCTGCATTACTATCCCAAAATAATGTGGTTCTGTTCAGGTGATAGTATTCCATTCACTTACCAGTTTTGTTTCTACATCGTTTTAGTCATCATATGTAAAACTACATTTTTGGAAATCCTCAGGGAAAAATGTGCTTGAGAACATGTTTGCACTTGAGGTTAGGTTCCTTGGCGTTTGATTTTAGTAGGTAGCACTAGAAAGCATTTTATCAGGTGCTTCTTTCGGCATACAGTCCGCTTATTTCTGCCATGCTATTTTTGTCTGCAGACTCACCTGGAACCTGTTCTAGCAATACCACTCGCAGCATTTTTGAGCTTTGTGATAGCCATGACATCAAATGCTCTTATACTGGAATACATCCATTGGAAGCAATGCAGTTTTAGTAGGCTCCAGTCGTCCACGAGCTCCATGAGTGTTGATGCCTCTTCTCGACAAGAAACAAGTAGCGAACTTGCAACTTCACAGGGGTCCCGAGAATTAGACTCTTCGCAGACATCACGTGAATTCGATATTGAAAGTGGATCTGCAAATTCTAGGAGTCCAAACTTTCGTAGGCAAGCTGCATCAGAGGGCCACTTTATGCACTATTCTTGACGAGTTTGTCGGCATGCAGGGGCAGTCAACCAATTTTCAAGGTCTGGGCCGTTTTTCTACGCTCAGGCGATTGCCTATCGTCGGGACTATGATACCTCAAGCAATATTATTCGTTCAAGTACTTGAATGTTTCGATGGAGCCAACCGATTGATACATGGTCTTAGTTGAAATCTATCATACTCAGAGCGGATATTCGCTATCTTCTTCAGCTGTCGAGCTTGGTTGGAATGACCTACAGTCCCGTGACCCGTCGATATCCAAACAGTAGCTCTATCAATTGCATTCTTTTGGTGCGTACTACTGTAGATATCTCTGGAGCTCAACTTTGTATTTGAGGCAGAAACTCGGTCAAATGTTTAGATCTCTAGAGTTTACCATTCTGATAATAAACATTGGCATTAAAGCATATTATAGGCAATTTGACTAGTTAGGTTTAATATTGAACACTGATTTAGGAGTATTCTTATTGAGCCACGGTGTATATCAGAGTTTATAAGTGATCAATATCACTAGATACTTGCCCGGTCTTGTATATATAAATACATGAAATCTCAAGTGCGAAGAAATTGTAACGTATATTAGAAGGTTTTAAACTATCGTACTTATAATACTAAAAAGTGAAGACAAATAGTATCCTTATTGCAATAAACCATCTCTATTTGCCTCAAGTAGGCTGTCAAAAATTATGTCAAACTTGAGTGCTATGTTTTGTTGTTTCAATCAAGAATCACTTGACGTCACATGGCATCACAACCTGAAGAAGTGAAATCTAGAATGGCAGCGCTCAGGCAGCTCAGTGTGGTTGAGGAATATAAGCAGTATGCGCTGAATGTCATAGGAAAAGTTGATTGTTGCTCATCTCAGTACCAATTAAAAATTATTCTTGAGGAACTTGTCTCTTCCTGCTTCAGACACTGTTCAAACACGGTGTTGTGGGACACATGGGAGCGTGCGTTCCTGCAATGCACGGTGGTGCCATATTGTGCAAGCATCTTTTCTAACGATGTAGAATATAATTTTGTACTGCTTGTTTTTTTGGATCTAGTCCAGAATTTGCCGCATCTACGGCAACATCTACCATGTAAGGACCGGGGCTGGGCCATCATATTCGCAGTGCGGAACTGGACAGTTTTTTGAATGTTCAGATGTCCCTGCAACAGTCACTCCGGCTGGGGTTTCAATGAACTACATTGCTGGTCTGTGACTCTGTAATTGGGGCGAAAGAAAACGTAGATAGGGATATTCCCTGATTATTATAAGCTGCCTTTGAGAAAGTGGTCTAGGGAGAGCCGTACTGAAGAGGTGCTCACGCGATACGCGTTGCATGTTATATGGGTCGGGAAACCCAGTTTGTGGTTGAAATCGAGAGCACACTTAGAGAAAGCGTGTGAAAGTTCCAAGGAGGAGAAGTCGGTATCCTAGAGAGGCCCAGTCTTTTAGAATGTGGCATATATGAGTGGATGAATCGTTCGGTCTAGTATGTATTATACGTCTGTGGTTGATGGACTAGAAGCAGAGAGCTTGTTCTAGGAGAGTGGAGTAATCATTCCAATAACATTTCTACTAGGGTTTTTGGCCAATTACAATTCTGGTTCAGGGATGACAGAACCGGCCGGTTTTTCATTCTGGTTGAGTATGGCACAAAAGGGAATTCAGAGATATCTTCGAAATGTTCTGGTCTCTATAAACTGCCTTCGGAGATGCCTTCCAAGCTGACTAGTGAGGTGCACTTTGAGAATCCTTGAGAGCGTTGGAAGAGACGGAGCTGGCATTGCCTGTCGGTAAGCCCCTTTTCAGTTACGTCGGTCAGAAAATTTGATATTAAGGATAATGTGATTATGAAGCTGATCTCTTGTTTGACGAGGTTGTTACTTATTTGGGCATTAAGTTAAATGTCTTAGATTTGTGCATCAAGGAACTGGTTTTGAATACAGGCTGAAGGAAGGTTTTGAAGGTGAGGATGCCTTTTGACAAGTCTCGTTCTACCGTTGTTTTAAGATGGGCCAATAGTTCAGTTGATGCCGATAGTAGTACATGCAACTGGTTGGACCAGCTTAACAGAAGTGCTTGCAAAGTAGGGGAAATTATTGTTTACTCGAAATAAGGTTTTAGATTTCTCCGCATTAATTTCTGGGATCCATTTGATGTGAAGATTTGTGTGGGGAAAATCCCAGTTTGAAGGTGCGGTTAAGCTTGGGTTCTCTCTGCAGTGGATTTTAGGTGCTCATCTGGTAACTGTTTGTTCACCCAAGGCGAATCCAAGGTGAACTGCACCTGGTTTTCCTCCGGAACTTTGCCCCAAACTGGAATGTTGCCGTTTAGACGAAGGGCAAGGGGTTTAACTTTTCTACTGTAATTTACTGGCAACTATCGTGTAAGGCTTTTCAGGAGTGAAGTGGTGGTACATCATGGAAGTTCAAGGTTGGAAACGTGTGGATGTGGGCGACGGATTGGTAGCTACTAATTTCTTTGCTCTAATTATATATTTAATCGGGTGCGTGACAACATACATGATTGTAACCGAGATTGAGAAGCGTCAGCTACCTGCATCAGGCTTGTTGAGACTCTCTGCAAAGAAGGTGCAGAGTATACAATATCTTGTAAATGAAGCGGAGCTGCTGAACAGGAAACAGTGTGAGCATTTGTCATCCAAGTTGTCCGAGACTATTCAGAATGTCGAAAAGCTGGTGTCACAATGCGGATCATCCAAGGACGTCTTCAAACCCTCTCTGGAGTACTTGTATCGAATCCTGGCAAGGGCGAAGTTTCTCGTGAAGGACTGCAGCAGAGAAGATTGGGTTGCAACTTCAGCGTTTCAAATTCAGAATGAGAACGCTTTCCGAGTAATTTTGTTGGAGCTAGGGTTATGTTACCATGCGATTTATGAGCAAGCCAAGGACAACAGTGGGGAATGCAATTTTGAGGTGAAAAATCTCTGCGTCTCCCGCACATTTGAACCCGCATCTATCGATGACGTTAACGAAGATCGAGACAAGGTTAAAGAGTGGCTTGAGGACCTTGTCAATGAACGGAATAGCTTCAGATTATTATTTGTTTACCATTGTGTGCTAAAGAGGATATCTCGGAAGCTACGCCTTGCACAATACTTGCTATCGAAACTTGATTGCAGGCTCCCTCAACAATCTCATATCAGTGGGTTGATAGAGTTGCCCAAACCAATGATGTGGACAGCGAGGTCATTTTCATTCTGGACATGGGGACGTGAGGTCATTCTTGGAGGTGGAGCAGGTGCAGATGCTGTTAGCAAGACTAGCTGGCTGGGCATACCATGTGCTAAGAAGTCTAAGATTATTGGACGTTATTTCTCAACCGAAGCAGCCATTTTGTCTCATGTTAACCATCCGAATATCGTCAAGTTCCTTTGCTGTGGTAATGGGCAGAAGGAGGAGGATCAATTTATTGCCATGGAGCTTATGGAGACGAGCCTTTGGAAACTCATTCAGAAGCAAGTCAGGCCTTTCTCATATCATGTAACAGTTGATATCATGGCCCAAATAGCACGCGGAATGCACTATCTACATGGCCTGAAGATTGCACATCGCGACCTGAAACCAGAGAACGTTGTTCTAAGTAGAGTTGTTTCTCCATTTGATATTGCGGATACTTATCATGTTAAGTTGGTGGATTTCGGTGTATCTAAGACACAAGTTCAATCCTCCAAAACCACAGCCACTGAACATGGATTTGGCACTTTTAGATACAAAGCTCCAGAAGTTCGCCACGTGATTGACAACAATGACCGCAGATGGAAAGCAAAATGGTTCAAGGCAGATGTTTGGCTCCCAGTATATGTTAGTCAGAGATCACAATACGTTCTCGAGCTAGAGTACTTGCTTTAGTACTAATAGATACGGTGTACAATTGTTGATGTTACAGGCCTGTGGGTCAGAAGTCTCTGACAACCGTCATTCGGAGCAAGGCCATTTTCAGAGGATGACCAGGTTTTTAATCTCTTAGATTCTTTTAATCAAGTAATGGAGTACTGAAAAATATACAGTTGTAACGATATCAATCCTTTGTCATGGTTGCTGCTGCTTGAAATCTTTTAATGAGAGTTCCAGAGTTTTGTTAGATACTTTTGTTAGATACTTCGGAACAGTTTTGTTAGAGAGGATTGTCTACTTTTGAGAGGATTGTTTACTGTAGTTTCAGGAGATATCTAGAAACCCGGCCAAGATGTAAAAAGCTGTCTCACTAAGTACTAAAATCAACCTTCGATTAATTGATGAAATGGTCAACTATTTTCGTGCAGGATGGACCAAGCTACCTACCTTAAATATTCAGTGGCTTCTATTGACCGAGCAGTAGACTTGGTGGAAGGTGGTGCACTTGAATTCAACGAAAATCTCTGTATGCATCTAACTCGTGAGCTTTCAGAAACAAACAGTTGCCTTCTTACCGGATGGCCAGATGTGTGCGAGAGCAGGCGGGTGACATTGGTACAACTCTACTATGTGATCAAGCAAGCTGAAATCCTAGTGCAAAAGTGCTGCAGAAGTCCGGATTCGCTGTGGCCTGAAACAGCATTCATCCTGCTGGCGATCAAGGAGGACATCCTGGATCTTATTCTCCACCTACGGTGGTGGACATCGATCTTGAAAATTGTGAGTGATTCTGCGCAGAGTAAACGGAACCTGGAATATTATATAAAAATGGTAGACGAAGAAATAGATTCTTTGAAACGTATCGATCGAGAATTTGAGACGAAGTTGAAGGATCTGACTTCAAGCAATAATGAACTTGAGGAAGCGGCTCTAAAAGACAAAAAACTTCTACTGAGCAAGGCTGAGGAATTTCAGAAATGCTACACTACCAGTGAACTTGGAACGAGGGAGCATCGTGCTTATCTGCTCTCTATTCATATACATTCTGTATTGAGAGATGAGGTACCAACCAAGGACTTCCCGAAGCTTCCAGATGAGATAGCATCCAAGCGGGAGCTGAATGAAATTAAAACCATGAAAGCCAATATTGGGGTTGGTGTGAGTGGAGGTGTGAGTCAAGTAGAATGGTGCGGTTATGATTGTGCGCTCAAAATGGTCCACACTTACGATAAAGGTTTTGATAACCAACGGGAAACCAGAATTGTGAAAAGTCTTCACCATCCTCACATTGTTCAGTCCTTCGGCTATTGGGAGGCTGAAATTGTTGATTCCGAGGTTGATTTATATCGGGACCCTGCACCACCATCGGAGGATGAATCATACGTTGAAGCAGGATCAGATTTGGAGGAGACTTATTTGGAGGACGAATCGGACTCAAAATCTTACATACTCATGGAGCGCATGTCTTCAAATCTAGGGGATCACATTGCAGCTGCAAAGGATGGAAAAACGAGCTTGCCATTTTCGAACTCAGTCGCTATTGATATTATGCTGCAAGTGGCTAAGGCCGTGTGGCACATGCACAGCAAAAATGTTGTTCACAACAATTTGAAAACCAAAAATATTCTCGTAAGATCTCTGCCTAAAGATGAGTTGCCTGAGCTTTCTGCTGAGGGTTTCTTGCAGGTGAAAGTGGGAGACTTTGGACTTGCGAAAGATAAAGTAATGAGCTCAAATCAAGAACTGTTTTCCGAAGACTCATTTGACTTTAGCATCATGTGTGTTGAAGTTTTAAGTGGACGATCACCTTCCGGTGAAGATCTGGAAGCGATAAAGAAGAGAGCCATAAGACCGAGAATACCAAATACTTGTCCGGACTATTTGAAGTTCTGTATAACCAGCGGTTTGAAGTCCAACGTCCTTGACCGGCCAAATTTCTCAGATATGTGGAGGATGCTTAGGTTTGCAAAGCTTCGGAGCCTAGGTCTAATACACGAGAATTCTAAGCTTCGGAAACAAGGTCTAATAAACGAGAATTCTAACTTGTTTAGCTACCAGATTGACGACACGATTGTAGCCAGATGTATCTAAAACATTCCACAGATGAAGTGAACAGCTACATAGATATGAGCTTAGGGCCTGTGCAATCTCAGTCTAGTACTATTCTTTACAAGATCATATTGCGTTACGGGGGTCCTGCAGTTGTCACTTTCCTTCTTGCCGGCTTTCCTGCAATTTGTGCTTGTGAACATTTATTTACTCATGTTCTTGTTGAAATTTCGAAGTCTCCCTTTTCTCCCTGGTACCAAATGGTTTGCAGACCATTCACAAGCAAGTCAGCTTTCACTCTATATTCATGAAATGTGCATTTAATCCTGAACTCAAGATTGGAGTCTTTTCGTCACAGGATTGAGACATAATTAGACGCAGAACTATTACGAACAATTGGTATAAGGCTGGATACCTTCCAGCTGCCAATGCCTGAGAGTACTCATAGTGCTGGTGCTGGTGCTCGTTATGCCAAATCAATGGAAAATTTCAGTCCTATTGAGCTTCATCTCATTAAAACTCAATGTGAACAAGGTGTTATACATATTCTAAGTGACTATACATGTCCTAAGTGAATATCGTCTACCAGTCACAGCAATCAGGCATTAGCAAAGGCACATTTCCTTCCATCCAAACTAAAATCAAATTTATCAATCATAGCCCACCATAATCCACTGAATTTTGAAGTTCTTTTGATATGAACATCACAATATTTCTATTCCTGACAACCTCCGAATGGTCCACAGAGACCCTATACAGCAAGCATCTCCTCAGGAGATCCATGACTCATCAAACCGAAACAAGCTGCCACTACAGAAACACTTGTTGCCTGCTCCGAACGATCTGCCTTCCAGTTCTATCCACGACGTAAGCATGCTCTGATGAATCCGGTCAAGTTGACAGAAGCGAAGAGAAGGTTGATAGGTGGTATCCATGAAACAAGAGTGACGTATTCTCCTAGTGACTACAATCATCATGGCCCTTGAGAAACCAGTGGGTAGCAAGATGCTCAGCAGAGTAAGTGGCCACTATAGCGAGCAGAAATCCACCTGACACCATAAGACCAGCTCTGCCGAAAATGGCAGTGGTTCCCACAATATGAGGGAGAGCAGGGATGAGAAGAGCAACAAATGCTGTGACAATACCATATAAGCACGTCTCGGTATCCCACGAAACCGAGTTCTTCGAATGCAGTTTGTCTGCACTATACATAATCTCTTCGGCTACAGTCAGAGACTTGGTAGCCGAGTTCCTTCCCAAAGAGTACACATGATCGAGATACTTCCAGAACAGCATGAAGAATGTGAAGAACGTCCACTCGTAGGTCAGGAGTAATCCCGTCCAGGGCATCACTTGTCTGGGAACTAGAAAGGCAGCTAATCCGAGAGAGAAAAACAATGAGAAGAAACAGACAGAAATGGCAGAGATTCCCAGGTGCTTGGGAACTCGGCAGGACACATTTGAGTCCTTCGGACATCCCTGGTGCTTACAGCCATTGGGAATGGCCGCAGCGAGGGCAGAGTAGCTGGGTAAAGTCGCTCCCGGCTTGTACTTGTACCAAAGCTGGCGAGCGTATGTGCAGAACACAGAGCCGCTGCACAGAAGACCGAAGAGGTCTTTCTGGATTTGAACGAGGAATGTTCGCTTGATGTAGCACAATACCAGAAACGGAATCAGGAAGAGAGACCATGTGATAAGGCTCGTGTGCGGATCGCGGCCTTGACCTGTTCCAGGGAGATTTTCCTCTAGGGTTACCCTAATGTCTTGCCACATCTTCACGGGCTCCAGAAGCCATGCCGTGTACCAATCCCACGGCTTGAGGGGTCCGAGTGTATAATGAATCACTCGAAGCTCACTGGCGTCGACCATCCACTTGTTCGCCAACGCGAACAGACCAACATCGGCATTGTAAAGCGTGCTAAGACGCTCCATTTTCTTGGGAAGAGCTTTGCGAATTTCAGGTGAAAGGTCCGGGTTGAAAAGCTCAGCGTCAGCGAAACCCACATAGTATGAGTTCAGAAAACCCTGATCTCCACCAGTGTAGGAGTACGTGGTTTGCACCTTCGATATCATGTCCTCAAAGAGACGACTAGAGGGCTCAACAACCATGACCCCAGAGTTTAACCGCTCGGAGTGCTTCAGGTTCGCGCAGAACCCCTGGCATTCAAAAAGATCCTCGATGCTGCGAGTGACGATCGTATCAGCATCGAGGTACACGACGCGCCTGTAGTCAGTCATGTTGAAAATCTTGAGCTTCGTGTAAACGCCCCAGAACCGCGTGGGGCGCTTGGAATTAGGGTTCGCAAGCAGCTCAATGCGCTCCACAATCCACCCATCCGCTTCTAAAAGCCGGATCCCACCGTCCGAGACCCCATCCGAAACCAGCGCAACCATATCCTTCGTCACGCCTGTGTCCCGCAGCGACTTCCCTAAAACCCTCACCCCAAGTAGAAACTCATCCCCGTACAAAAGCGTCGCATACGCCTGCTCAGTCCGACTCTTCCGAATCACACTCTCCGCAGGCAAACCTCGCGAAATTGGCGAAGCGCACACACTCGTGCACAGCATCAGGACACATAGCGCACATGAAACCCATCCCCTAACCATCGTGCAAGCTCTAGTCCTCCTCACTAACGCTCCTTGCATCAAATCTAAAACCAAACCCACCTCCCTCTCTTCCACACCTCAACACTCCCTCAAACCAGTACCACGCCAATACCCCATCCCTCCGCCCACGCCCACGCCCACGCCCACGCTTCACAATGTCCTCTCAAACGCTCTACACTCAAAATTGATCATCAGCTGGCATGCTCTCTCTCTCTCTCTCTCCAGCAGCACACTAACATCCAGTAACCATATCCCACCTCATGCAATCCCTGAAAACCCAAACAAACAAACACAGTACCACAAAAAACACGACAAACCAGCTACTGTAAACCCTAACAGCAGCGACTTCTCTGAAAACGCTCCGAATTGCTCCTACCTTTCTAGCTTTGCAAGCTCCCTAAGGAGAATAGATTGGACGAAGCAAGAGAAAAACAAAAACAAAGTACTCTCACGCAGCTCGTGAACCTAACCTAGTGGCAAATACTCTCCAAAACCCGATGAAACTTTTCCTTCTGCCTTTCAAGCTTAGTGGGATGCAGCAAAACGGTGGCCCATGTGGGGAATCGAATTCAGACACTACACCGAGGGAAAGCCCCCAAAAAAAAACAGTCCGCAGATGGAACGGCTTGCAAACCTAATCCACTACCAGAGAGGTCTCGAAGAGGGGTGATGGTTTACCCCGGCGTTCTGCTTGTGAGGAAGGTGGTCTTGCAGAGGATGGAATTGGGAGAGGACGGTGAGAGGGAGGAAGGAGCAGGAGTGAGGTAGGTTGTGAAGGTGGTTTGATGGAGGAGAATTTTCTGCACAGGGTGTGGATTTCGGTGCGGTTTTTTTTGGTGGGTGCTACGAAGGGGGATCTGGGGATGTGGGCATGTGGGGGAGGGAGGCAGCAAATGCGCGAGGGAGGGCGATGGTGCGACGATGGCGGCGTGGGCTCGTGGGTGTGAACTGTGAGGGAGGAGCCAGCCATCGGCCATGGCTTCTTCGGCGCAAGCAGCCGCGCCTCCGACGCGCGTCGGCGTCGGGGGCAGCGTCCGGCGATCTGCGTCTGGAGGTGTGTGAAGTTGGTTAGTTCATAAATGGTTCTAAAAATAGAAAAAATAGAAAAAATAGACAAAATATGTTTCGTGATACTTTTCTATTTTTAGTCTATTTAAGGCTATTTTTATTATTTTTGAAAAAACAAAAAAACCAAATTTTTAAAAGATGATCCTTATTTTTCCAAAAAAAAAATATTTGTTTAAGGATGAACAAACTTGCTATCAATGTACATTTGCCTACAACAAAGATACGTGATGCTTTTTTGAGGCATTCAAATATTTGTACAATAAAATTGGTCCGTGTTATTTTGCAAAATTATCACTCAATTCTTAGCCAATCCCACTTAAGCATACGAAGTTTCAATTTGAAAAAAGTAAAATTCTAATTTTTGGTGGATTTTTAAAGCCAATTTTTATGAATTTACAATATATTTTATTGAAAATAATTGGTGGTGACTTTTTAAAATTTGATTGCAAAGATATGTAAAGAATATACATACACACATCTTTTGCATTTAAAATCACTCCATTGAGTAACAAAGTTTTCCTCTATGAAGAATTCAATGAAAAGTTATTATGCAAATAATTTTGTAAAATAGATATTTCTTTATTGTAATTAGATTTTGGCAAAAGAATTGTACCATCATGCTCAAGTGTACAATGTTAATTTCCATATATTAACATTGTCCTTGATGTTTATATGAACAATTGGGATTTTACAAAGGTTTTTAAAATGCCAATTTTAGATGGGAATTTTTGAAATGAAAATTTGGATATATAAAACTATACAATCTTTAAAGGAATATAGAAGTATTCTTTTTCTATTAAGCCTATTTCTTTATTGTAATTAGATTTTGGCAAAAGAATTCTTCTAAGTGTGCACATGCTCAAGTGTACAAGTGGGCAACCTGGTCTTTCTTTGATTGTAGGAATGGAGATCATTTAATACAAAAACAAAAGTTGACAGAGGGACTAGTAAAGCAAATGAGAAAACAATCATCAATTGATCATTGATGGATTCTTCCAAATCCATTAGCCTGGTTGCTTGCTAAAATGGTTTGGAATTGGATTTCAAATAGTGGAATTCAATAAGATGTTTGAAGCAAAAACTTGGAGTTTGTTTAACCCCTAAAAATCCAAGAAAGCCAAAACAACTTTTAGCTATTTCGGACAGTCTAGATGAGGGGGTTAAATTTATATTTTTGCCTAAGGTTTTTACCGGATGTTCCTTATACTACAAAGTATATGTGGTAAAAAATGCAAAGTCAAATTCTAATTTTAAAACCTTCATCTTGAAATTTTAGTTTTTCAAGTCCAAAACGGGCAGAAAAGAACTTTTAATTTTTTATGATTTTTAATTTTTATTTATTATTTTTTTTCTTTTCATAACCAAATTCCTTCTCATATTCCAAGTGACCCAAGTTGGATATTTTATGAATTGCACAAGGGCAGCCTTCAAAATTTACAAGGCCAAGCTTCCATTTTTCTCGTAATTTTTTCCTTTTTTTAATTTAAGATTTAAGAATTTTTCAAAAATAAATTTGCTTGAAATTCAAAAACTTACACAGGTACCGAATCACCGTTCATTTTTTTAGGTAAAGTTAATACTATTGAGGTGATTCATATTTGATCAAATCATTGTTTTTATACCTCGTTCTGGAAAGTAATTTGCATGAAGGTACAAAAAGTCAAACGAGTCTTCAAAAGTTGCATGGTCATTCTCAACTTAGTTATTTACATGGAAAAAAATATGGAAAAGTCTTTGAAGTAACAATCATGAAGTCCTCTTTTGCACAAAGTAGACTATGCTTTTCAATATATTGTCCAAAAAACATTTTGCATCAACTTTGAACATTACGATCTCACAAATGGTGCAGATCCAATGGCTGAAATTGTACATGGAAATTTCAATAGTAGCTAGGTTTAAGATCATGCTGTTGAAAGTACAATAAAATAGAAAAACTTTGACCATACCTCAATTGCAACAAGGTGGTAGAAAATCGCAGTTTTTGGTTTTGGAGGTCCAAAAAACGCTTGGATTTTTAGGGATTAAGGTTTTGAAAGAATGATTTTGTATGGAATTATTAGAGCTACAATTATGCAATGTTGAAGGTACATTCTTTGCAAATGGTATTTAAACAATCAAGACTCTATACAGAGGATATTGACATATAATACAACATTTTGTGAAAAACTAATATGGTTTTTTATCAATTCAAATGTTTCAACACAAATTTTTAGTATTTTTGATTAAGTGTATTCATTATAAGATTGGCATTGGCAATTGTATTGCAAACAGAAAATAAATCCATGGATTTTAATACTAATAGAAGAGACTCCTTGAATGACCAAGTTGAATGATCAAACCATATAAGTTACATGTGATGCATCATCGAAGTGAAGATCTTGTTGACTATTGTATTGGCATTTGTTTCTATCTAACATTGTGATTGTAAGTAAAAGACTTTCTTTATTATTGCCTTAAAACAAGTAAAATATAATTGATAGAAGGCAAGGTGGTAAGTGAAACAACAATATTCCTTCAAGTTGGTGGAAATGTTTTAGAAATTAGTTTCTTATGTTCCAAATTGAAAATATGAATTCATTGGTGATAGTATAGGGAAGGTGCACTCAACTATGAACGGAGCCATTCAAATTTGTGAAGAATGTCAATTAATGAAGTTGTGATTCAATGTCTATTTTTGTTTAAGACTTTTTCAACTTCTATTTTATTGTCGCCTTATGTGCATAGCAACTCTAATGCTTATCAATTGTTTATCATTGCTCAAATAAATCACTTTGTTATAAATTTGTCTTATTGTAAAAAATGCTTTGATCTTGTTAGTGAACCAAGTTGATGTCATATTTTGATTTATAATGGTTGAGATCATTTTCATCATAGAATCATGCATGATATGTGCATAAATGCAATTTATATTATTATCGTTGGACTTTGCTTTTAAAGCATAATCTTTGACTTTATTTCATGAAGAACGAGGAATATATTTAGTGAGTGCGTAAAAAATGAATTAGGTGTATGATAGTAAGATTAGTGTGAGGACAAAATATTTCTTGCTTCCAATCCATTCAAGTATGTAGACATGGAAAATTTACTTTGATAAAATTATGAAAATAGCTAAGAATAATACTTTTAACAATCAATTAGCATCATTATTTGAGGATTTTAGAGTGACCAAGAAAAAATTGTAAATTCATCTTGAACACTCACTATTTTTATGCTTAAAGACATTAAAACACCAAAAAGAAGACTAAGTGTGGTGTATTGGAACATTTGTGTATGAAAATGGCTACTTCTTTATGAATCTTATTTTCTTGTGGGGGGAAGCACAATAAAGTGAACCACAAAAGTGCTTAGCTCATTGCCAATTTCAGCCATTGTTGTAAACACTAAGAAAAGTGCCATATAAGTTTTTGATATGTTGAAAGCGGGATGGGATATAGAAAATAGACTTGGTCATCTTGAGTCCTGGAAATTTGCATAAGAAGGTAAGGTGTTTACGATGCCCTACGAATACCTCAAAGTGCGACAAAGTGAATTCAGTCATTTGAAAAAGTGGCTAGAAAAGAGTGCAAACTTTGTTAGAAAACACTTTCGAGCAGATGGTGCCCTCCGTTCGTGAATTGTGGTCGTGGAATGTAGTGTATTTGGAACGCAGTGTATTTAAAAAACAGCACACTTCAAATTCACTTCTTAGTGATCACATATTGCACTTTGTGGTCCACTTTATTGTGCTCTCCCCCTTGTTGGTTCCAATTTGTTTGCAACACCATCTTGTCGCATCTCAAAGACACTTTCTATCTATTTCAACATGTAGGACAAATGGTATCTATCATTTCTTCATCTTGTAAATGGTTATCCTTAATTTTGGACCTAAAATGGAGTCTCCCCTTCAAAATGAGCAATAAAAATGTATTATCGTAATAATAATATATTATGAATTTTTGGTTTTTAATTTTTCCATGAATCATTCAATTTAGCCTCTGAATGTCATAGCATGCCTTACATGCAAACTGTAGGATATAGTCTACTTTGCTTGTATTTAAAATGGATCAACAACCTTGATGGAATTGAGGTCAAAAGTATGGTTGGAGTTCTAGTCAATGTGGTTCTAATGAGCCATTGGAATTTCAATTTAAAGCTTCTCATTGGTAGCACATGCCAAATACACTACATTAGCGGCCTCTTAGTAGAGGTTAATCCATCATAATGACTTTATAATGCATTTGAATTCAATTAATAAAATAAAGCTTCATTACAAATGATTTTATTGAAATTTGGAACGTTCTAAATATTTAAGAATCTTATTGCTATGACATGTTTCCTAGTAACAACCACAATAGAATAGCAACATCCACTTATCATGATATATTTAATATATATCTTGATTTGGATGAATTTTTTCTATGAACATTGTAACATATTAAGATGGTTACTCCCATATGCATAACCATTTTATAATACACAACTAACACAAACTTTCATCAATAAAGTTATAACATTTAATTTTATCTAGTTATAAGTATACAAATTGATATGCATTTAGAAATTTAAAAGGTATCAAAGGTTGCTTTTGATAAAGTCTAATACAAGAAATGAACATAAAATGAATGCTTCTGACTAACACTTGAATGTATAGCCCAAATAATGAATTTTGGCTAGCAACAAGGCTATTTTTATAGTTGCTAGTAGTTGTAGCTAGAATTTGGCTCACCAAATAGATGCCTATGTAGAATATGCATTTTAAATGATTATCATACTATGTGAACAAGTGGAACTATGAGTTCTAGATTTATTAGATATACAATTTACAAGAACCATGTCATTCTTTGCATGGTCCAATGTACTTGACTTAAAGTTGGGCATTTGATTTTGATTTCTAAAATTAGTGGTCATACTTGATAAGGACGTTGGTGCCTTGGTAAACTGTACATAACTTAGGCTCCTCGCAGTGACAAAATTAGGATGTAGTGTACATATAAATCTACTATCTAAACACCTAAGACATTGCTGACATGAATGTCTGTAGCATGATCCAATATGCCATTCACATGGGCTTCATGTGTAGATATGAGGTCCGCATTTGAAGTCTCAAAAATTTAGGTTAATTTTTAGGGTTTGAAGATGTTGTGAGATTTCTTGCCGTCCTCTGCCTAAACTATAAATAAGGAACCCTGGACTTCCCTCAGCATTAGAACACAGAGTGCTGCTTACCCTTTCTAGGTGCTCTGCTTGTAGGCAGAGCATGCTATTTATGCATACAGATTTTCAGTTTGTGAGTGTTTAGTAGTTATTCTAGAGGAAAGCTTTGGAGTGAGATAAATTTTCAGTTTATGAGTGTTTAGTAGATATTCTAGAAGAAAGCTTTGGAGTGTGGTGATGAAGACAATGTTCACTTATCTTGGTGTGCAAACCCAGCTTGGTTTCTCTACTTGGTGTGCAAACCCAACTTGGTTTCTCTACTTGGCCATGGTGAGTACTGAACTTATGCATTGTATCATCCTTCTTCATTTAAACTTGTCTGAATCAATTCCTCATGTATGGTGGCTATGGCGTATTTGCTGTGCTTACTATCCAGAGATCATAGCAACATGGTCCTTCCAAAAACTCTCAATACTCTTCTTGTACTTGCTTGAGGTAGCGTCTGGTTGTCATGGGATAGATCTCTTTCCAGACTCTCCAAGACATACATGATGGTTCTAAAGAGGCCATGTGTGGGATGCCAGTTTTGGGATATCTAACAGCTTGTAGCAAATCACAGAGGTGTAATATATTGCAGAGTCTAGTTCTTGTAGTGAGTTCATCAGGTTGTTGTACAAGTGTCAAGTGTGAGTGAGCTGAAGACTAGATGTGTGGTATGTCTGTATCTTGCAGGTTAGGTATGATCCAATGGATGCTGGTAGCATGAATGGAGTTGAATCATGCCGGGCACAACTGTTAAAAACATCTTGCTGAACTTCATACCACAGTGAAGTATCATCGGAGATTTCAGCCCAACCACCAAATGTTGCGGTAAAGAAGCTATCTGATCATCATGGCAAAGTTTTGGGGAAAAACTAATTATGTTAGGTTTGTTAGTGAGTAGACAACTGACTTCAATCTATTCTTGCACACAATAGTGCTTCCAGCTTGCACAGGTTGTGAACAATGTTGATCATCACTCCCTGTATGTGCAGGTCTGTCATGCGGCTCAATTGATCATGGAATGGAAGTTCACTGCTCTAGTGGTTTACAAGTTTTGGTTTGATCACCTGCAACTTGAGAAAAGAGTGATGTCTAGAACTTTCTAGTGTCATGGAGTCGCTCCATTTAGTAGGACTCCCAACATATTCATTGGAAGTTTTGGAGGTGTTTGCCCTCGGGGCTAAACCGGCGAGGGCTAATCCTTAGTTGTTTAGCCCCGCTAAACCTGCCCTTCCTTCTACTTTGGAAAATCGAAGGTTTAGCAATGGGACCATTTTGGGGGCTAAAGTTTTGACCAGAAGAAAATCTCTGACTTTTTGCCGCTTGTGTTAGGGGGGCTAATGAGGGGGCCAATCTCTTGGAAACTTCTTAATCTCTACTGCCGGCTAATACACACGGCAAAAACCCAGAGATTTTCATCTGGTCTAGACTTTAGCCCCCCAAAATGGTCCCATTGCTGGATCTAAGATTTCCCGAAGTTGCAGGAAAGGCAGGTTTAGCTGGGGCTAACGTATCCAGATTCCAGAGTACTGAATGTGGAGTCATTGTCAAGACATGGACCTGATCGAAGAAGTAGATAGGCTGTGTTGATCTTGCGAGTGATGTGCAAGATTCAAGTAATGTGCTCACTATAATATATATATATATATATATATATATATATATATATAATATAATATCAAAGAGTGAGGTTCCCAATTTCCATGTTTCCGAGTGCATCAGAGCTTGTTGTTTTATTTGAATAGGTTCAAGTGACCTCATTGGATCATTGGTTGCCTGCGTATGTCTTGTCTTCTTCATTTCAAGCTTGTTGCTCCTGTTGTCTCCACTAGCTGAACGACACATATGCAGGTCTGGGCATCTGTTACATCACTTTGGGCATCCATAGCATCACTTCGCTGATAACCTAGGTCCTTCGCCTAACGCCAGGGCTGCTTTGGACTTCAATCGATTGGGAAGGTGGGAGATGAACTCCACAAGCAGAAATTATCCCTTACAACATCTTCAGTTCATTTGTGCCACAGTGATGTTTTTATTTACATCCACCTACTTAAGGCAACTCTAACCCACCATTATGCTTGTAGGCAAAGGTATACACACAACCAAACTAGTAGACATACCCTAAACCTTGATACTTTATTTGCCTTACAATTGCTAAAATCAACTAATTAAGACACAAAGGAGAATCAACTACATTTCTAACTATATTTTGAATGCACTGCATCATATTTACCAATTCACCTTGCGACTATTTTTCTCAATACTCTCTCCAGATCAAGGAAAGCTTACTAACCAATGATACTCCACAACTCCAATGCACCACTACTACCTTCTCATGACCCACTAACAAACTGATACAACGACATAACCAGCGCCAACAAACACAACTGCAAACAAACATAACAAACACTCCCAAACCGAAAAAACACCACTGTGATCAACATATCATGTAAAGCTCAAGCTTTACCAGTCCATACTACTCACCCCAACAGCTTACAATGTCAGGAAATCATGTCACGCCCCCATGATCCAGGGCAATAGCAAACTCCACCATCGCGTATACACTACCTCTACCTAAACTATGTACAAAGGCCTGGGTCTACCATGTTCAAAACAGCCACATGAAATGAATGCTCTGCAACCAGAGCTGGACAGATTCATGAGTTCGATCGAAGCAGGAATTAACCGGGAGAGGACTATTGTACAAATGCATCTGTGCACCCTGCACCACTAGGCACCAGCTCGCGCATGCGGTGACTCGTCAGTGGGTCGATTGATTGCTCGTTCGCTCGCTCGCGCGCGCGCTCGATCGATCGATGGATCGATCACTCCACTATTGTCCCCACCGCGCGCTCCGGCGCACTGTGCTTCATAAACAGGTACTTCTCACGCGGGCTGTGCTGCACTCGCCTGCGCGGCGGGATGCCTGTACGCGACCCCGCGGCGTCCCCCTCGTCCCATCCCTTCTCCATCTGGTGTCGCCTCCGCCCCGCTAGCATCTCTCGCCATATCTCGCCGTCCTGGACAGTTACCAGTATGAGCAAACAATCACAACAGGCTCGGCTTCACAAGTCATATTGGGCGGTTATCGGGAAGGTATCACATAGGTATAGGCATAGTATCGTCTAGGTATCATGCGAAAAGGAACTCATTGCAAATTTTCGACGTTGAGAAGGATTGCAGACTCCGGATTGCAGACTTGTGAATGAAATTGGAGGAAAGTGGATTGGAGGGAGGTGGATATGGTTTAGGGTTTGTGTATTAGGGTTTGGAGAAGTGGGAGTGGGAACAAGTGGAATGAGAGTGAGCTATGGAGGTGGAGAGGAGAGTGGAGTTCATGAGCTGGGAAGAGAGATAAGTTTGATGTTTACCCGCATGATGTTGCCTTCGGGAGGTGGGCAGCGAGCTGGCTGGTCGAGATCTACAGGCTCCGAGGGATGCTGGATGGCCTCGACGAACTCCTGGGGTGGCATCCCAAGGGTGGCGGCAGGGCTGATACGGTTGCCGCCGACTCGCTCTTCCTGCACACCATCAAGGCGAGCAGAGAGAATTCACGGGGTGAGTCATGGGCGTCCTTGATTTGAGATGATTGAAAGGGAGGCTCACCGATGGTGTGCTATGTGGTAGCACTGAATGAGACAGAGGTTGTGGGATTTATGTCGACGCGACGCAAGATGTGAGCCACTGAGATGTATCACACGTCAGTTATCTTCCCGGTATTGTCGCAGGCCTATGGCTAGGAGGTGTCCCCACGAACGCGCCCTTTCGTGTGCACGCCGCATTCAAGATGGAATTCGAAAACTGACATACGACGAGATTATCTTGTTTTAGTCCATAAATATGATTCGAAACATAACGGGCATGCGCCGGCCTGACAGAATCCTGTTTATGGGCTTTTCTGAATTTAGAACCTCTCATTGCTCTACGCAAGTTGTGTCCTATTTCTGCACCAGTGCCTTTCGAATCCTTCGTTGACTGTGCAACCTTGGCTTCGCGGTAAGCGCCGCTCTAAAGCAGGCAAGTAGGTCTCGAACGTTGTCCCTCCAAAGCGAGGGTCACTGCTGAAACCTACTGGCATTCCGCGTACAAGATGATACTCTGGCGCATTCCTGTTTTCTTGCACGCGTTTCTTGGCTTCATTCGTAAATATAAGCACGCTCGACCCGGTAGAAACTATCTCGCATAACGGTGCTCCGGATACATGCTACACGCTCTATTGCAGAGTGCATCAATATTAGGTCTAACTACCATTTTGTGTCACTACTGCAGAAGAAAGCGGAATTCTGAGATGGGACAGAGGTACGGAGATTGGAAACTCTGTTGTTTCACCAACCGGCATTCTCTAGGACACACCGCAACTGAGCGATTCATTACTTCAACGAAAAATACAACCCACGCCAACTAACCCGGAATTGGACAACAACACATCAGCAGATGGGAACAATCGGCAACCAGGGAAAGAGGCTCACCACGAAATACTGATGTTTCGAGCGATGGCTGGGTCGAGTAGTCCGCGAGAGCATTGTGGCCGCACCCACCATCTTCTTCCCCTTGCGGGCACTTCCAAGCCAACCCCTGCACAGCGCAATACCACCTCTAATTTAGAAACTAACCACTTTCCAAATTGGCGCAAACAATTGGCAATGAAGGAAGAATCTCCCCCAGCCAACGTAAGCTTCATCTTCCTCCCATTCTCGAAATCTAGAATGCATACCCATACTCATCACTCTCGACAAATTCAATACACCGACAAACCACTTCACGTCACTACCATGAAACTCCAAAACCAGCAGCTTTCTCCCACTTCCTAAACCAACAAGCACACCGACCGAAAATGCACACCTTGATGACGGACACATTTCGACGACGCTAGATTCGGAATATTCACCCTAAACACCAATTCTCCAACTCTACTACTTCCCAAGACAAACTGCACCATCATGTTCTCGACCCCGAAACCTCTCCAAATTAGGAATTCATACATGACCCATGACATCCCAGTCAAACTAACAGCGACGAAAAAAAAACAGCTTTTATGTACCTGAAATGATCAGAGCAGTACCAAGCTAAGTTACTGCCACAGAAAGACAGCTGTGATGAGTCTGCAAAGCTCCTGCAACTGCAACACAATGCATGGATCTCTGCAAAGTGAAGTTGTACGACGTCCAGAAGTGGCAGGGTCCGACTCCTTTGAAGGTGAGCACACAACAGCAAAAAGCTACAAGTTAAAGTGAAGACTGTAGCTAGGAATTTAATGACAGAGATAAATATAGCTCCCCGGAATGATCAAGTTGGAGTAGGTCCAGATGTAAAGATGTGAAAAGGAGATCAGTCAACGCGAGTTGGAGATGGCTGGAGATGATTGGGATAATGTTTCACGCCACTCCCTGTGCGGAGCGCGTCGTCGATTGGCGATGCTCGCTGGAATCGATGGCATGGCGAAGTATTCTGCGTCCTCGAAAGCAGCTGCGTCTCCCATGCAATCCTCTTGGACATCAATATGGTGTTACTAGTCTGCTGCTGTGTGTATTCATAGCCGGCGTGGACAGGACATCCGCCACGCTGGGACTTACCTAGTGCTACGAGCATTTTTAGGAGCCACTCCCATTGGTTGGCTTTTTTCTTCCAAAACCCTGAAATTTTCAATTTGGACTCCCCAAGGCCATTTTTGGTAATTTTGAATTCAAAAATGGAGCCTGCGGCCCCCAATTACTTCAGAAAGGTTGTCTTGGGAATTTTAAAATAAAAAACCAAAAACTAAGGGCTCATCAACCCTGCCCCTCCGAAAAACGCTTGTAGCAGTTGGTAAGTCCCAGCGTGGGGATGTCCTGCCAAAGTGTTCATAGCTTGGGGAGGTTTATGTGTGCTGTTGACGGTTTCAATGGATTTCCTTGCAGGGTGGAAATTGAGTTGGTTTTTTGGATTTTCTGTATGAAGATCTTATGATTGTTTTTTAGGTTGGGAGTTTGCATTAATTTTTTTGGCAACATGGGCAATGAGTCAACCCTTAACCCCTAAAGTCGACAGGCCTCAGTACTGCTAAAAAGCCTCAAAACTGGCCTTTTTCAATACAAGGTGTAATTTTTCAAGTTTTGATGTATTTAGGATGTAATACCTTACTTTTACATGTATGTGAATTTCAAATCTTAGATTTAACATCCTTATCGTTCATGAGATTGTGATGTTTGAAGTTGGGGAAAAAAAATTGTTCCTTTTTGCAAAATGGATTTGAAGTGTTTTGTGAGCATACACCAGAGTTTTGGGCAGATTTGAGCATGCCTTCATAGTGTTTTCAAACTTTGACTGCAAATATCTCCTAAAGTATTAGGAATTTAGAAGTATTGATGGTCAAGAATCAAGCTGTTGGAAATGTATGAGAAAACTCCACGATTTATACAACATTTCAACTTCATACGATCTATATTTAGTAACTAGGAGCCTGATCAAAGTCAAGTCATTTTCAAACTACTTTGACCACAAATTGTCTATAACAGGAAAACTATTTTATGAATTTTATTTTTCAAACATTGTCACTAATAAGAATAGTACTTGTATGTATTTTTAGAATATTAAAATATTCAATATATAGATGATAAAACTCAAATCTTTCCAAGACTTTCTAATTTGGGAAATGGCGTTTCAGGGTTAAATGTTAGTTGGTGAATTTCTTTTGAAAATAGAGTTGATTCTAAAACAATATAGAAATGGACTTCTTACCATGGTTTGTAGAACATGCTCCATGTTTTGAGTAGCAAAATAAGAGACTAAGGAACATGAGTTTGGTACTCTAACATTTCTCGCGGCTAAAATATAGGTGCAATATTTGTAAATGATTGTGATGTTGATATGAACTAGTTGAGAAGGTTGGCATTGGTTTCATTATGAATGTTGAAAAATGAGCTTTGTAGAAGCATAAGTGGTTTGGAAATTCATCGACTTTCTTAAATTTCTTTTTTGATTAATTTGGCTTCACTTGTTTGAAGACATTTATGGATTAATATCTAAATGTGTTGATGTTTAAGACTTCATCACCATTTTAAATTTCTGGAAAATTGGTGGGTAATAGAATTATCTTTAAAATTATCTTGAGTTTAAAAAAGTATTGTTATAATTTAAATTCATGTTAAAATGTACATTTAATGATTATACACACATAAATATATATAGAATTTCTATGATGTGTCAAAATATTTTTTCATTTACTATTAGTTTAAATTTTAAATTTTTTAAAATATATACAATTTTAGGTTGTTTTTAAGTTTTTCTTGAGTTTTTTTAAAGAAGTTATTAATGCATTTATAATGTGCATTGTGTAAAGATATACATAATCATGTAACAAGAGATTGTGTTAAAATGTACTTCAATTTCAAACAACATGTAGATAATCCTTCAAGTAGTAAAAAATGTTGTTTTTTTGTAAAGACACATAAATTAGGTTTCGTGAAAGGTTTATTCTAAAATTTGCTCATGACCAAGAGACAAAGTGACAAACAAATACCAATTTTTTATAGTAAATTTCAATGTATAATTACTTTTTTTCATATAATGATTTTTAGTTAAAATATAAAAGACTAAAATAAAAATAATGCTATTATAATGTGACTAACCTAGAAGCTATTACTTTTTTTTTTGTTGCAAAAATATTTTAGTAGAGTGGATTTATGAATTTATATATATTATCATTAGGATTTATAATTGCTTATAAAATGATTTTATATTGGAGCCAAAGGCGCCAATGATATGCGGTGGTCAATAGGCTATTGCAACATCTAATAATATAATTTTTTATTCTTGAATTTGAGTAATGAGTAACATCAAAAAAATCGACAAGATGCAAAATTTTATGTTAAATTTTCTTTTATTTTTGATATCCATTTTATCTAGTTTTTTCATTAATACATCTGAAAAAATCATTTATGCAAATTGAAAATTTTAAATTCTAATGACTTTTTCTATCATGGTATGAATATCATACTTTAAACCAAATATAACACAATTCAATAAAAGATATCAGAATTAATTTATTATAAATCTTCTAATTTTTAAAAAGATATTATTTTAAATAACTCTACTATGTATTTTAATGGCATTCAACCATGTTAACAAAGATTCAAAGTTTCTGTGTTATAACTTTTATTTTGTACAATGGGATACTAATCAAAATGTTGTTTTTGAATTTGCAATGATAAAAATTTCAACACTGTCAACTTTGAGAGTTTCCTGAGAGCCTCCCAATTTACCATGAGATTTTTGGCAAGAGCCTACAAAAAATGGCTTTTTGTATCATTTGCTTGACTTATAAGAATGCAATGAATTGAAGCTTCCTACAATCATGCAAATCTACACGATATGATTCTATTTTATTTATTTATTAATTAAAAATAATTTGAGAATTTTTTGGCCCTGTTTCTGCCCTGATTAGGACAGAAATCTTAAAACCTCATAAATTTTTCTTTTTTTATCGAACTTAGAAAATTATTATTTTGGAAGGTGTATAGATATCTACTGTCACAAAAAAATCTTTAAAAAAATTAATTACAATCATAGTTACGTGTTCAAAATGAGTAGAGACTCGTTTTGGGTCTCTCGGTCCATCACGGTTTATAAAAATTTCATAATTTTTTAATTATTCAACTCACGGATATCAGCGCCTTGTGACTTCACAAGCTATTAGTGTTCAAAGGAAAAATTTAAACATTTGATTTTAGTTACATGTTCCCAAAACTTTGTTTTACATTGCCTAAAGTTATGATTAAGAGTAGGTTATCTATTATTACTATTATTATTATTTTTTCGTTATTTGTTTTTCAGAGAGAAATGGTGACAATTCCATTGAATAGGACTAGAGTTTTGACAGATAGTCCTTGGAGTTTGGCCCAGTCACCCCAGTGTGGTGCGGCCTTTACCATAGGCCAATGGTAACAGCTATTGCTAACAGGACCTTATCTCACAATAAATTATACATTGCTAGAGGGGATTATTCCTCTTGAAGAGGGTGTTGAATTTGATTTGGGTGGTTGAAGAAGAGGACAGCTAATGAGAGTGCATCGTTTAGGGTGTACAGGTAGGTGTATAGGCAGAATCTGTAGAAAGATAGGCCTGCTTCTCAAAAACTGTCAGAGACGAGAAAGTCACCAGTAATGACAAAACTCTCAAATGCCTCTCATTCATCCAGTGCGAGATAACGAAAATCAAAGTGAAATACGATACGAAGAGTCTACGTATACGTATACAAATACATCATCCATACGATGAATGATGAATAACAAGAACTACAATACATACCGTAACAATACGAAATTCCGATACGTACAGTATACGTAACGACAACGTATGTCTATGAATGTCGTATGAACCAGATACTGCGAAATGAGTATGATGAGGTAAGTTTAGGCTCCGCTCTGTAACTAATGTCGCCTCTCCAAATAAATCCATCGAATAAACCGTCAGCGGCCAATGGAGAAGTCAACAGCCGTTAGAGGCGGATGGCGCCGGCGCCAACCCCTCCCTCAACCCGCCCCAAGCTACTCAAAGGTTCCCAACTGAAAAGTGCTGGTATTTCGCGAGAACCTGTCGGCCCCAAGCCTTGGTTCTTCATAGCAAGCATTTGGTACTTTACGGGAAGAAAAGATATCAATCATTCTATGAAGGAATACGTATCCGAAAAGTAGAGACGAGCATTATATCAAAAGATGGAAAGCATGAACTTTCATAAGAGTCGGATTGTATATTCAAGACTGATAAAAACAGCAGGAAAAAAAATAACAAACCAGTTGCACGTCCATCAATGAAGTAAAAACTCCAAATGCATACTCACCAAAGCAATCAATCCGACCGAAGCTCTCACGAGCCGGGGCTTCAAGACTAGGTTAATAAAAAGTTCAAGCATAAAGGAAGAGTGGAAATTGATGAAGTCATGGCGCCGGCGCCAGCTGGGGGTTCACAACTACCAAGTTGCATCAGCGATGATAACGCCGTCCCCCTGCATTCATAGAACACAATGTTTAATATCGCAATGGTCAGCACACATAGTTTTCCAACACCCCACGGCATCCCAATGCAACAACAGGGGACACAACACGAACAACACAGGTACAACTAGTTCCCCGACCATCCATCTGGAGGAGTAACGGATTCAAATGCTCTTCAGCCTTAACAACACACAACCATCAACAAGGACATCAGCACCATCAACTCAGCACACAAAATTAGGTCAACAGAATCCGTCCAAGTGCCTTCACCTATCCGAGATCCGGGTAAACACCCAACACAACCAGGAAAATGGATTGTCAGTTTAGATGCATGCTCATCGTCTTAGTAATTCCTCAGTTCTCCAGATACACAAGGTGTTTAAGGACTGTATGTACTAATCTGCAGATTCAACGACTTGCAACCCACTACAAAACCCCTACAGCTGTTGGAAACCCTAATTAACAGCCGAGCTATGGATCCCTGGAACTATTTTGAGCTCACTAACGGCAACAACAATAAACCACAGCACCCACACCACTTCCAACGCCGGCGCCAGTGGATGCAGCAACGCCGTCAACCTCACCCTGCCAACCCACCAGCGAAAAGCATCAACACCACTCAACCAAGCCACAATCAGATCAAACAACGGAAACCACGAGTACCAACCATGAGCCGCACCTGGTAGTTCTCAACACCTCTGACTTCCCGGGCTTCCCCAATATGAGCTCCGACAGCGCTATAAGAATCCGAATTAACAGGTGACCGAACTCCATCACCTGATACCAAGGACGCAGTAGACGCAGAGGAAGTGAAGACTTCGTCTGATGTAGTATCAACTGTAATAGGAGCAGCGGAACAATATCCATGGACATTGCTGGGCAGCTCAAGCTCGGTCAGGAACCGAGTAAATGGAAATCCAGAGGCCTCCCCAAGCTTGAACACCTCATCACGGCAATCCTCGGTCCAGTCATAAACCGACGACTTTGACAAAAGAAGGCTTAAATGGGGAAGATCAGGAAGCTTCACCATAGGATCGTTGTAATGCTTCGCGCCCCTCCGGATGTAAACCAAAGCCATCCAGGCTAACAGTAAACCCCGATCCTGATCCATTTGGTGAAGTATCACCAGCAGCCGCAGCAGCGACTGTGCTCCCCAGCTCAACAAAACTACACACTTGCTGAGGAATTGCTCCCCAGCAACAGCCTCTTCCACCACAAGAGCTACAATCGCGGCAGCCCTGGGGAGAAGGGAAGAAGAGGAAGAAAGAAAAAAAGAAGAAGGGAGGGAAAAGAAAAAAAAATGGAAGGTAGGAGAGGGAATGGGACAGTCGAGAGGGAGAGGGAGGGAGAGGGAGAGGGAGGGACGGTGGGAGGGAGGGAGGGAGAGGGAGAGGGTGCGACGGTGGGAGGGAGGGAGGGAGAGGGAGAGGGACAGTGGAGAGGGAGAGGGAGGGAGAGGGAGAGGGTGCGACGGTGGGAGGGAGGGAGGGAGAGGGAGAGGGACAGTGGAGAGGGAGAGGGAGGGAGAGGGAGAGGGTGCGACGGTGGGAGGGAGGGAGGGAGAGGGAGAGGGACAGTGGAGAGGGAGAGGGAGGGAGAGGGAGAGGGTGGGTGGGAGGGAGGGAGGGAGGGAGGGAGAGGGAGAGGGTGCGACGGTGGGAGGGAGGGAGGGAGAGGGAGAGGGACAGTGGAGAGGGAGAGGGAGGGAGAGGGAGAGGGTGCGACGGTGGGAGGGAGGGAGGGAGAGGGAGAGGGACAGTGGAGAGGGAGAGGGAGGGAGAGGGAGAGGGTGGGTGGGAGGGAGGGAGGGAGGGAGAGGGAGAGGGACAGTGGAGAGGGAGAGGGACAGTGGAGAGGGAGACTAGGAGAGGGAGAGCGGCTGGGAGTGGGGGAGGGAGATATTTAATTCCTTCATAATCACTGTCCTACATGGATTAATTACCTCGATGGGGATAAAATCCCATAAATGAAGGAATCCAAGGAAGGCTGAAAGGGAAGGGGGGCGAAAAAAATTATGAGAGAAGAAAAAAGAAGAAGTGTGAAAAAAAATTAAAAGAATGAAAGAGGAACAAGAAGAAAGAAGAGAAGTGAAAAGAAAATAAAAAAAAAAAAATAATAAAATAAAATAAAAGAGGAACAAGAACAAGAGGAAAGAAGGAGGGTGCTCTTCAATTTACCCTTCTATTTACCCTTCTTCTTTCGATTCAATTTCTGCCTTTTTTTTTCTCTTGCTTTTGGTGAATGCTGTCTTCCTAAGACTTGCTGCTCCAATCCTCTTGGCGCCGGCGCCAAATGACTCTTAATGGAAAATTGCTGCATGATAAGAAGGTTTGAGCTCAAGAAGGTCCTTGCTACATAACAGATCTCTAAAATATATAACTCGGAAACTGTCACTCTCGGTATTTCTGGATGCTGACGTTGTTGCGGCTTTATTGGGAATTTTTCGACAGTGGTCGAATTTTAATCCATATCGCCTGGTTGTTGAAGTGAGTTTCATGTTTAAGAATTCAAGATCAAATAATCAGGATTCCGCTTTCGACAGTATCCCTTTTCCAAAGTCTGAAATTGAATTTTCGGTGAAGACACAACGGTGATAAGTTTTGCGAATTCATTTACCCCATGGTCATTGTAAGTTACACCGCGGTCATTTATATATTGAACACTCGGTAGAGATAATTTCGTCAATGGGAGCAAGACCCCGGCTACAGCCTGGTAACGAGTGAAATCAATTGGATCGACGTAACTCCTTATCAGACTTGACGGGTTCCCCTGCCCCACTTGACATAAGGCAAATCTAAACTGGAACATTGATTCCAGTGGTAGGAAATCTTTTGCTTATTCAAGAAGTAGATGGCTTAAGTTTTAATTTTTATTGTGAAAAATCATTCTGCTAATTCATTCAGAAATTTAGTTTATTGAGTACACTTCAATTTTCGCAATAGGGTCCCACATTTCTATTTTTAACTACGTTGGCCTATCCATGGAGGGTGAGATATGTTGGATGCAACCAATTTTGTGAATCGGAAATCTTTTGCTTTTTCAGGAAATCGTTTGCTTATATGTTGGATGCAACCAATTCTGTGCCTCTGGAAAATGTTACAATTTTCAGTGATTTGATGAATGAAACAGGAGGCTTTCAATATGAACTTATACATACAAAATTTCAGCTGATGAGAATAATGAAATAGAGGGTCATCAATAGCGGTATCAACGATTTAGAGCATTCACTTTATCATCTATAGCACTCACTCGGCATGTCATAAATAGGATACCATCCATTATGTGAAACAGGCTAAAAGCATAGTTGGCCACTTTTGTAAACCGTCGAGGAAAGTATATTTTTATCAGGTGCAGTGTAGATTCTGATGAGACCAGATATACTTAGCCAACAATATTTTGGTGAGGCTGAAATACAGATTCTCTATTTACCCTTCTTCTTTCGATTCAATTTCTGCCTTTTTTTTTTTCTCTTTCTCTTGGTGAATGCTGTCTTCCTAGAACTTGCTGCTCCAATCCTCTTGGCGCCGGCGCCAAATGACTCTTAATGGGAAATTGCTGCATGATAAGAAGGTTTGAGCTCAAGAAGGTCCTTGCAACATAACAGATCTCTAAAATATATAACTCGGAAACTGTCACTCTCGGTATTTCTGGATGCTGACGTTGTTGCAGCTTTATTGGGAATTTTAATCCATATCGCCTGGTTGTTGAAGTGAGTTTCATGTTTAAGAATTCAAGATCAAATAATCAGGATTCCGCTTTCGACAGTATCCCTTTTCCAAAGTCTGAAATTGAATTTTCGGTGAAGACACAACGGTGATAAGTTTTGCGAATTCATTTACCCCATGGTCATTGTAAGTTACACCGCGGTCACTTATATATTGAACACTCGGTAGAGATAATTTCGTCAATGGGAGCAAGACCCCGGCTGAAGCCTGGTAACGAGTGAAATCAATTGGATCGACGTAACTCCTTATCAGACTTGACGGGTTCCCCTGCCCCACTTGACATAAGGCAAATCTAAACTGGAACATTGATTCCAGTGGTAGGAAATCTTTTGCTTATTCAAGAATTAGATGGCTTAAGTTTTAATTTTTATTGTGAAAAATCATTCTGCTAATTCATTCAGAAATTTAGTTTATTGAGTACACTTCAATTTTCGCAATAGGGTCCCACATTTCTATTTTTAACTACGTTGGTCTATCCATGGAGGGTGAGATATGTTGGATGCAACCAATTTTGTGAATCGGAAATCTTTTGCTTTTTCAGGAAATCGTTTGCTTATATGTTGGATGCAACCAATTCTGTGCCTCTGGAAAATGTTACAATTTTCAGTGATTTGATGAATGAAACAGGAGGCTTTCAATATGAACTTATACATACAAAATTTCAGCTGATGAGAATAATGAAATAGAGGGTCATCAATAGCGGTATCAACGATTTAGAGCATTCACTTTATCATCTATAGCACTCACTCGGCATGTCATAAATAGGATACCATCCATTATGTGAAACAGGCTAAAAGCATAGTTGGCCACTTTTGTAAACCGTCGAGGAAAGTATATTTTTATCAGGTGCAGTGTAGATTCTGATGAGACCAGATATACTTAGCCAACAATATTTTGGTGAGGCTTAAATACAGATTCTCTATTTACCCTTCTTCTTTCGATTCAATTTCTGCCTTTTTTTTTTCTCTTTCTTTTGGTGAATGCTGTCTTCCTAGAACTTGCTGCTCCAATCCTCTTGGCGCCGGCGCCAAATGACTCTTAATGGAAAATTGCTGCATGATAAGAAGGTTTGAGCTCAAGAAGGTCCTTGCAACATAACAGATCTCTAAAATATATAACTCGGAAACTGTCACTCTCGGTATTTCTGGATGCTGACGTTGTTGCGGCTTTATTGGGAATTTTTCGACAGTGGTCGAATTCTAATCCATATCGCCTGGTTGTTGAAGTGAGTTTCATGTTTAAGAATTCAAGATCAAATAATCAGGATTCCGCTTTCGACAGTATCCCTTTTCCAAAGTCTGAAATTGAATTTTCGGTGAAGACACAACGGTGATAAGTTTTGCGAATTCATTTACCCCATGGTCATTGTAAGTTACACCGCGGTCACTTATATATTGAACACTCGTTAGAGATAATTTCGTCAATGGGAGCAAGACCCCGGCTGAAGCCTGGTAACGAGTGAAATCAATTGGATCGACGTAACTCCTTATCAGACTTGACGGGTTCCCCTGCCCCACTTGACATAAGGCAAATCTAAACTGGAACATTGATTCCAGTGGTAGGAAATCTTTTGCTTATTCAAGAATTAGATGGCTTAAGTTTTAATTTTTATTGTGAAAAATCATTCTGCTAATTCATTCAGAAATTTAGTTTATTGAGTACACTTCAATTTTCGCAATAGGGTCCCACATTTCTATTTTTAACTACGTTGGTCTATCCATGGAGGGTGAGATATGTTGGATGCAACCAATTTTGTGAATCGGAAATCTTTTGCTTTTTCAGGAAATCGTTTGCTTATATGTTGGATGCAACCAATTCTGTGCCTCTGGAAAATGTTACAATTTTCAGTGATTTGATGAATGAAACAGGAGGCTTTCAATATGAACTTATACATACAAAATTTCAGCTGATGAGAATAATGAAATAGAGGGTCATCAATAGCGGTATCAACGATTTAGAGCATTCACTTTATCATCTATAGCACTCACTCGGCATGTCATAAATAGGATACCATCCATTATGTGAAACAGGCTAAAAGCATAGTTGGCCACTTTTGTAAACCGTCGAGGAAAGTATATTTTTATCAGGTGCAGTGTAGATTCTGATGAGACCAGATATACTTAGCCAACAATATTTTGGTGAGGCTTAAATACAGATTCTCTATTTACCCTTCTTCTTTCGATTCAATTTCTGCCTTTTTTTTTTCTCTTTCTTTTGGTGAATGCTGTCTTCCTAGAACTTGCTGCTCCAATCCTCTTGGCGCCGGCGCCAAATGACTCTTAATGGAAAATTGCTGCATGATAAGAAGGTTTGAGCTCAAGAAGGTCCTTGCAACATAACAGATCTCTAAAATATATAACTCGGAAACTGTCACTCTCGGTATTTCTGGATGCTGACGTTGTTGCGGCTTTATTGGGAATTTTTCGACAGTGGTCGAATTCTAATCCATATCGCCTGGTTGTTGAAGTGAGTTTCATGTTTAAGAATTCAAGATCAAATAATCAGGATTCCGCTTTCGACAGTATCCCTTTTCCAAAGTCTGAAATTGAATTTTCGGTGAAGACACAACGGTGATAAGTTTTGCGAATTCATTTACCCCATGGTCATTGTAAGTTACACCGCGGTCACTTATATATTGAACACTCGTTAGAGATAATTTCGTCAATGGGAGCAAGACCCCGGCTGAAGCCTGGTAACGAGTGAAATCAATTGGATCGACGTAACTCCTTATCAGACTTGACGGGTTCCCCTGCCCCACTTGACATAAGGCAAATCTAAACTGGAACATTGATTCCAGTGGTAGGAAATCTTTTGCTTATTCAAGAATTAGATGGCTTAAGTTTTAATTTTTATTGTGAAAAATCATTCTGCTAATTCATTCAGAAATTTAGTTTATTGAGTACACTTCAATTTTCGCAATAGGGTCCCACATTTCTATTTTTAACTACGTTGGTCTATCCATGGAGGGTGAGATATGTTGGATGCAACCAATTTTGTGAATCGGAAATCTTTTGCTTTTTCAGGAAATCGTTTGCTTATATGTTGGATGCAACCAATTCTGTGCCTCTGGAAAATGTTACAATTTTCAGTGATTTGATGAATGAAACAGGAGGCTTTCAATATGAACTTATACATACAAAATTTCAGCTGATGAGAATAATGAAATAGAGGGTCATCAATAGCGGTATCAACGATTTAGAGCATTCACTTTATCATCTATAGCACTCACTCGGCATGTCATAAATAGGATACCATCCATTATGTGAAACAGGCTAAAAGCATAGTTGGCCACTTTTGTAAACCGTCGAGGAAAGTATATTTTTATCAGGTGCAGTGTAGATTCTGATGAGACCAGATATACTTAGCCAACAATATTTTGGTGAGGCTTAAATACAGATTCTCTATTTACCCTTCTTCTTTCGATTCAATTTCTGCCTTTTATTTTTCTCTTTCTTTTGGTGAATGCTGTCTTCCTAGAACTTGCTGCTCCAATCCTCTTGGCGCCGGCGCCAAATGACTCTTAATGGAAAATTGCTGCATGATAAGAAGGTTTGAGCTCAAGAAGGTCCTTGCAACATAACAGATCTCTAAAATATATAACTCGGAAACTGTCACTCTCGGTATTTCTGGATGCTGACGTTGTTGCGGCTTTATTGGGAATTTTTCGACAGTGGTCGAATTTTAATCCATATCGCCTGGTTGTTGAAGTGAGTTTCATGTTTAAGAATTCAAGATCAAATAATCAGGATTCCGCTTTCGACAGTATCCCTTTTCCAAAGTCTGAAATTGAATTTTCGGTGAAGACACAACGGTGATAAGTTTTGCGAATTCATTTACCCCATGGTCATTGTAAGTTACACCGCGGTCACTTATATATTGAACACTCGGTAGAGATAATTTCGTCAATGGGAGCAAGACCCCGGCTGAAGCCTGGTAACGAGTGAAATCAATTGGATCGACGTAACTCCTTATCAGACTTGACGGGTTCCCCTGCCCCACTTGACATAAGGCAAATCTAAACTGGAACATTGATTCCAGTGGTAGGAAATCTTTTGCTTATTCAAGAATTAGTTGGCTTAAGTTTTAATTGTTATTGTGAAAAATTATTCTGCTAAATCATTCAGAAATTTAGTTTATTGAGTACACTTCAATTTTCGGAATAGGGTCCCACATTTCTATTTTTAACTACGTTGGCCTATCCATGGAGGGTGAGATATGTTGGATGCAACCAATTTTGTGAATCGGAAATCTTTTGCTTTTTCAGAAAATCGTTTGCTTATATGGTGGATGCAACAAATTCTGTGCATCTGGAAGATGTTACAATTTTCAGTAATTTGATGAATGAAATAGGAGGCTTTCAATATGAACTTATACATACAAAATTTCAGCTGATGAGAATAATGAAATAGAGGGTCATCAATAGCGGTATCAACGATTTAGAGCATTCACTTTATCATCTATAGCACTCACTCGGCATGTCATAAATAGGGTCCCACATTTCTATTTTTAACTACGTTGGTCTATCCATGGAGGGTGAGATATGTTGGATGCAACCAATTTTGTGAATCGGAAATCTTTTGCTTTTTCAGGAAATCGTTTGCTTATATGTTGGATGCAACCAATTCTGTGCCTCTGGAAAATGTTACAATTTTCAGTGATTTGATGAATGAAACAGGAGGCTTTCAATATGAACTTATACATACAAAATTTCAGCTGATGAGAATAATGAAATAGAGGGTCATCAATAGCGGTATCAACGATTTAGAGCATTCACTTTATCATCTATAGCACTCACTCGGCATGTCATAAATAGGATACCATCCATTATGTGAAACAGGCTAAAAGCATAGTTGGCCACTTTTGTAAACCGTCGAGGAAAGTATATTTTTATCAGGTGCAGTGTAGATTCTGATGAGACCAGATATACTTAGCCAACAATATTTTGGTGAGGCTTAAATACAGATTCTCTATTTACCCTTCTTCTTTCGATTCAATTTCTGCCTTTTATTTTTCTCTTTCTTTTGGTGAATGCTGTCTTCCTAGAACTTGCTGCTCCAATCCTCTTGGCGCCGGCGCCAAATGACTCTTAATGGAAAATTGCTGCATGATAAGAAGGTTTGAGCTCAAGAAGGTCCTTGCAACATAACAGATCTCTAAAATATATAACTCGGAAACTGTCACTCTCGGTATTTCTGGATGCTGACGTTGTTGCGGCTTTATTGGGAATTTTTCGACAGTGGTCGAATTTTAATCCATATCGCCTGGTTGTTGAAGTGAGTTTCATGTTTAAGAATTCAAGATCAAATAATCAGGATTCCGCTTTCGACAGTATCCCTTTTCCAAAGTCTGAAATTGAATTTTCGGTGAAGACACAACGGTGATAAGTTTTGCGAATTCATTTACCCCATGGTCATTGTAAGTTACACCGCGGTCACTTATATATTGAACACTCGGTAGAGATAATTTCGTCAATGGGAGCAAGACCCCGGCTGAAGCCTGGTAACGAGTGAAATCAATTGGATCGACGTAACTCCTTATCAGACTTGACGGGTTCCCCTGCCCCACTTGACATAAGGCAAATCTAAACTGGAACATTGATTCCAGTGGTAGGAAATCTTTTGCTTATTCAAGAATTAGTTGGCTTAAGTTTTAATTGTTATTGTGAAAAATTATTCTGCTAAATCATTCAGAAATTTAGTTTATTGAGTACACTTCAATTTTCGGAATAGGGTCCCACATTTCTATTTTTAACTACGTTGGCCTATCCATGGAGGGTGAGATATGTTGGATGCAACCAATTTTGTGAATCGGAAATCTTTTGCTTTTTCAGAAAATCGTTTGCTTATATGGTGGATGCAACAAATTCTGTGCATCTGGAAGATGTTACAATTTTCAGTAATTTGATGAATGAAATAGGAGGCTTTCAATATGAACTTATACATACAAAATTTCAGCTGATGAGAATAATGAAATAGAGGGTCATCAATAGCGGTATCAACGATTTAGAGCATTCACTTTATCATCTATAGCACTCACTCGGCATGTCATAAATAGGGTCCCACATTTCTATTTTTAACTACGTTGGCCTATCCATGGAGGGTGAGATATGTTGGATGCAACCAATTTTGTGAATCGGAAATCTTTTGCTTTTTCAGGAAATCGTTTGCTTATATGTTGGATGCAACCAATTCTGTGCCTCTGGAAAATGTTACAATTTTCAGTGATTTGATGAATGAAACAGGAGGCTTTCAATATGAACTTATACATACAAAATTTCAGCTGATGAGAATAATGAAATAGAGGGTCATCAATAGCGGTATCAACGATTTAGAGCATTCACTTTATCATCTATAGCACTCACTCGGCATGTCATAAATAGGATACCATCCATTATGTGAAACAGGCTAAAAGCATAGTTGGCCACTTTTGTAAACCGTCGAGGAAAGTATATTTTTATCAGGTGCAGTGTAGATTCTGATGAGACCAGATATACTTAGCCAACAATATTTTGGTGAGGCTTAAATACAGATTCTCTATTTACCCTTCTTCTTTCGATTCAATTTCTGCCTTTTATTTTTCTCTTTCTTTTGGTGAATGCTGTCTTCCTAGAACTTGCTGCTCCAATCCTCTTGGCGCCGGCGCCAAATGACTCTTAATGGAAAATTGCTGCATGATAAGAAGGTTTGAGCTCAAGAAGGTCCTTGCAACATAACAGATCTCTAAAATATATAACTCGGAAACTGTCACTCTCGGTATTTCTGGATGCTGACGTTGTTGCGGCTTTATTGGGAATTTTTCGACAGTGGTCGAATTTTAATCCATATCGCCTGGTTGTTGAAGTGAGTTTCATGTTTAAGAATTCAAGATCAAATAATCAGGATTCCGCTTTCGACAGTATCCCTTTTCCAAAGTCTGAAATTGAATTTTCGGTGAAGACACAACGGTGATAAGTTTTGCGAATTCATTTACCCCATGGTCATTGTAAGTTACACCGCGGTCACTTATATATTGAACACTCGGTAGAGATAATTTCGTCAATGGGAGCAAGACCCCGGCTGAAGCCTGGTAACGAGTGAAATCAATTGGATCGACGTAACTCCTTATCAGACTTGACGGGTTCCCCTGCCCCACTTGACATAAGGCAAATCTAAACTGGAACATTGATTCCAGTGGTAGGAAATCTTTTGCTTATTCAAGAATTAGATGGCTTAAGTTTTAATTTTTATTGTGAAAAATCATTCTGCTAATTCATTCAGAAATTTAGTTTATTGAGTACACTTCAATTTTCGCAATAGGGTCCCACATTTCTATTTTTAACTACGTTGGTCTATCCATGGAGGGTGAGATATGTTGGATGCAACCAATTTTGTGAATCGGAAATCTTTTGCTTTTTCAGGAAATCGTTTGCTTATATGTTGGATGCAACCAATTCTGTGCCTCTGGAAAATGTTACAATTTTCAGTGATTTGATGAATGAAACAGGAGGCTTTCAATATGAACTTATACATACAAAATTTCAGCTGATGAGAATAATGAAATAGAGGGTCATCAATAGCGGTATCAACGATTTAGAGCATTCATTTTATCATGTATAGCATTCACTCGGCATCTCATAAATAGGATACCATCCATTATGTTAAACAGGCTAAAAGCATAGTTGGCCACTTTTGTAAACCGTCTAGGAAAGTATATTTTTATCAGGTGCAGTGTAGATTCTGATGAGACCAGATATACTTAGCCAACAATCTTTTGGTGAGGCTGAAATACAGATTCTCTATTTACACTTCTTCTTTCGATTCAATTTCTGCCTTTTTTTTTTCTCTTTCTTTTGGTGAATGCTGTCTTCCTAAGACTTGCTGCTCCAATCCTCTTGGCGCCGGCGCCAAATGACTCTTAATGGAAAATTGCTGCATGATAAGAAGGTTTGAGCTCAAGAAGGTCCTTGCTACATAACAGATCTCTAAAATATATAACTCGGAAACTGTCACTCTCGGTATTTCTGGATGCTGACGTTGTTGCGGCTTTATTGGGAATTTTTCGACAGTGGTCGAATTTTAATCCATATCGCCTGGTTGTTGAAGTGAGTTTCATGTTTAAGAATTCAAGATCAAATAATCAGGATTCCGCTTTCGACAGTATCCCTTTTCCAAAGTCTGAAATTGAATTTTCGGTGAAGACACAACGGTGATAAGTTTTGCGAATTCATTTACCCCATGGTCATTGTAAGTTACACCGCGGTCACTTATATATTGAACACTCGGTAGAGATAATTTCGTCAATGGGAGCAAGACCCCGGCTGAAGCCTGGTAACGAGTGAAATCAATTGGATCGACGTAACTCCTTATCAGACTTGACGGGTTCCCCTGCCCCACTTGACATAAGGCAAATCTAAACTGGAACATTGATTCCAGTGGTAGGAAATCTTTTGCTTATTCAAGAATTAGTTGGCTTAAGTTTTAATTGTTATTGTGAAAAATTATTCTGCTAAATCATTCAGAAATTTAGTTTATTGAGTACACTTCAATTTTCGGAATAGGGTCCCACATTTCTATTTTTAACTACGTTGGCCTATCCATGGAGGGTGAGATATGTTGGATGCAACCAATTTTGTGAATCGGAAATCTTTTGCTTTTTCAGAAAATCGTTTGCTTATATGGTGGATGCAACAAATTCTGTGCATCTGGAAGATGTTACAATTTTCAGTAATTTGATGAATGAAATAGGAGGCTTTCAATATGAACTTATACATACAAAATTTCAGCTGATGAGAATAATGAAATAGAGGGTCCTCAATAGCGGTATCAACGATTTAGAGCATTCACTTTATCATCTATAGCACTCACTCGGCATGTCATAAATAGGATACCATCCATTATGTTAAACAGGCTAAAAGCATAGTTGGCCACTTTTTTAAACCGTCGAGGAAAGTGTATTTTTATCAGGTGCAGTGTAGATTCTGATGAGACCAGATATACTTAGCCAACAATCTTTTGGTGAGGCTGAAATACAGAGTTATCACTAAAGACTGCTCAGTAATTACGTGTGATATAAGTTAGTTAATTTTTTTGCTTGTTTAGAAAGTAAAGATTATTGTAAAGATGAGTTTGTTTAGAAAGTAAAGATTATTGTAAAGACGAGTTTGCAAAGATGGCCACACTCTAGACCAGGGTAATTCATAGGTCCCTCCCCTGGAACTAATGTGCGTTATATCTGGGATAATAGAGAACTGTAACAATGATTCTCTTTATCTTGGGAGGTAAGCTTTACTAATTTACTCCAATTATGCAACGTCAGTGCATATTGGAAACATGGAGGCGAAGATGAAGGAGATCTTACCACTTTCTCATCCGCATATATGGTTTCTTTGGAAAAGAATAACTGAAAATGCACTTGTTCATGATAAAACATACTTACCTGCTTATACACTGGTTCCCTAATTCTCAAGCAACTGGCGCCGGCGCCATGTATCTTGATGCCAGTTCAAAATTTATATACGGCGATGGCGCTATGGACATTGGTGAGCACAGGCTTCTCTGCATTTATGCAGGAAATTTCCGGTTAGATGACAACAAAAAAATGCAGACCTAAGCAACGACGCCAGCGCCAAATGCCACGGAACATGGTTCAAATATATATCGAACTTGCAGTATCAGAGCAATATCATTAAGACATGCCAGATTGTATGGCTGCGGATGGAAAGGAAATAGCCATAACCCACGATCAAGCATACCCATGCCTGCATCGAAAAAACTAACACACGACATCCAGATCACAAGATGACAACATGACATGAGAATACCACACCTCATTTACATCGCAAGAATCCATATTCACATCAAGATACAACAGGTTTTTTTAAGAACCATCCATTCTTCATATTAACAGGAGGGCTCCACAAGTACATCCGCAACACGCAGAATCGGCCAGGTAATATTTACAAAATTCCACAGTTCGGGAGAATTGGTTCGCGAGGACTTATCCTTGGTGCGCGAATGTGACTGGTAACACCTAGCCGTTCAGAGAGAGTACCTCAAGTTACTCTACTCTCGTAACACTCAGAGCTCTGTGACCTGAGCAACCCGACATTTAGGTCATGATAACTCGGCACCGAACCAAAGAAGCCAAGCCATCACCCTCACTTCTTCACTTTCCCTGGACTGGAGTCGACGCAGTGGAGTGCACTTGGCCCAAGCGAGCAAGTTCGCATGCAAAATCATCAGAATCAGGGGTATCGGAATATGGCACAAGGGTGATCGGTGAATTATCCTCGGCCTTCGGCTTCGCTTCAACATCCTTTGCAACGGCCACCACCCTTGTACCATCAGAAAGCACAGGCTGGAGAATTCGCAGCGGGCCGACGCCATCCCCCACAGCCACTAAACCATCAAGAGCACCAGGATCTTCGAAGCAAGAAGAATCCCCACCACGATGCTGCTCTCCACTGCGGCCATGTGACTCGGGGGAGCTCTCAACCAGCTTACCCTTCCCTTTTTGACAAAGGGTGCGATTCCTTGCCAGAGGGTAGTCACCGGAAGTCGGTGGAGCAGCCACGGAGTGCGCATCTGGGTCGAGTTGATTAGAGATATTCCCAGGTCGAACTACACAGGTTCCCGGATCAGCAAGCACTGGAATTACTCGGTTCATCAGATACTCGTGGAAGCTCACCCCAGTTAAGGCTTCCAAACGGCGAATGTCCTCCCACACTGAGGGATTCCACCGGGGATGGACAAGAGAGGTTGTCATCAACAGGCGGCCCAAAGCAGGGGTGGCTGGGTAGCGCATCTGTTTACGTTCCAGTACGTAATGAACATGAGAGAGCCATCCACAAAGATTTCCCCGACCATCAGCCATTGTGCTGCAAGAATTCACCAAACAAAAACCCCTCAAAGAGACACCATCAACCCCAATAGCTCAAGGTACAACAACACATATACCAAGATAGAGTGACGAAGAACTCGACTTTCCTTGTATCATAGCGGCAGGTCTGATAACTGAGGAAGACGTAGGGCTATTCATTTCGGGAGCAAACCCTAAAAACCATGCACCAGAACCCAAGATGTCACATCGGTAACTGAAATCAACTCATCCTTCACTCCCCATCCTTGCACTCGGTATTTCTCTCTCACAAAGACGGGACCTCAGACGCTAGAGTACTCAACACCCAACATGTGGGGTCCACATCAAGCGACAGACTTAAGCGAAGTAAGAGATTGGAGATGCAAGCGCCGAAGTATTCAAGACATAGCAAACACTGAGTTAGGTCGGCAGGCCTGCTTCCGTAAACTAACTCTCTAACAGCTCTGCAAGTATTGTCTCGAAGGTAAAATAGAATTGTAGGTTGCAGTCCAGTTCTGGAGCCGTCTTTAGGGTTCATGCGGTTTTCTTCAACTATAGTCATTTCCCGGAATCTTAGCTGTACTTAGTTGCTATTAAAAGTACCATGTAAAATACTGGAGACCGTAAGCAGGCAACTTGAGGACTTCATGGTGTAGTTTTAAATTAAGTTAATTTCGAGAATTCAGTTCACTAGCATGAACTCAAGCCCCATGACTCTTGACGAGATGGCTTTCCATTCTTCTTGTTCCTGTTCCTTTTTTATTGTTTTGAATTTCTTCCAATCGACTTTTTTCTAGTTCTACATGCTCATCTATCCTTTCTGTTATATATTCTCATTTTGTTTAGTTAGAAAATCATTAAAAACCGAAAAAGCATTAATTTGCGAACCTACTCAGGCAGAGCTTAGCTGGCGAACGACAACTTTTTCAAATATTCTCTTATTACCCATCTTCATTCGTTTCCCTTTTTTACCTTTCCTTTTTTTTTCTCAGTTTTGGCGATATTCACATTTCACATGTCCCACGTAAAGACAAATACCTTAATCTGATTTGGACCTAAGCTGTTTCCATTTGATCGTTTTTAAATTTAAATTATAATTTTATTTTTTTATGTTAATAGTGTACTGTGATTTTAAAGTTTTTTATCTCTATGTATCAAATTTGTACACCGTCTTAATTTTTATCTTTATGATGAGTTTTTAAAAATTTAAATAGATCAGTCGTTCCAAACATTCAAAAATCTTGTATTTTCAAGGCATAATGTTGTTTTTTAAAAGTTTAAATAACAAACTCGTCTAAAACATTTATAAAAGTAGTATGATCAGAGCATAATGTTCTTTTTAAAGTAAAATTTGACAGTTTTGAGACGTATGTCATAATTTTGCACTCATCATTTTATGCTTTCCATTGTGATCGATCCAAAGACAACATTGATTATTATTTTTATTCTTTTTGAGTGAGGTGAAACCATTGATTCCACCGTTATAAGAGAAATAAAAAAACGACCACCGCAAAGCCAAGCAAGAACACAAAAACCTACTAGCAATGTTGATTTCTCTAGCATAAGCATGTTATATGTTGTAGACGCATATCCAGGTAACTAATTTATTGTTTTTATATATCAAATTATAATTCAGAGTATCATATTTAGAGATTTAACGAGTTTTTGTAAAACATTTTTTATGCCTACTTTAAGTATCATGCCACGTTTTTTTTTTTTTTTTTTTTTTGGAGTCTCATGCCTCGTTTCAATTTCATGTAATTTTGATTTAATGTAATTTCTTACACATTGCAAAGTAAATTAACAGCAATCGAATTCATGCGTTAATGACAGCGTTTTAAAACATCGACTAGGACTTATGGAAAAAAATACATATATGTTTTGTACATATATAATATATTCACATCATAATGCCTATAAATATTTAATAATGAAGTTTAATTTAAAGTTTCACATTAATCTCTATCCGCCGTTGTTGTTGCTAAAATACTTGTCATTTCCTACAATTTTTCAAAGTAAAGGTGTCAAATTGACAATTAAGATCTTTTATATAGTAATGAGCCACAGATCCTTTAGATGTGGACCTAAGTTATCTGTGAGAAACAAAATTACAAACTTACAACAAAAACGCTAATTTAACATCGAATTTTGGTTTCTTACAAGAAATCATTTAATTGTCGTTTAATTAATCATTTAATGAATAAAAATTTCATAATCGTCTTGTTTGCATAATTTCACAAAATTTGCGAATATATCCTTAGTTTCATCTATTCATTTACAAGCTTTTTAGTGTTACTCTTGAACGCCATTTGTAAAGCCTCACTCATTTTCGCCATCTTCATATTGTAGAAGTCGACTTTTATATGTCACTTGTTGACAATTTTCAAAAGTGTCACAATATCTAATATGAGAAATCCTAAAAACCTTGCAAATTTCAATGCCAAATTAATAAAAACATTGTACTACTTAAATTGACTTATTTCTAAATTTTTAAATTGACTTGCATTTAAAAAAATAATTTACTCAATTCGATTCTCCTGAATGACACTATATTCTCAATATACTAAATCTTGTGAAACCTTAAGCGACAGTCTAGTGGCCTAAATTTTGCCATAACACATTTGTCATAAAAAAAAAAATACTAGACATTAAAATGTTGTAATATTGAGTTTTTCTTAAAAGTAAAGGACTTCAAAAAAACAATACGACCTTTTTAAAATTATTATCAAACAAAATTAAAACTGATTTCTTTAAGTTTAGTTTTTTTTTTAAAAAAAACTTTATTTACGTTTATGAGTATAAGTTGGCGACTAGTAAAATTCATGAAAATATATGTATTTGCGCAATAAATTCTATTATGTACAAATTACCTTTACAATATTTACAATGCCCTCCATTGTCTGCTTTTGTTGTCATGCGAAAATTTCAGCAATGTTTTTGACTAATTCACGACATCGTGATTGATATATGCATTACGTTTTATCTAATTTGAGTGAGCAAACAGAAATCAATGAAATTAAACTGTTTGTATGCTCTTTAATTTGAACATAATTTAATAATATACTCGTTATTTATAAATACATGTTATTTAATCATAAATGCCTCTATTTATCACATAAAACTACGTGTGTTCCTTTTCCAAGTATTTGAAGACATAACTCAGGCAGTTGGACACAGTTGAATTTAATTCAAATCTAAAGGAATCTCGTTCGCAAGCCGTTTATAATAAGACCCTCGAGGAACTTCCAAGCTTAGGTCCAAAACTATATGAGATTTTTGAGGTAAAACAATTTATAGATAGATTCATATTTCATAAACACAAAAATCGTAAATCATTCTAAAGTTTATCAAATGTTAAAAATTTGTTCTTTTAACAAGAAAATTATGTAAAGATCAAAATATTTGAGAGAAAAAAAATAAGCACTGCATTTGTCACTTTAATCACAAAGAGCAATATTCCATTCAAAAATATATAATGGTAGTGCATTGCAGCACAACCTTTCAATACGTCTAATTTATATGAAACTTCTTGTTTACAAAAAGATAAGTATAATGATTAGAAACATCATGTTAAGTCATGACATGCAGTCATGCGCAGCATCGCCAAAAAGTTTATGCGCTATACTCTCGATGTACTCGGCATTGTTCTCCGAAGAATCACGATAAGCAAAAACAATTGCACAAACTCATCAGACAATCTGGTATATCATTATCCAAGTGATATCTAATTATATGTCATCACCGGCATCCATTACCAGAAATGGATAAATTTGAGGACAAATAAATATGCACCGCATATGAATTTGAAGTCACAATTGCAAAGAATCGACTTGTAAATAAACCAACTATATTTAAATTCGATGATTTAAAGAAGAAATTGTGACATAGATCCGATTCGTTTGAACACTCACTTCTCATCCATCCTCAATCAATACCTCCTGATTTGGGACCATAGGATATTGCGAGGTGGTAACCATTCCTCTCAATGTGCCTAGCCAGTTTGCGTGTGTAGTCCTTGAAATGCTCACGTCAAGGAATCTCTTGTTAACATTCAAAAATTAAGTCTTCAACTAATAGTCAAAAAATCGTTTAATTAAATCGAAAGTTAATGTTGAAGAGTACTAGAAAGTTCTGTCCATGTACAGCAATCGTTAGTCCTAGCTTGACTCCATTTCTACATAATATTGTTATTAACTTTTGAAATGCTTCAAATTTTAACATTGCATATGCAATCATTAAAAACACTAGCTTATTAGATTTATAATAATGTTAAACAACATAAAAAACTCTTAGATTTATAATAATGTTACAAAAAGTCAGCTGATTATGCACTTGCATAATAGAAGACCTTCGAATTCTTTTAAATTCGACTTCTACAGTTTGAAGATGGCAAAACTTAGTGAGCCTTAAGGTAACAAACATTCAATGAAATTTTCTTATAATTACCTTAAATACATTTGAAAGGCAGCGACCACCTTGGCGAGTGGAAACGCGGTTGCAAAACGCACGACCTTACTATTTTTAAACTTAGAGAAGCCATAATAATGACATGCAAGACCAAACTATTAGCCGTAGTTTTTATCTTTATGTCTTTTAGATTTCCTGTTTTAAGACGTAAAAATTGCGCAAAACTAATATGATAAAATTATATTATAATTATTCGCATATTGCAGTTTATTACCTTATTCGAAAGCTTCAAGCTTCAAGTGTACCTGCAATAAACCACTATACCAATGAAAAAATTGGACCGCCTCTCCGGCGCACATTCTCAAAAAAATCAAAATCTACAGGAAGGGTATTTACCTATGTTATGCTTCATATTTGTAGCAGGAACTTTCATTGTTGCAGTTAGTCAAAGTTCCTGTGCCAATTATGCAGGACCTTGATTTAATGTATTGATGTATTATGCGAACAATGCAAGTTCTTGCTTCGAATATGAAAAATTAACACAAATTAGTTAAATGGATCGATCTCAAATGCGTATTATTGAAGTATCAGCACCAAATAGTTAAGAATATTTAACAAACATTTAATTGACCAGATATGTCTTTTTAAATTTAAATTGTTTATGGAAAAATAAAATCTACAAGATGTTTGATGTTTCGATTAATTTGGTTGTCAATCATCAAGTTTTAGGTATTTTTTCAGTATGCAAATGGCACTAAATTCATTTGCTTTACGTAAAAAGACAACATAGTATGATCTTTAAGTCTTTTAAATTAATAAATTTTAGTCTTTTATTCCACATGAGTTTCAATGGAAATTGCGAAATGGCTAAGGAGGTTGAAACGCGTACCAATTCTATCAAAATAAAGTATTGTTTAACTCTTTCATGTACTGTTTAGCGGTTTTCGGTGAATTGTGGTCACACTATTACGAATTCCACTAAAAAACGGAATTAACTGTAAGAGATTGATCATTTAAATCAACGTGCCCAATCTTGCATTGGGTAGTCCATTGGCTTGAAGTGGCTGTCCTCTTTAGTGTTTTTGCAACCCAGGTTTTCATATTTGCAAATGTCGTTATAAGTAAGTTATTCATTGTTATATGAAATTAATTATATTAAAGAACTTATTAAAGAGGTCATTCAATATATTAAAGAGGTTAATTATATTAAAGAGGTTATTAATTGTTATATAAAATTTTATTTTATCTTCGCTTAATTATTATATGAAATTAAGAAACTTTACTTATCTAATAAAGCGCAATGATATATTCAACAGATATATTATAAGACTATAATGACTTTATCTACTAACTATGTAAAATTTACTCATTTCTAAGCGTAGTTACATAAATATAGAATACGGTGAAGTTCAAAAATTATGTTGTAGTTCCAATCCTTTAATAGAGCATAGTTTGGCAATCTTCGCGAACAACAAAAAACGAAGCAACACACGATTCATTGGGCCACTAAAACACTATTGGTCCACCTCTTGCATGTATTCATTGACTAGACGTGTAGGTTATTCTCCTTCATGAAATTGCTCCATCTAGCCCGCAAAAAAAGGCTTGTAAAAGTCTGGCTAAGAGCCTTGTCAATCCAGGACAATCCTGCTATTCGAACCCAGTACTCGTGGAAAATTCCTTGGACTTTAACTTCTACTGGACTGAACATTGAAATAGCCTCAATTTGCAGCCAATTTAAAGAAATGTAACCAAATCTTAAAAACATTTTAAAACATATTTCGCAAACAAGTCATTTTAAATATGAAAAAGGTTGATAGATTATATATATAAAGTTTTCCGCTGATGATAGAGACTTCCACAAAGGTATTCAAACGTTTTTATTAAGGCATATAAAACGGTGGAACAAATGATTTTATATGCGTTGCTTAGATACAACATTCCAATGTTGTGTATAATTGTGCATTTACAAAAGTGTTTGTCAATTCTATTGATGTTGAACGGATGTTTGTTGTTCCGAATCATTTTAGAGCGAGATTCTCGTTCTGCCATACACGTGTTCGTTCTTGACGTTCTCTATCAATTAACTACAACTCACCGCTACAGATTAAGCTTTATCTGATTAGAGTTTATTTAAAAAAAAAATATATATCACTTCTTCAATATAGAAAATTAAAGGGCTCATCACTTTTTTTTATAAAAATTTAAACAACCTTAACTAATAATTATACAAAATTAATGGTCTTTACTCATTTTCTTAAAGAGAATAACATCCTTCATTTTTACTATCATTCAAATACAATTCATCGCCACAAATCAAATTTAAAGCTTCATCTAATTAGTGTTTATTATAGCAAAACAAAATACTTTACCTATTTACTATAAAGAAATAAACAACTGAACACATGTATTATAAATATATAAGGAAATTTGATTGTTAAATATGTATAATCAATGGTCTTTACATATGTCCTTTAAGAAAATAAATGGATTAAAAAATTTTACCGTACAAATGTAAAGGATTCTTAACATTTACTAAAGATAAAAAAAACTTGACATATTTACAATGGGAGAATAAAGGATTTTAATCAATAACCCTTCAATAAGTAGGGACTCGAATTTTTACTCTAAAGAAATTAGAGACAATTATTAATTTAAGTCATTTATATAAATTTAAAATTAGTAAAATACTATTTAAATGCTTTGGTCTACATGCTAGAAGTGAATATAACCAATTATTTACATGTGATAAACCACGCCAAAAATCTTGTTATACTTACTTCCACTGTGCGGGAATTGCTTCAACCAATATTGGTATCCTTAATGGAAAAACCATACATTACGGTTGCAATTGCCATACTGCTCTCTTTGGATGCTCAATCTCGCTCTCAATTGTCAGCTCGTGTGGTACTATGATGAGCTTTGTGTGCGATGATGGAGATTTTCGTACGAATGTTATGCTCGTTGTGGTTGCTTGGTTGGTTGGCCTCACCTTACATGCGGAACAGACCTTTATAGTAGCAGAGTTTTTCTTCAGTTTTACTCCATACATTGTATTATACTGTAAAGCTACACATGTACTGTTCGGTGGAGTAGAGTGCTTCGACGCCTAGAGATTCTAATTCGAGCAAAACCAGTACAAATGTCGGCCTTGGCTGTGTTACGTCTTGTCTCTATGATCGTAGCTTGTGATGTGTATGTTTCAGCGTGGAGATACTCAGTGTTTATAAATTGCACAAAATTTAATCTCTTCTCCCTTACAGGATAACGATAAACGAGAAATGGAGTAGATGAGGCTTTGGTGGTAATTTGAACGTCCCTGAAGCTAAAGGCCAAACGGTAAACGTAATCAAATTATGCTTTTGACCATGAATTGTGTTTACCTATGTCCTCACACAACACCCAAGAGCTATTCTCACTTAATAGCATCAGCACAAGTGACGCAAAATATTGTAGGAAGTTTGGTAGTTCAAGGTGTGCCGCATTTGAAAAGTGTTTTGGTGTGAGATATGTTTCAATTGATTTGAGAGAAGACTTACATGGGCAATGAAAGCTTTCGTGAATATTTGAATAATAGAAGACGTGGCAAAGAATGCAAATGCGTTAAAGTCGAAGTTCAGAAATTATAGGGTAACAATAACAAGATGAAAAGCGAATGGAGAAACAAATAAACACCTTAAGCCATTTACTATAGAATAATAAAGGTCTTAATATGTTAAGCATGGAAGAATAAAAGACTTAAATCAATAATTGAAGAATAAGTAACGACTTAAAGTAGGTACTTTATAAAAATCATGAGAGAAAGTTATTTATATTGAAAAATCATAATGCTTATTTTGTTTACTCTACGAATGGTTATGTCTTTCATATCTACTTGGACAATATATCTTCTTTGGAGATATATTTGATAATTGATCTTCAAATATCAGTATCACATTCTACAAAACTATATATCCTTATGTAATTCTATAAAATTATGTATCCTTATGTAATTTTACTAAACTATGTATCCTTTAATCCCCATTTCAAATATCATATAGTCAAAGTATTTAATCGGGTTTCGGTATACTTGTTTTTTCGACGATCCATTCTTTCGTCTCTATAGTCTTGCATGTGCCGTAGAATCTCCACAATCACAATGTGATATCTAAGTTACGTTGAAATATATCTAATTCGATCATAAATACACAAAGATCACCTACGATAAGCTCGTAATCAGCAACAAACTACTTTTAACAAGCACTCAAGAAAGGCACATAATCGAAATGAAAAAAGAAAGGTGGAAAGAAAACATTTAGAAATGTAAAAGAAGGACATGATGAAGTAGTCAAGAGATGATTGAATGAAATTAAAAAACAATAGAAGACGAACATGAACAAGAAGAGGGGTGGGCTATTCCACCAAAACCGCATGCAAAAGTTCTTCCATAGAATTGAAGTAACGCGTAAATCATTTTGCCATAAAATCAAAAATCCAATTACGAGTTTACCTTGCTTTACCTCTAGAATTATGCAAACTTCAACGTATTTAGGGGAATCTAGTTGTAGGATGTAAGACCTAATTCGTACATGTATGTGTGCACAAAATTTTACATTGTAACTCCTAATTTTATGCACAATCATAAGGTTTGAACTTGAGTGAAAAGTTTTTTTTTGTCCTGCTCGGCAGGAACAACCACACTTCGGAGGGTAAAACAGTAATTAATTGAAGATTGTTTAATGAAGGAAAATTGGATACCCAATTACTCTTGAACTGTCTTGACCTTTTTTTAAAACTTGAAACTATGTTTAAATATATATTAGGATCCAGTCTAAATTTAGCTTACTTCTATGTCTACGTGTCCACCAAATCTCACACACGCATTTCTTTACCAATTGCAAGTTCAAGGTAGAAAAACAAGTTTTTATTCCTTGCCAAAAAAGGGATAACAGAGTTTTGAAGGCCCAAAAAACCATTTTTTTTGCATTATGGATTTTGGTGGTTTTGATGCACGTCAAAGAAGACTAAGCTGGCTAATTGTTCTAAGAAAATTATATTTAAAAGAGTTGTGTAAAGTCGCAAAAAAAAATCATTTTCCGCTGGGGGTATACTGAAATTCAGAAACAAAGGCCGTTTTTGGACAATAAAAATAGCATATGAAGAAAACTTGGATTGGAAATCCAAACGGTAAGAACATGCTCTTATCGCCTTCTCTATACATAGAAATTTTTATTTTTCAAAAATATCAAAATCTCAATTTTTGGTGGAGTTTCAAAGTTGATTCTAGTTACCCTTTGCAGGCTTCAAATTCTACCACTTTGATAGGCACAGAGATGCAACGGCCATAACTATGATTGAGCTTCTAAATGGCGTTTTGCAAATGTTACTTCCATTTGCTAGTGTGCTCTAGAGATCTTCAGATAGAATCACCAACAATTTGAAAACCAGCAAGTGTAAAACTACCTTTGACAACTAGACACATGCTTGAGTTGACGAGAAATCCACTACTGTCGCAGCTGATTGATCCCGTGAGCAAACATCATTCCATGCCCATATAAAAATGCCACCAGGCAATAAAACGGCCAAGCGCACCACTGCACGATATTGAGCTATGGGTGCTGACTCTGAGGTTCGTATTTGGTTTATATATGAATCTAATACATTGCCAGGAAAATTCTCTATTATCAATTTTGATAATTTCGCAATACAAACCAAGGGTAAAGAATATGTTCTATAACCTGAAAATAATGAACAAAAATCCTTGGAGTAGTGGTAATTGAGTAAAATACCCGGTCCAAATGCAAAAGAATAAGAACGAATTCCAGAAGATGCTACAACTTCAGTGCCTCACCTTCGCTATATTCTACAAGATCTATTGGATGAGATACAGTTTATAGAAGTAGTCGAAGGTATTCTTGCAATTGAAATTCCATCCTCAGTTCCAAACAGTGTCACCTGTTCCAAGGAGATATATTTCAGTCAGTAAAATATTCTACAGTACCAATGAGGCAAGCAAATGCATGTTAACAAGATATGTCAAGTTAACCGAGGTTTGTGATGATCGATGAAATTTGCAGTGGAGTGTATATGACATGCGTTTTAAAACAGTTACGTTTTGATCACGAGAAAATCGCCTAGCCAGCAAAATAGCAGCATTCCGCTCCCTTTCAGACTGCAGTACCAGCATCAAGCTGAGGCTCAGATTGGCAACCCAATACAAGGCTCCACCACGTGCTCAACAAAGCTGAAAAAGCCTTAACTTTATGAACTACTCACTTGAGAAATGAAGAATTACCTAGATGCAGTAAATATGGAATTCGACGACCTTAAGCTATTATTACAGGAGCAACAACTCTGAATGATAAATGATAACATTTACAGAATCTACCTAAATGATAACATTTAAAGGAATTTCAATAAATGATTGATGTATACTCTTCTCTGGCAATTGTTTTCTGACCTTTGTGTGGCTTCATTCGAGTGCGATCTATAAGCATCACAAGAAGACGAGGCGTATCCACATCCTGTCCATTTTGCTGAACCATTCTGACCTATTCCCCATGTTCAGAAACATGCCCATCCAATCAAATTATCATGATTTTCAGGAATGACCTAAAAGACCTGAAACCTTAAAAGATTGAGACTCCTTTGGCGCCGGCGCCAAGAGGATTCGAGCAGCAAATATATACATTTTTTTTATTGGGAACAAGGGTGTTAAAACTCCATTAGAATACAAAGGAAAACATCCTGCCAACCGAACAGGCCCGAGTTGCTGGCGAGGGTGAATTCGGACACCTGATAAAATATCTGGATATATCGAGCAGCTAATTTTGAGAGGGCACCCTTCAATAAGAAATCGGTGAGCAGCGTTTTTCATGAGGGTGAAAAGAGAATATTTAGTAGAATTCCAGAGGGACGTGAAGTGTAAGAAATATAATGATTAGAAGAATTCATTGAAATAGCAGTTTTCAAGATGGTAAATTGACTGTTTATAACGTAATTATCTGTAGAATAAGACTCATATGGCGCCAGTTCCATGAGGATAAAAGCAGCTAAATTTATGAAGACAACATTATTTTCGAAAATAGGAATGGCTGAAAATGGAAACAAAAAAGATTAAGAAGGGTAGAAATGTGAAATATTTAAAGAAGCATAGAAGATCACGAGGAACTAGAAAGATGGCTAGAGTTTTGGCGCCATCATGATGCTGCATTAGAGTACTTAGTATTCATTCTGCGGAGAAGGCTTGTCATCTGCTTGGATGCTTTTCATTATTGTTGATTTTTTGAATATTCGGATGGTATTTTTGTGTGGACTATTTTATATTTACTTGCACTTGAGCTCACAGCTAGGTCAGGTTTTGGTTTGGATCGCTGACTTGGGCGTGCCCTTGCCTGGTTGTTCAGCGGTGTACTTTTTTCATTGGAAATGGATTTCAAGCAACATTTGACTTAAAAGATAAATAAAACCAGAGAGTACATCTTTTGAAAAATTTAACCGTGGATGCTGGTGCTAAATAAAAAGTATTAACCGATACATTGACACGTATCGTAGCCTCCTCTCATGTACTCTACTGCAAGCAAATGACTACAACCGACATCTGTTCTCTTTGTCCTCTGCTATTGGTAACATTCTGAAACCTCTGCAAAACATTCGTAGAGATTTGCATAATTATGAACACATATCTTAGCGTGTAGGCTATTGACCGGGTTGACATGGAGCGAGGCCTTGCACAAATATGAACTTCAGAACAAGTTGACAATGAAGAAAGCAGACCGGATACAACCAATAGAGGACGGTTAATGGGGTCGTTTTCAAATTAAATACATAGTTCAGTTGATCACATATCTCAATATTGTCACTAGGATTCACCTCGGACAATAACGCTAAATGAACAGCAGGCCGAAGTGTAAACGTCGAATGGAAAAAAATTTGATGTTCTACTCGGCAGATAACTAGCACTTGCAAGTTCAACTATCGAGTATAAAGTGTGTCTAGTCCAACCTATCTTGTGGAGTAACCCAGGTTTGTCCGGCCGAGGACTTATCCTTAGCCCTTACCGCTTTCTGTAGAGTGTTTCGGAGTCGCTGCAGCTCGATTAATGATAGATCCTGTAACGGAGATAATAACTCCCTCTTGCTAAGTTTGTGGTGTTTCTTGCAATCAACCCAAATCGCTTTTGAACGGGAGAAGTGATTCACATTCATCTTAAAATTCTGGACCGGATCCGACTTCCCGAAAAGATGATGTGTTGGATCTATAGCCAACAACGAATACCCTGCACAAGATGAATTCATAATTAGATATCGTGGGAAGTGGTACAAGTTCGAGTCCGTATCAAACATGGTCGACACAATATCAATGACAGTTGCACCGTGTATGCATTTCGCACCTGGGGCGGATGATTCTGCTGCGTAGAGGTCGGCCTCCCATCTGCCCAATCGCCACGCTGCCCATTCCACCGTCTCTTCAATTCGGGATTTCCAGAGGTTGGATGTTGCCCATAGCCTTCGAAGTCGATGTAGGAGGATGATGATGGCACCATGGTCACAGATAATTTGCTTTCTGCGATTCAATGGAACCAGGAGCTTCGGGAAGATGTTCTCTAGTATGACCTCGTCAGGGAGACCCTCAATGAACGACATGATTCCAGAACTAACCAAAGGTTGCCAATGAGGGTGTGTCCCATACTATATATACGGAAAGATATTACTTAGTGACGCGGGAATATATATATTTTTATTGGAGCAAATGAAAACTTTCATTGCAGTAATGAACGAAACAACCGACCCTCATCGGAGCCTGGTCCAGGGTGGCGAGAAACAGGACTTCTAAACCCTAGCAGCTAGAACCAGTGTGTGTGTCGCGGGAATTTGAATTGTCAGCCTGGTGAAATGGAATGGCGCCGGCGCCAAACGGATACATAAAAACGTGTCCTTGACATATATATCACTAAATCTCCTTGGTGTTTACCAAGAACGAAAGAATTATGGCTGCTGGTCATCAAGCGAATTTGAACGCTCCAACGAATGCTTATCACGAGAACTCAAATTTGTCAGCGGTATATCGCCGTTGGCGACCCATGCATTCCATAGAGTTGGCTTTAATATCAATGCCGCTGACAAGAGATATCGAAATAAATGGACAATATTGTCGACGGTTTAGCCCAGAGAGGAAAAGTACTTTTTGCCTCCGAATGTCACAGTGGAGGTTAAAATGACTGCGGCTAAATAATGAACGTCCGATTTCGTTCAGCTAGATAGTTAATTTACGTCCGATCTCTTGGTACCGGCTTTTGATTATACATTGTCAAATTGTAGTTTGACACGAGGGCAACTAAATGTGGAACTTGTGGGTCAGGTATAAATCACCCTAAGGCCCGGCATCCTTTTGTATGACTATTCCCCTTGCTTAGAATGACCCCGCTGTATGCGTGAATCTCCCCTCTGCTTAGAATGACCCCGTTGTATCTTGTCACTGGCTCGATCCAGTATGCGTTATACAACAGATCCCTCAATGAGCCAGAAATTGGCGACATTGTGCTTCGGAAGCAGGATGCTTCCACGGCTGTGGACTATTCACTCTACGAGGGACCGGAGGACTTCTCGAGGACCTTAAAGACCTGGTTGCTCAAAGTGCTTTCTTGCCCAGTCCGATTCCAGGATCCGTCGATTGAAGTCCCAGAGCGCCCAGTGAGAAGAATGAAGTGTTTGATCCTGTATGTCTGGGAGAATGGCCATGGATTTAGGGAAGCGCTTGGTGGCGGAATATTGGCTCCTGAAGTGCCGCCTGTGTCGAGTAGTTCTGATCCTCCAAGAGGTCAAGGTAACAATTGGCCAAGTGGAAACTGCATCGCAATGTGCTTCACTCAGCCCCTTGCTCCTTTGGGTCCGATATTTCTTAGAGTCGACTTCTGGAAAGATGAGTACTTTGACGAAGCCTATGCCAAGCTCGGTGTCATTGCCATTGTTGACAGCTCGTCCACCGAACAGGGCGAGCTGAGGACTATTACATCCTGGAGGCGCGAGGGGGAATGCTGGATTTGTGGTGGCTCTCTTAGTGGTCCAAGAGTGCAGAGCGTGAACCCCACGGTGACGGCAGTCCATGTCTGACGGTGTTCTCTGATTTTTTTCGGTGAGATTTCTGTGCCGAGATTTTGTGAGACCAGGTAGTATGCGTGCGAGGTCATAATTTTAATTACATCACTGAGAGTAACCGTCGGTAGGGCATCTTAGTTTATGAGGAGGGGTTAAATACGACGTTTTGGACAAGTTGCGGTCCTTTGCAGATATTTTTTAGGATGCACGGATATTGCATACTTGGAATTCCTTCGACTGCAGGGAACTGGAATTCACAGCTGAAGTAACGGCCTTCCACATAGAAGCTGGCTTGTCGTGCAAGTGCTTATACTATTAAAGCTATAATGATTTAATTTTGTTTTGTATCTCTGTTTTGCACATGCAACGGAAGTCATATTCAGAATTCCTGTCATTCATTACTCTATCATAGCTTGTATATCTGTTTGTCAAATGATTTCTCGGAAATGTGTTTTTTGCTTTACTTCGAATATTGCTCCAAATACTCCAAATGGATTGTGTTGAGTTAAGTGGTTCGATGTTTTCAATCATTGAAAATATGTAGAACTACAGGTCGAGGTTTAATTATCTTTTATTTTTACACGAACTTGCACCTGTATCAAAATCCTTGGAAATTGCGTACGACTTGGCTTACTACTTCATATATGCCTATTTGATAAGAAAAATCAATGTAATGGATATCAGAACGCGCCGTGACAATCCCCAATGACTTAGTTGCTAGAGAAGTATCATCTGTTCAAGTGAGATATGAAAGAATGACTATTTCCATCGTTACTTATTTAAGTATTTGAGTCAATTGGCGCCGGCGCCAAGAGGAATGAAGAGGATGATTTTAATGCATAAGTTTTTTTTTTTGATCGAGATTCAAAATTCAGAGTTAATCAACACTTTGTTTGAGACAAATACCATTTTTTCATTATATCATTTACGGTGTAGCTCTTTTGTCTATTAACTTCAGATTTCAAGTTCAGACTCATCTTCCAAACCAAATATAGCGAAGCCACCAACCATGGATTCCGCAGCAGAGTTCCCATCTGTCTTCGAATTTTCAATTATCAGTCGAACATTTAACGTATAAGTCACCATAACCAACCCTCCCGGATCAGTGTAGGGTGATGGCGCCGGCGCCAGGTGGGTGGATTCATACGGATATTCAATATGGTTTTTTCATGTTGATATTATATAAGATGAGGGCTGGCATCCAACAATCAAAATTTGCAAGATCAATGATTTATCAATATGTTCGTCGCAACAAAATGGATTTAAGAAATTAAGCTCTGTCCCATTATTATTTGCAAGTTTAAGTATTTGTGCAAATATGATTTGCGTATTGCGTCTCGCTCAGAGTTTCGGTCATCGAAACTTCCACTCTAAGGCAGATTCAGTTTGCTACAAATCATTCCAGAGCACATTTGGCAATTCTATGCACTCAACTTAAAACTTCAGATTTTTTACCAGGTGGTTGACAAACTTAATTTGCAAATCGTCAGTGATGTTGAGTTTGATATATAGTTTCAGAATTTTACATAGATTTGTGCTGCCGGATCCAGGTTGCAAAAGGTTGGGGTACTCAGTGGGGCGTGGATTCTGACTGAATGGCTGCCAAATACGGGAGTACTTGTGTTCGTGCACATGGATATTGTCACACATTCAGTAGGAAGAGGTTTATCATGTAAACGCTTCTCGATACATTATGTATGTAGGGACACAAGTAGGGACACAGGATAATTTAGCATGACTGAATGACATAAATGAAATGCTCGTTTCCCATGGTTGTGGGATCTAAAGTATAGGAGGTAAGATGTACGGATCGACGATTAGTCAGATGGCGCCGGCGTCACCTCTCAGGAAGCAGATATATCTGTCCGAGTCGTTGACGTGAGTTCATTTAGATGCTCCATGGTTATATGTAATCGTATCTTCGAATTGCACTGTTTCAAAAGTTTGATGGTCATCGTATACTAATAGTAACCGTCGGGATGATTTTAAGTCACACTTATTCCGTAAACAAATGAACTGACCAACACGAAAGTCTTTGCTGTATGACATGTTGGCGAGACAGGTGAGACATCTTGCCCTAAAAATATTCAGATTCATTCAAGTTTGAAGACATCACATTGCATTATAAAGCTGAGGGGATGTTACGCAGAAGTGTTAGAGGCAGAATATGCATCGTCCTTTGATCTCAAAAGAACCAAAAACATAATATATTTATCGGCGTCGTGAAGACCACATGAATTACTAATCTACACCTGCAAATTTAATATGTAGAAAAAACAACGTCTATAAAACTCTTGGCCGCTTAAAAAGCGGCGTTGGTGGTGATTGACAACTGGTGGGACCCGGGACCACTTGATCAGCATGAATACTCAGCACCTCGTTTACTTCTTCCAAGTCTGTATGAATGTCATAGGCAACACCCCCCATAGTTAGTGATTTCTCATTATGAGAGATGATGAATTAAAGGACACTAAAAGGAGGACGAGGTAGACGGTGCAACCACACCATTGATACTGTCGTTATCTGATGACGTGCTGTCCGAGTCTGATTCAGCGACTGCCTGCGAAGGAAACCCGTAATTGTGCAGCCAGCATGGAGGGAAAGGCACAGTGCATCCTCTTCCGCAGCATTCCGGATACATGGCGACACGTATTGCCAAGCAGAAGATATGGTAAAAGTGACCGCACGGGGAGATCTCCGCTTCACCTGCCGGGAATCCCGTGTTGCACATCTCGCAGCGTCTTCCATCATCTGGTAGCGGAACTCGCGGAAGATGGATTCGCGTGGACAAGCTCAGCTGCGTATGTTCACCGTAATTATTGAGAGTGTTGACCGCCATACGGCGGTCTGCCTGAAGTTCTTGGTACTCCTCTCTAAGTTTCTCCAACTCCCTTTGAGCCTCCAGAAGCTTTGCAAGGACACTGATCGAGCCTTCAAACCCAGGAAGATCGCGTAAATTTCGCTCGGCACGCAATCGGTCGTGATGAAGTTCTAACTGTTTTTCTCTAAGCTCTAACAGATTCGCCCGGGTTTCCATTCTCATAACTGCATCGGTTGTCATGGCATCTATCCTCTGGGCCTGAGTGAATGCATCGTTCACAGATGCTGCACAAAGCAGATAACGAGAATGAACATCGCGCAAGATCCCTTCTGCCTCAAGGAGTGCATTGCGCTCTGCCCCTTCTTCGGGCAGCTCAGGGCTATCTAAATCGTATTCCTCACATAGATTGCGCTCGCGAATTCGGGCAATCTCAACGCGTCGACCTGCATCGCTTACTAAATCTGCCTTATGCGCCAGTATTGAAGCCATTCGAGAAGGTGGCATCCTAGAGATGCAGTTGACTCACTTGTGACGGAAGTTCAGAAGTGCAATGCTACAATTTGCGTCTAGAAATATCAAGAAGCTACAATTTGCGGTTCAAATATGAGGTGCAGTTGTCCTCTGTTGAGTGTTACATATAGTCTTGGTCTGGGATGGGCAACCTTCATGAATGAATTTCATTGGCTCGTTTTAAATGGCCGAGAGCATTGGGATTCTCCCCGAGTTCAATTGGCGCCGGCTCCATTCGACCATTAGTTTCAAATCTTTAAACGCAGCATGTTCTCTGTAGATACAAATTGCATGTTGTAATCCAGCGAGAAGTACTAACCGTTTTATTCAAAATCTGGCTTATATTTTTAAGTACAAACCTAACTGAGAATATATCTTTCAGATCAGCCAAGGATTGAATAATGATTCGTGCTCTTTAATACTCCATCGGATCCTAATGTATGCGTTGGCATATTTGCAACAAGATTTTAGTGCCTCAGAGAAACTGTTTCGGGTGTCCATTTCGAGGCAGTGATGGCGCCGGCTCCAAATGAAGAGGGAGATATTTATGAACTCAAGATTTTGTGATTTCGAGACTGAATAATTTTGTGATATTCATATTGTCAAACTCTTAGTTCTATCAATTTATCATATTTATGAGGTCCCCCGATCTCATTTATCACTTTCAGGAATGTTTAACCTCCAACCGGATTCTTTGATAGTATTCCTATATAAACAAGCCGTATCTGAAGTAAATTATTACCAATTTTAAATAAGCACTTCTTTTTCATTCTATAACGTTGGCTTCTCACTCGTTTATCTTTGAAGGAAATAATCTTGGCTAACTGCCGGATGTGATTGAGTTATAAATTTTGAAGATTTTTGAGATGACATGAAGTTAACATGGCGCCGGCGCCATCATCTACTCACACTGCTTCCCATTCTGTATTCTTGTTCACTGATCTGTTCCGGTGATGAAATTTGATTTTAATAGAAAAATACACTGCCGAGAAAGACCTCGATGTATTATAATTCTTGGTGTACCCGTCGCGGTCTTTTGCTTGGTTTACTGTACTTTTCGACTGAGTCGCGCTCATGGTACAGCCAATCATGCATTTTTATCCAGCTTGGTCCAACTCGACCACAGCCACTGGAATCTAGCCAAATACCATCGGAGTCGGCTTTCCAAGCACAATCAATACATCGAATTGGGGAGAGACTGTCGTATGGAGGTGGAATCCAAAGTACCACGCCATTGCGGGAGGCACCGGTTTTGGGAACTCTGAAATGACATATCCAGGTGTATAGAAATTCATCGTCGATTCCACGAACTAACGAATATTTGATTGTTTTCCGAGGGGGCAAGGTGAGCAATCCTTTAGTGCCCTCCGCGGTCTGCCCTGATAATATCAGCTCATCCTCAAGATTATTCCGAATTGATATGTTGTACTCATTCACTAGCTCTTCGGAAAGGAATTCCTCATCCCAATCAGCTTTTCTAATAAATCGATGGTGTCCTCGATGTATGTCATACTGAGAGACATAGACTCCATCTTTCTCAACTCTCCATCGGCACTGCTGGTGGCCTTGCTTCGCTTTCTCATCACATATAGGACAATTTGGGGGGTGTGGCTCCGAATATCGATTTCGGCTCAGCACGACCTCAGGATTTTCCCAAACACAGAGCTTGTCAGTACTCCATAAGATTGCACAATTGTATCCTCTATACATCATCTCAAACTCACAGTACTGACTTTCTCCAAAGTCTGCCAAGTCGTAGTCATCCCGATTTGCAATGCCAACCTGCACAACAGAATTCTTTAAAATTTTACTGTTTATGATGGTTTGTTGACGGATCTCCCCATCTATAGAATCCTTCTCGATGCAATATATTGTAACGTTGTTTGGCGTCACATTTGCAATTTCAATTGGACTTTTGGGATCGGGCCGGTAAGCGTGGACGGCGTTTTGTATTACAAGACTTAAGATTATTGTTAATAGAGTATTCATGGAATGAGTAAAGGTCAACATTGTCTAAAGAGCCCTAAGTATGTCGTTGATATTAGCTATATGAATTCTGAATGTGCCGATCGTAAATTTGTCAATGCGAAGTGTTTGCGGTCACATGTGATGCAGTACGGCGAACTAAACTCTTTTCGTGTCTGCCGTTTCGATTGTGGCCTTTCGTTTAACCCTCGATAACATCATCTATTACAGCGGTTACATGAATTGTACGAATATTAAGTGTCCTTCTGAATTTCGTCCCTAATAAAAAACTTAACATCGGCGCAAATCTGCTTGAAGAACCTGTACTTCCTGTCTTCGCTTCCTTTCAAAGTATGATCAGACGGCGCCGGCGCCATCCCACATCATAGAGGCAATATGTGCAGATTCCGTTAGTCACACAGAGCGAACTCGTCATATGACGGATTTGACGGATATGAGCTTTACCACTGTCGAAATCAACAATTTTAGAGCAAAATGAAGCACAGTAAATCAAGTTCAATTATATAGCTTCAAATGATTTCTGCACTACTTATCAAGTTTTTCCAAAACTACGGCTTCCTATCACCCGTATCCGAGTTTCATATTATCTACAGATAGAAACTAAAGGACCCGTGGTCGCTTTTGGACCGGCGTTGGTGAGGAATTTCCTTGGGCAGGACTTTCTGCCTCTTGGGTCCCCAGCTCATTTGCACCAATATCTCCACTGTCGCATGCTTCATGACACAATCAAATTAAGCACAATATCAGCGTTGGTGACTCAAACATTCAAAATTGAAATCCTTATGAATAGAACTTAAATTATATCGATGGTATGATAAGTTCTTACCTGGAGCGATTTCGTCCTCGGAAGATGAGGAACTTTGAATTGCCTCCGTGCTGTGCTCGGACAACATCAGGGATGGGAACCCGAAGGTTTGCATCCAAGGAGTCGGGAAAGCTAGGTTGCATTCAGCATTGCTGCACTCCGTATCTACGGCTACTCGGATTGCGAGACAGAACATATGGTATAAGTGCCCGCAAGGTGTGCGTATCACTTCCTCTTCCGGAAATCCTGTTCCGCACATCTCGCATCTTCGAGTGTCCCCTTCCGCAATGCTACTGGGATGAAGAACTGCGGACGAAAGTGTTAACTGCGTGTGTTCGCTATATCGGCGTAAAATATCAATGGTAAGCTGCTGGTCGGCCTCCTTCTCCTGCCACTCCTCCCGAAGGATATCGGTTTCTCGCTCAGCCTCAAGAACTAAGACAATGAGAGAGCGGTAAGAACCATACCCATCTATGTTGCAGAGAGTAGACTCTGCCTGAGCTCGGTCATCCTTCAGCTGTCTCATCTTCTCCCGGAGGCCAATCACTTTCGCCCGTGTCTCGAATCGCACTCCTGGGTCAGCTGTAGTGGAACCAATCATGGCAGTCTGCACAACTGCATCTTTCAGAGACTCATAGCAGAGTAGAAATCGTGAATGTGTGTCACGTAGGATTCCCTCCGCCTCCACAAGCGCGTTGACACCACTGCCTTCCTCCGGGAGCGAGGGCTCCTCCATTGCAAATTCCTCTTTCAGTTTCCTTAACTTCTCCTCTGAGACATCAAGCTTCCCCTTAGCCTCGGACGCAATCAAATGCTTGTGGTAACAGATGGACGTAATCCTAGAGTAGTGGGTACCAAAGGGGAAAACAGCCATCGACGACATCATGGAGCGGCGTGCAATAGTTCCAATACGGCTAAGCAGGGAAGATCTAAAACCTGAATACTTGTGAGTGAGTATTTGCTAAGTGATTTATAGGTTGCATTGAGGCCGAGTTAAATCATTCATCCCAACTAGTGGAATCGTTCATTCAACAATGGCGTCGCCGCCCGTGCCTAGTTCGAATGGCGCCAGCGCCATCAGAGAGAAATCAGTCCGTTGGTTATTCAATTTTGAACTCACATTTTTGTGGAGTAACGAGACTGAGTTACAGCCGCCACAAGGAGTATTTGTAATTAAGACATATTTGCAAATCCGTTTGTATATTACTTAATTGAAAGCTGAACAGATTCTACGAGTAAGTGCTAGGGGGATGCAGCATGCCAAGCGTTCTCAATATGGGTGCACATCTGTGCTTCTTATCTGCTATCAGTAATCACGATCGTGGTATATACTAAACTTGGTTGCCATCACCTTGATAGAACATGATTGAGCCGGCGCTTGCATTGCACTATCAAGTTGGAGTAGGTCTCCAGGTCTTCATTATATCTTCGACTTCCGCTCGGCTCAAAGTTGCTTGATGTGGCCGCTCATCAGTAAGCGGTAATCCGAGCACTCGGTTGTAAATGTGGTACATATGCTTACATGTCATGTAGAAATGACCAGGCTTGTGGTCGGATACGCTGTTAACGAAGAATGGACAAGTACAAGACGGCGTCTCACTTATGGTGATTACGTAATTTACAGACTTGTTAGTTGTTGTTGACACAGTTTGCAAATTAAACGTGTATACAGAATCCTCCTTGCATTGACTCAGAACCCGAACCTGTGCGGCCATTCGTAATCCGTTTTCTCTTCGGGATTCTCCACTGTCGGTCAAAGATCGTCTGTTTACTCGCTTCCCGGCCCTTCTCGGGGGTCTTCTCAGCGGATTCATTGGTGACACGTTACTTGCAAACTCGATTTGTTGGAGTTTCAGTTGCTCTTCAACTGAAGCATCGTCTACCAAAAGGAATCCCGCTCTACCAAGCTCATTAGCCTCGGAGGTGTTCAACTTGGTACCTCTGTCAACCGGCCAAACCCTTGGTATTTTTGGCGGCTTCCCTCCTCTCATGTGGAGGACATGGTCGCTAACCACACACCCTGATGCTGATCTTGGACAGAACCAATAAATTTGGAAGCTCTTTGTGAATCGGATTTCACATGTGCCATAGAATGATGGAGCTGCGACACTTAGATTCGAAGTACTTTTAAGAGGTCGACCACAAGACTCCCATCTGCCATTTCGATCAACGTAAGCTGAACATTTTGGGTCTTCGCCTGGTAATGATCTACGAATCGCCCATTCGTTGTGATCGATTTCTCTCTCCAGAACAGGGTTACCAAATTGCAACACCGTGTCAGCAGGTGCATATTGCTGATGTTGAATTCCTGGTAAGTGTGGTCGACCGGATAAACCGGATGGTTGATACATGAGACTATGGGGTGCACGAATGGGATGTCCATTACTTTGATGCGGGATGTTTGCCCTAGGGACCGGGGTTCGTATCCCTGTTTGCTCCATGTATGAGTCACGGGGAATGGATGGTGACAAAATCTGATTTGTCAAGAATTCTTGAGTAGAAAGCGGGTGGGACCCCATGTACGGGTCACGGGAAGGATTCATGGACGATGACAATATCTGATTTGTGAGGTACTCTTGGGTAGAAAGCGGGAGAGAGGGGGGCCTCCAAATCGTGCTTTGCTGATTATGGCATCGGTCAGGGTATGGAGCATGTTTGGGGAGCGGGTTAAATATATGCGACTCGGTTTGCGGATACTGCCAATGATTGCCTGGGTTCAATGGCGCCATGGTTTGACCCTGACGTTGAGTTTGAGTAAAATCTCTCGCGCTTGGATTGTTGCCCTCCGAGGAACACACTTGGTAGGAACACCTAGGCTGCCCTCCTGATGTAGCAGCAGCTTGAGTGCCAAATGGAGCCGGCGCCATCCCAGACGAGTAGGAATACCGATTTGCAGATGGTCCAAATGTGGCCCCGTATCCTTGTTCTTCTACTTGGGACGCATTCCGTTTCCTCGATGGCTGCGCAGATTCAGGTTGATCTTTCAGCGGTCTTCTGATAGTTCGGCTGTCTTTATCGGGTCGATGTGAACGAGCCGAAGTTCGCCTTCCGAGTCTTGCACCAATTCGAACGCTTTGAGTCCTGTCGAGCTCTCCTTCCAATCCGACGCCTCTGGAGTGGAACTCTGTTCCTTTTACTGCGGCCTTCACTGCCATTGCGACTTTCTCAGGCCGGTGCGACCTAGCTGCACTTCTCAGCAACAAGTCAGCCTTCGATGGTCCGGAGCCCTTCAGTTGACCTCTTGACGCCCCGAGACAAAATTGTTGCTGGAGGAGTGACCGGGTCATGTCCTCTGCACACACTGTATACAAATCCATTTTTACCTTGTATCCACATGCTGATGTTGCCCACATTGAGCTGTGAACGGGTTCGCATAAATTTGTAGTTGGAATTAGTGCTTCGCTCTCCAGATCCAGATCAAGTTCATTCACATGGTGATACGCAAATAATGTTCGCCTTGCCATCCACCACGTCTTCCAAGCAAGCATGAACTTCACGTTGCATTTCTGAACTGCTCCAGACGTTTGCCACCATTCTTCTAGTTCTTCAGCTATTTGTCGAAATTCCTGATTAGTTGGAGCGGATGCCCACCGTTTGCACATCTCGACATGGTGAACTCGATACTTTTCCAGAATCCACTTATTGGTGTGATCCCTGATGCTTTGTACGAAGTGGAAATAGCAGGTCCTTAGGATGGGATTCTCGGGGTTTTGAACATCTTTCTCCACGTCATCTGGATTTCCGTCTAACCCCTCCACCAGTCCGTAAACAGCCCTTACAGCGTTGTAGTTTGCGGGGGCCGCGTCTGCCATAAAGCCCTTAAATTTTGGTTTTGGCATCCCTCGTTTCTGTACCGCACTGTTAAGAAGGTTCCAAAACTTAATTTGGTTTTCGGTGTTCTCTAACTTCATCTCACAGACCGCAATTGTCAGCAACCGCTGGAGATTATGGTCATACACATGCGCTGCCATCGTTGTCCAGTGATGAATTCGTTTCACGTGGTCAAACATAACGAAAGAATCTTGCAAATCACCTGATGTCATTCGCTTGACAAGGTCCACCCCGCTTCCAATACCAACAGTCGACATCTTGAAAACAAATTTGATGCCTTCATCGGACTGACCAGGAAAATGACTCTCCTGTATGAAGCAGTACCGGGAGTATCGCTTCAATGCTAGGATGCAGCGCTCTTGGTCTGACCTGAACTTTGTAACTACGTACTTCACTCGAGTTTTGTCATGGTAAGGCGGTGCATCCTCTAGAATGCGGACGAGGTCCTCTTCGTTCAACAGTTCCCTCTCTTCGACTGTTGTGCCCTGCATAATTAAATCAAAGAAGTTCTTATGCGCACATCGGAATCCTACCCACCCCGGTGCGGCCAGTAGCCAGGGATTGTCATCCAGGAACTTGTGGATTGTATCCGTCATGTTGACATACGCACCCCGACTTCGCCCTGCAGCTGATGGATGAGAGTGTGTTCCGGCGTGCACAACCGCCCGCGTTAGAAATTCTGAATCATGGCTAATTATCCAAAGAACTGCACTACACTGATGAACGTTATAAGGTGTATGATGACAGAAGGAACATCTCCAGTCGCTATCTATCGGCGTTTTCCCAGGAGTTACCCTTTTGTGACATCGGCCATCCCAATATAGTGTGTTTGGACCATCATGGAGATCGATATGGGGGCAATCAATGTTTTTACACTCGAAAGCTCCAGCACACAAGCTCTTTCGAACACGCAGCCCTGCATCCTTAAGGCGCGCAGAATTGTAGCTGTTGGACTTTATCCAGGGATGCCCATCGAACGATATATCAGTCGTTATGTAATCATCATCTGAAACTGGAGGAACTTCGTATAGCTGATTTCCGTCATATTCCCTTGGCAAATATCTGCATTTAGTGTGCGGGAAATCGAGAAGCGGGAGACTAGCGAGCTCACCCGTGCAACCTTTGCTAGCCAGATCCATTAAGTTTGGCATTATGGAGAACGCCCCGGGAAAAGGGGAGTCGTCGTCCTCAGCTACGGTTGCCCTTGGCCTTGGTGGAGAGCACGGTGTCATGTAAGCTTCAGCGAGAAGATCATCCTCCGAATCCGCACTCACCGATTCCAGTGGACTCTGATCGCACGGGGGACACTGTATTGGACTGGCTGGTCCCGGACTGTGCTGTGGAGTTGTCACATCAGGTGATCCGGGAGCATTGTCAACCTCCGTGTCCTGAATACCCGAGGTACCAATTGGCTCCACAGGATAATCTTCGAGACATAGGTTTCGTCTCCCTGGCGCATTAGCCCTCCGCGATCCAGAGCCTCCTTCGAATTCAGGACTTCCACACGAAAACCCACCCTCGCTGTATGGACTGTCACACGACGTGTCCTCCAATAGAATCCAGTCCACATGCCGGTCATTATCATTTCTTCCGGGTTGCAATTGCGCATCTACAGGAACTATCCCCATCTGAGGATCGCCATGTACAATATAAATTCCGTCTTCAGTGAAAGGCAACGTGAAAATGTTTTGGCCATTCCTCTTTTCCGGCCAGAAGCGCCCGCAAAGAGCTCCAGAAACGTCCAATCTTTTAATATGTATTGTTCCAACGCTTAGGCAGAATGCCTGTACTATATTGGACTCCAAGACTTCTACTGAATCACCAACACCAGAGCAATCTAATCTTGCAGTTCCGCCAGCTAACTCTAAGTTCAACAATCGCGGTATGGCTGATTGGGACTCCATCGTAACTTTGATCGTATTTTGATTCGTACTCTGGAATGTGATATCCAGACACCATGTTGTTTTCTTTTATATTTGGGGTGAATCAGTCGTTAGGAATTCACAACGGACTCATGTGTCCAATTCTAATCGTTAAGTAATAGGGGCCCGATTGAAACGGTCGGAAAAATTCGTGACCAGTGCCGCCATTTCATAAGCCGTTTAACTACCGGGTTATGTGCCGATAAACGATTTACTGGATGTTTAGCCGCTGCCCAATATGCAGAAGGAAACGCTTTTAAATCTGTAACGTTGTGAATACGCGTAGTTGCAGCCTTGCAATTTACGTCGAAATATTACCGTGGCGCCAACGGCATTCGCCGGTGTCCCATATATAGGACAAGGGTCAATCATGCTTATCCACGACTTGTCAGCTGCGAACTACTCCATCGCCCGAAATAGTCACGGTGGTACTTCATCTTCAGATCTACTTTACAGTGTGGGTGTTCACAATGCCGAGCAGTACCAGTATGTCGAGGTCGAGGAAGGCCAGGGTTGGAGGACTTCTAGATCACATGCTCGCTGGAGAGGCGCCTGAAGGCTTGAACATGACTCAAGGCACGGGGACGCGAGGGCGTAGGAGGTCCAGGGAGGACGAGGATGGTGGGGGTCGAGGGCGCAAGAAACGAAAGACTGAAGTCCAGGTACTTAGAGTCGGTTTTTTGTGGATGGGCTTGTTGGGTCTTTCGGAATTAGGTCAGATTGTTATGTTTCATGTTTGTGTCTCTAGGAATTCTTCTTCGCGATCAGATTGGTGAGGTACCCTTTAGAACTGGCGCCGGCGCCACGAGCCGCGGAAAATGCGTCGACTGTATCTTGAGATTCACATTGTATTGAGTTGGGGGGATTTTGAGGCGTGGGGTTGTGAGTTTTTTGATCCGCTAGAGGATATGTCCAACTAGCATCGCATTGTTGACTGTAAAAGCACTCGGATACTTGCAGGTCTATATGGTTTGTATAGAAATTACGCTGCTTGATCAAGTCTGCTCATCGCAGTACTCATTCCCGGATTCACTGAGTAGATGCATGGTAGTTTTGCATGCCGATGCCGATGCGAGCACGATTTGGATCACTTAGTCTTTGATGTGGATAGTCTAATCTTCATTGGATGTCAACATAAATTCCCCCATCATGTGAGGTGACGCCGGCGCCATCACATACTGTAATTTGGTCACATCGCTCTCAACCCTAACTCTTTCACGTGTTTGATTAATTTCTCTTCTTGCGGATCCCGTATGGATGTGATACTCCGCAGAAGTTATTATCAGTGAATCTCAGATTTACGCCCTCATCTCGGTTTAGAGTCCGTTTATCAGACCCAGCTGGAGCCAGCGTTGTGTCCCGTGAGAGATTTTGACGCTATCATTTGTGACTCAAAACCTTTGTTAACTGCGTCTACTTGGCTGCGTAGGATATTTTGGTTCCTTGCAGATTTGCCTCACACCTGGCGCCGGCGCCGTTTGTATGGTTATGGAGACTTTCTTAGAGTTAACTATCAACTATTTCAGTTTTTGCTCTCATACTCACATGCTTACCTTGGGAATCTAAGTGGAGGACATACGTTCTTATTCTCTAATCTCATATACAAGTGGTGCTTCACTAAACCCATTCCAGGTTTTGAATTCTCCATTATTTTCCACAAGTGTGGCATGCATTGGATAGAATTTTATGTGTTTGGATACATGACTATTAGCACCGATATATTAATAGAGCCCTAGGCCTTCCCTTCTATACTCCAGTGAACGCAAATGCTTATATTTGTTAGGTTCTATGACTTTTGCATACTAGCCTCCAACTGGCGCCGGCGCCATTTCCATCCTTTGTCCGTCCTTTGTCCATCCTTTCTCTATGTTTACAAGTTTGTAGTCACGCCCGGTCCTTCAGTCCGAGGCAGAAGTCAATTTATGTCTCAGCGTTCGTACTTGCAATCTACAGTGATCGATTTCGAGGACCAGATTTGATGCTTGTGATTGCTTCGGAGAATGCTAGTCCTCTGCTTGATTGATTTTTATTTTAGTTCCTGATTTGAACTTTCTGATACGATTATTGGATTGTATACGTTTATCGTGAGATGGCCTCTGCATAGTGGGACCTGCAAGCGAGGCTCTTCAAAAAGATTAGATTCTCGTTTCTCGTTATTGGCTGGATTTCGGAAACTATTCGTAAATTCGCTTGTGCTAACTGTTTTTTTGAGCCAACTTGTGAGGTGTTTGGTCGCACTTTCTCGAGTTGCTCTTCACATAATTGAGCGTCTCACAGAGTTTATCTTCATTAGCATTTGAACTTGCTCTTCACATAATTTTATTTAAACAGTCTTTTATAAGTATACATTCGTCTGTGTTAGCTTGGAAGTATTGATAGCGCCGGTACTCCATCACTTGCTCCGTTGAAAGCAAGTGCTTGTTGCTTGTTGTTGTTAGTCAACTTTATGCTCGTTGCTGTTAGTTACATTCTGAGTCAACTTCAGAACCGCCTCCCACCTGGCGCCGGCGCCAGTTCGATACTTACCAAACAGCATTAAGAATGCCTGAGGTTTTCGCTGCCGAGAACGCTTGTCCTGGACTAGGTAGTTTTCAACTTATTCTATTTTTTTATAATTTGACCATTATACACATGGTTAGAAAAGCAGTTATTAATTAATAACATAGAATGATCAGTTGAGTGGAATCAGTGATACTCTTCTCAGAGTCCATATGGTACTTCGGCATCGATGAAATTATGAACCTGAGCATACAAATTGTTTGGCTGTAAGGTATCCATAAGGTAGTCAGTTAATAACGATTGCATATAAAATTTGATAACGCAAGTGGGGCAGGGGCTAATTGGGATATATGACCCATGATCTTCATAAGTTTGTGGTCAGGCCCGGTCCTTCAGTCCGAGGCAGAAGTCGATTTCTGTCTCAGCGTTCGTACTTGCATTCTACAGTCATCGATTTCGAGGACCAGATTGGATGCTTGTGATTGCTTCGGAGAATGATTGTACTCTGCTTGGTTGATTCTCAATTCAGTTCCTGCTTGAACTTTCGAATACATTTATTCGATTGACTTGTTTATTGTAGGATGGCCTCTACATAGTGGGTCTTGCAACCGAGACTCCTGAGGTATGTGCATCGATTATTCTTTACTGGCTCTTCTAAAGATTAGACTCTCGTCTCCCAGTGTTGCTATCATTTTCATCTTATGGAAGTTGTTATTGGCTGGACTTTATTTCGCAAATTCACTAGTGCTAACTGATTCTTGGAGCCAACTTGTGAGGTGTGTGGTCGGACTTCCTCGGACGTCTCACAGAGTTTATGTTTATTAGTATTTGAACTTGCTCTTCACATAATTTTATTTAAACAGTATTTTCTTTGATAGCTTAGAAGTATTGATAGCGCCGGTACTCCTTCCTCATTTGAAAGGCAGAACTTCATGGTCGTTCCTTTTAGTCACATTCTGAATTAACTTCGTAACCGCCTCCCTACTGGCGCCGGCGCCAGTTCGATCCTTACCAAACTCTCTGGGTGTTGCCTAAGCAAATACGATTTCGCTGCAATGGCCGCTAGTCGTGGACTAGGTGGCTTTCCATTTTAGGTGCTGTTTTCATCTTATTTAATTATTTATGAATAATGAAGTAGCTGCGGTGATTTGACCATAATACTTCGGCTTCGATGCATGCTGGAGATATTATTTGTATGCTGAGCATACAAGTTGTTTGGTTGTGATGAATTTATAGGTAAGGTAACCGTGAGGTAGTCTTTTGATTACGAATGCATACATAAGCTTGTAGTTATACCCGGTCCTTTAGTCCGACGCAGATGTCAATTCTTGTCTGAGGGTTCGTACTTGCAATCTACAGAGATCTATCTCGATGACCAGACGTGGATAGTTGGAGAAGTCGCAGGAGATAGTTGACGTTTGAAACTAGTGATAGTGTGTCTGCAGTTCATGAATGTTGAGCCTTCGGCGCAGGCATGTTCAGGATCGGTTGCTTTGAACGGCTATCATGCATTATATTATTTGCTTCTTTGTTGTGATTTTGACAACGATTACCTCGCCAGCAGTTTATTAGTTCTTGCGAGCTAATCCTTTGTTTCTTATCAGTGCGGTTCAGAGCCTGAAACTTTTTTAGATGTCCATATACTCACCAGCATCGTTGTTTTGTAATCTAATTTGGGAGAACTGCTGTAAAGTAAAGAGCTTCTTATTTGTATAGATACATGAGTGATAGCTCTGGGTGATTGTTCAAGAGTAAAGTAATGCTTACGGCTGCATTTTCTATGGGTCTGGTTTGGACGGCATCGGCATTGCTAACAATGTCTAAGTGTAAAACATTTCCTTTGTTTTGACGTTTTTGCGATTCGAATTTCTCTACTTAATACAGTGATCGTGTTTCTAACTCTGTTCGCTAGATATTTCTTGACTTGCTTCTCGGATTAATAACTGTCTCCTGATGCGAGTTCTCGTGGTTTGAGTTATTTATTTTTTGAATTAAATGGTGAACTGCCATTGCAACAAAAAGAGTCGTCGTTTGAATATTGAAACGTTAAGAGTACTGCTGTTTAAACTGTAATTTACAAGATTTTCTGGCGACATCAGCCTTGCAAGCAGTGTTTCAGTTGCGAGTTGTTGGTGGGCTTTCTAATTCAGGCTTTCTAATCATTTCACATCTTGTTTGCATTTTCGCAGAGTGAGACTGGCATGAGCGATTATGGGGAATCAGAACCAGAGAACGATGACGACGGACGAGTCCAGACCATCTTAAGAAAACCCGATGTGAAGCCCACCGTGTCCACATTTGAGCAGTTTCAGGAGGCTTTATGTAGCCAACTGAACATTCACAAGCGGCTTGCGGTAAAAAAGGTGAAGCCCCTCCGTTTGCTAATTCCTCTTTGCAGACTGAAGCCGACGACGTGGGTTCGACAAGCACTGGAGGCAGATGTGCAAATCGTTTATGAAGGTTTTCATATCGGGGATTGGGGTGCCAACTTCTGGGTGACTAGCTGCGGAAATCCCGGTCCCTTCACTCTAAAGGAGCTTGAGGATAATGAGAGGTGGGAAGCTGTGTCTGCAAAATTCGACAAGGACCTCAGAGATCGATGCGAGAGTGACCCCGAAAATAGACCGATTTTTGAGAAAATAATAGGGCACTATGTAAATGTATGGGACGGGAACCATAGGGCTTTGGCTTGGATGCGGCACATCAGAGAGTGCAATGGAGAGCCGATTATGGTGAACTGCTTTGTTCTTAACGATTCTGAAGAGGACCGTGGCTGGATCTCGAACTTCATGCGTGATATTAACGAGTATGACCCTTAACCCTAGGCTACTCCATATTGGTTCCGCTTCATCCTATCTGTCCTTCCTTTTTCTTCATCGTGAGGTATTTGATTGCGTTATGGCAGCTGTAGCCTTGAATGTGTACCCTCATGGATTATGCACCCTCTTCGTGCTTCACTTTTGCGCGGATTTTAAATGGACTTGTGGTTTCGGAATGGGTTCTGAGTGGTTGTGATTGATGGGGCAGAGTGGGTCACTGCTTGCTTAGAACTCGATTTTCAGTTGACACGCACATTGTTTAGAGTTCCGTACTCTGTACTGGTGCTGTTCGTTAGCTCCACTTGGGAGTGTATTGGCAGCGTGATAAGAATACACGTGAGGCTGCAAATACTGCGAACAGAGGAGGCTAGATGGTACTATTGCTACAGTTTCACAGCAGTTCCAGTTGTGTCGATTCTCTGATCAGCATGGCGATGTCGGCCTGGTTATTTATTGTTATCTCAGTCACTGTAACTTTGATTTTAGTTGATAGTTCCAAAACTGCTTTGAGTTATTTGTGGGAAGCAAACATGCGGCATGAGGTAATATAAACTGACATAGTATAAGGAGAAGTTTCAGAGGACTGGCCATTGCATTATTTTAACATTGGGTTTTCGGAATACGCAGTGGGACAGTGAACTCAACAGTGAAGAAACAGTTGGCTCACACCATTTTCGAAGTAATGCAAATTGCTAGTCGTGAACCCACTGAGTACAAGGTCTACTTCACAGAGAGTGAGATTGAGCGCATCAAGGATGTCTGCAAGGGGCGATGGTATAGGATGACGTGTGATGCTGTATGCGAAGTTTACTTCAAGGTAAGCGATGTATTGTCTCTATTGATTTTAAAATTCCTGCTCGATCTGACTAAGGATCACCGAGGCCTCGGATTTATGACTTTCATATACCTGATAAGTGCGACGAATCTGCAGCATGTGCTTTATTTCCTTCTGTGGCCAGCTATTTCGATTAGTTAGGAGGATGTTGTTTATTTCTTGATGGAATTAGTAGTAGGGAGAATTAGGGATCTAGCGATGTAGATTTAAGTCCTACTTAATATGATTGATACTGCTGGTGCTTTCTAAACTAACCTTAGCTTTGCGTTTCAAGTCAGAATTCCTGCTGCATGCTGCCAACTTGTGATAGCAGAGAGGGGCATGTTTAACGAACTTACCTTGAAACTAATTTTAATGGCGGTTTTATTTCAATGCAGCGTGAAATAAGCATGGCGGAACGAGACTCCGTGAAGAGGCTGCAGAACAAAGTGAACAACCCAACTGCTTTGGCCATTGAGGACGCGAAGCACATGGGCGCTCAGAGGATACGGAAGGAAAAAATGGATTATATGAAAAAAATATTTCGACTATGCAACCCCAAGTATCACCCGCATCTCATCGAAGAGCTGGTCCGTAACAGTCGCAGTCGCGCCATGGCCAGTGACAAGAAGATTGGCGCAATGACCGTCGACAACCTCAATATCTTGGTGGGTGCTCAGGGTGTTGACATAAAAAGAGTATTGGAGTTATGGAATTCGAGCAGTGATGAGAAGCAGAAGTACAGATTTCCGGACCAGGACTTCACCAGGGCCGCATTCCAGAAGTGGCTCAATCGGAGAGCCTGGTGGGAGCAGGTGACTTCTCCACCTCCCATTGCATAGATAGTCGGACAATTTCCAATTTCTCAATTTTATGGTTTGGTATCTTAGCCTTTAAACAGAGGTCGGATTGTTTCGCATTTCATCCGGCAGCCATGCAGTCAGTTTAATGACATTAGGTTCCCTTCCCATGTCTTCGAACGTGGTGTCCCTGAGCTGTGCGGTCTTCGAATGTGGTCAGGTTGAGATGAGGTTTTTATGATGATCTATGGGCTTTAGGCGGTGATACTTGTATCATTTAAATTCTTTCTGTCTCGCCAGTTATTTGTTTTATGTATGGGTTGCTGTCCTCTGTTTTTTAATGAAGTTTAAGTTAACATACTCCTGATATTTCATTTCCTTATAGTTTGGATTTACTTCTTAGCACTAGGGCTGCTTGTTGGACTGTTGATGAGAATATATTCTGCAAACTATTGAACAAATGAATTAATTTGCTCATTGTTTTGAATTCCTATACTCTGGGAGGCTGGGAGTCTGGTACTAGCCACGCTGCAGAATGTGTCGTTGGGAGTGCTGTGTACTAATTCTTGAGTTCCTTGCTGCCGAGTATGCTTGTTTTGTAACATGTTGCATTCCAATTTAGTTTCTGTTTTGATCTTTTGGATCCTTTGATTCAGTGGACTTGTCTTTCGCCGAGGCTCGTACGGTATTTGTCTGGATTTCGTGACTTGCTCTAGATTTCTCTTAGCTTTGTCTTATTCTTCAGATGCTCACCCTATTATTCTGAGTGGAGCAATTCCCGAATCAAAGGTCTAATCTCGAACTAATTCTGTGATTGATAGACTTGGTGCTTTCCCAAGGCTGTTGTAGTTTTCGAACTGTTTACGAGTCATTGCTTCGGATTCTCCTTAGGACAGTCGTCGTTGTAGATACTTTTGTTCCAGATGGCGCCGGCGCCATCAGCAAGTCCTTGATGTTTAAATAGTAATATTATTGATGTATGCAGTCAGCTCAATGCAGGTACTCGACCCTAATGTCTGTGAGCTGTGCTGTATTCGTTTTGTGTCACAGTTGCAAAAGAGGGTTGGTGAGGTCTTCGAGCAACTTCTCGGAAAAACCAAGCTGGAGAAAGGAATTGGTTTCCTTCGTTTAAAGAGTGACACCACGAAGCTGCTGGAAGACTACTTTGAGGATGTAATGATCTTTGGTTTTGATAGATTCTTCCCGGAGATTTTTACAGTAGAGGCAGGACCAGTTCGCCATAAGACCTGGGAGGAACAGCCAAGATACGAGTTGGGAGAGAAGGCCGTGAAGAGGTGTGTCATGCGGTTCGTGCGATGGCTTTGTGAGCAACTACTGATAAAAGGTGAATCCGGGAATTTAAAGGACTTCCCTGTATTTCAAGATTGGCAACGTCGATCCGCCGACGGTTGCTTCACCCAGTACCAAGTTGATCACTTCGATCCCCCGCACTTGAATAGCCTGGGATGGTATATTGAGGACATTGAAGGTGTAACCGAGTGCTATATGGACAAGGGGGACAAAAACCTACGCGATCAAGTGCTTCTGCAGATCCAGGCTACGATGGATGCGACTCTGGCAGAGAAGGCCTCGGTGCTCTCTGAAACGATGCAGATGGTCAAGTCGCAAGTTGAGAGCTCGCTTCGCGATGGGAATGGCGCCCCTGGAATGGTATCTCCCACCCCATCGTCTGACCTACTTGGTGCGCTTGAGGGTAGAGTCAGTTATGTTTACGTACCGGTCACTAACAATGGGATGCTGATGGATTATGGCCCCATTCTATTCACTGAGCTGCAGGACATAATTGAGTCATCAAAACGCGGAGATATCTCGCAAAACGATGACGCGACAGATGCGATTAGAGGTGTTGTTGGGGACTTGTCGAAAATGGTGACTTCTGATGAAGACGATGATCTCGAGTTTCTACGGGCTACTCAAGGAGAGCCAAGGAACAAGGAGATTCAGGGTGAGCCAACAGACGGTGTTCGTCGAGGACCGACATTGCGCCCTCGCATTGTCAAGGACACACATGAGGAGGAGGCCGCTTTAAACAGTCAAGTGGCACCCCCAAAACGACACCCATCGAAGTCTGGAAGGAAAACTCCCAAAGGTGGCGACGACGCAATACCGCTTGTGAGATATATGGCATTGCCAGTAGATGGCGTGGCAAAGACGATTAAATTGTCCCTACATCTCGCGTTTGAGTCCCTCCTCGAGGGAATTGATCGATCCATGTTCAAGACATTTATGAATTGCATAAAGCGGGTGAGTTACTATTTATCTCTGTTGCCTTTATGTTAGTGTATAGTTCTACTTGTGATTGCTTGAGTTCCTTGCTGCGGAGATAGCCTGTCCACTACTAGGATGCTTTCGATTGCGGTTGCTGTTTAAAACTTTGTGGTCTTGTACTTCGTGACTTCCATTTGACATGGTTGTTGCTAATTTTGTTAGAGATGGATAACGTAAAAGGGGATTTCTTAGCATAGACATTATTGAGCTCCTTGCTGCCAAGTAGGCTTGTCCTGTGTAAGATAGAGTCGCTCTTTCGATCGTTCGGATTACAGTGCAATTGTTTTTCGTGAGGCATGTATTTTTGCCAAACTCGGTCTTGCAGCCGAAGGTCGTGAGATATTTACTAGGATTTTAGTTGACAGTTCATAAATTCCGTTCTCATCGTTATCCACGCATGCAGTATCATGATAGGCCATTTCTCCTCCGCTCTCTATATCATTACCTATATATAGAGCCTCATGACATTGTAATTTCTTAGTGTCGGATAAGCTGAAAGCGGACACCTGTGATCAGGTATACTAGGTGCTTTCCCAAGGCTCTCGCAGTTTTCGATTTCTCGCAGTCTCATTGCATTTCCTTCTGCTTAGAAAGCAGTCCTGCAGTTTAAGCTTTTTCTCCGGATGGCGCCGGCGCCATCAGCAAGTCCTTCATTCTTCATTTCGAGTGGTCGAAAACTGTTTCTCTACATGTTGGCAATGGCAATAACACTATTGGTGACATGCTTTCAGAGTATTTCAAACTTGGTGTTATTCATTTCGGATTCAATGAATTGACTTTCTTTTATCCCGCATTCCGCAATCAGTATTTTCTTGCCTGAAGTTTTGATTTTTGCAAGGTCTATTTTTCGAGGTGCTTTCTATTGTGGACGGTCTTTTTTCCACCGATTTCGTTGCAAATTTGCAAAGTATCGATTCATTTCTTGTCCATCATATTGTCATGGCGCCGGCGCCATTTGTACCATGCTTTACTTTCTTTTTTCTTTTTTCCTTTTATTTTTTGATCTCTGGGTCAATGTGAACCATGCTTTTCATGATTGCTGGATACTTACTGCTCAACTCTCTGGCTTATCTTAATGTGTATACAGATCAATGGTGGCAAGCTTCGGCAGCATGATGGGGTAGCTAGCCCCAACTGCGTCGATTTGATTATTTGCGATACACCGGATAATAATAGGGTGCCTGGTGTATTGGGAAATGTTCCAACGTGGAACATGGTGAAGAAGTCCACTTTTGCAGCCATATTTCACATTGCCGAGGCGGTCCTGTCAGACTCTGGATTCCTTCTCCTCTTTGTGCCTGCAGAGGAGCTCGATGACCTAAATGCGCTTCATGATTGGGACTGTGTACGAACGTTCTATGTTGTGAATCACAGGCCTTTCAATCCAGCCTGGGTAAGATCCTTGTACAATGTCGCTGGATTTTGAGTCTACTGAGCCGTGAGGACTGTGAGTCTCATGAGCCGCTTGTATTTTAGTCTAATTAGCACCGGAATGGTGAGTCCCAAGCCTCTTCGATATTCGCCTGTACATACCTCTTGACTGGAGAATGCGCTGCTGGATGATGCATGGTCATGCTGATAATCTTTCCCTCATAATCTGAGCACATGGAACGCTATTCCATGTTCATTTTGATCCCGAGTCCAGGGTGTTACTTCGACTTCGATGTCGTGGTCCTAGATTTTGGTAGTTTAAGGCGTCAGATCTTTATTATGTGTCGAATTTCATCCCTTCCTCATTTGAGGTGACCCCGGCGCCATCACAGACTATTACATGGATATGCCTGAATATTTAGGTATGTTCGTAACTGATTCTGTGGATTGATGCTTTTCAGAAACGGCTGTTCAAGGCTAAGGTTCTACGGAAAAGGAGCATGAAAAATGAAGCGTTCCATTTCAACGAAATTGCGAGTAAAGTCATGGACTGGAACCCGGACCAATCTGATGTGCTTCAAAACGTTGTGACCGACGATAACCTTCTGCGAGTAGACGGGGTTGACTCATTTCGTGGATCAAAACAGAAGTCGCCTGCGTTTATGGAGTCAATGATTGAGATTTGCACCGAGAGGGGGAGTGCGGTGCTTGACTTGACCGCCGGTGTAGGTATGATTATTCTGACCGTTCTCACTAATCTCATTGAATTGAAAATAATTTGCAAAGGAGTTCGTGAAATTCTAACCAATTGCGTCCGATTGCAGGCTCGTCTGTGTCCGCTTGTGAACTCAGTGGACGTCACATTCTTGCCATGGAGGAGGATGCATCACCCTTTCATGTCTTCTTGAAAGAAATTTCTGTGGAGGCTGACGTAGATATTGCTCAAGAGGACAACCAGCTTCTCAGTCTTCAACAGCACCTTGGCATTGTCGGCAGTTTACCCTCGCAATCTAAACCCTCCGTAAGCGGGACCTCTTATGGAATTGCAAGCACTGCGACTTAGTAAAGTGCTGAGGTCCTGATCAGATGAAGGGAGCTGATTGAGAATTGTAGACTAATAGTCCATTTCTACTTTGCAAGTGTATAAGAATTTAAACTATCTGTAACGCATATATGATTGCAATAAAAATGACTGCTAACAGCATCAACAGATTTCTTCACGACTCCTCAGTCTTTATACACGGCTTTTCGAAACAGTGCAAATACTCTCAAAATCCATGTTGGAAACACTGGGCTGCTCTACTTCTCATCACCTTCGCATCAAGCTACGGTTCTACATACTGTGCAATGGTTTAGATGGGATTCCTTAGACTTGTGTCCATAGTCACTCACCTATTTCGTCCTCGCTCACAATATCTGCCCAGAACTTTGGGATACATTGTAAGACGTCCTGTACTCCATCTGACCCGATGTCTTCTCGCTGATGACCACCTGCTGAGACAACAAATGCAGGAACTTCCCAGATAGGTAACATGGGAACTAAAGGAAATGTCATAGCATCGGCGGTCTCCAGCCCGATTATCCCAGGGGCAAAGTCGAATGGATTCCCACTTTTCCCATGGCAAAGACAGGCGCATTCTGCGCAGCACAGTGATAAAAGAAGATTACATTGAACCAATCTAATTGATTACATAGCTACTTCACAACAAGCAACAAAATTGTACGTCGGAGGCTTGATTCAATCTAAGCCTCAATAGATGTAAGCAGCATCCAAATAGGTCAGCCTTTTCGAAAGCACGTACCAGCACAACCCATTGCTTCGTCAGTTTCAGTCCATCTGATGTCTGCAGCTCCCATACGCCATTTTCTTCTCGCACTCTTCTGAGGTGCCTTCCTCGCTCTCCGCCGGGTGGCCTTCCTCGCTCTCCGCCGGGTGGCCGCCATCGCAAATCGGGGACTGAGCAAATGCAAAGAAGTGTTCAAGGTCGAGTACATGGACACAGTGTATAGGACATGGCTCGAAGTGTTGGTAGCTGTGAACCCATAATTGCAGTGTACAAATACCGAGGGGAGAAGCGCCGAATCTAGACTACTGTAGTTAGTGAGGCCGGACATGGCAGAAGCGCCGTATACGACGTTAATGTTTTTCTGTTTTGATTTGCTTTGATATTCAGTAATGGCAGTTTCCGTGATCAGAGTAGTTCGACAAAATCCTACTTGGAATCAAAATCGAAATTAAATATAGTGCCACGGATTATCATGTTCTGACGTAAGTTCCCTTCGTCACAACTCTGTTGATTTACTCCGTCTAAGTTGGCGACTGCTTTGAATGATTATAATAAGCCTGGAATCCACTGCCGCCTTTTTCTCCAACGAAAAGAGAGTGACTTAGCGATTATCGTTCGCATGTCCACCGTATCCGTGGATCAGTAAGTTCCGCCTAAGAGCGCTACTGTTTAAATCTCTGTGAGCGCGTGGCTTGCATCATTTTAAGCGTCCGGTTTGATATTGTGTACCGCGATGGTTAAGAGGAAGCAGCCTCGTATGGTCATTGCCGTGGGTAGTAGATGCAGCCCTCCTTCAAGGAGCCAGGAAGTAAATGCGATGATTGCGGGTAATGCGTTGGTGTGGAATGATTGTGGAGGGTCTGCACAAGTTCTCTGTGACGGTAGTGACAATAGCGACTCCGACTTTGAACCAAATGTGGAGTCCATACTTTCAAAACCACTCTTGACAATCGGTTGGTTTCGAGCTCTCTCTTCGAGTCGACTGTTCAGATTGCTACAGCTGATTCTGCCTCACTTGGATCCTTGTTCAGAGCAATGCTTTTCATGGTCTTCTATCAAAGACGGGATCAGTATCAACTCTTTTCCTTATAAACCCCACTTTATCCTGATTCTGGGATCTAGCATTGGTCCAATTTCTGACCGAGCTGTTCTGTACCTGAACCGCGACGTGGCTAGCCTTCAACCGAGACAAGTACTGATTACGAGGCACATCACAGGACGCCTGATATTGCAAGTCTTGCATTTTTGGCAGCTAGACGAGAGCGCTCGGACTTGGATTCATCGTGGTACTGCTCGTTACTTAGTTACTGAGGGTCAGATGTGGGAGGAAGTTGAAATTCAGCCCACGCATTGTGAACTGTAGGCATACTTTTATCAATGTTATTCTTCGTCATTGAGTTTGCAGCGTTTGCGCTTGTGATAATGGTTCACTCCATTCAATATAGTGTGATTGCTTTGGTTGATCACTTGAACTTGTCTCCGAAATGATTATAATCTGATTTTTGTACATGTCTGTCTTATACAGTAGCGAAAGCTTTCTTTTTGGGGGTTTGACATTATACTGAAAATGCCACCATAGCCTATAGGATAAACACTTGTTCCAGATTGTCGAGGTCTAATAAACTGGCCACGTCAATGAGCCATCGAATGGCGCTGGCGCCACCCTCAAGCCTGTAAGTTCGACAGTTTCAAGTCACCTCCGAGTATGCCAAGTTTCAGGAAGGTTTATCTTTGTTTTCGTTGGCGCGGTCGCTGGTGACTGCAGTCGGACATATTGTTATTTGAGTTTGATACGAATTACGATGTTATTTGTAACACTGAGCAATCTGACCTGTTACGCTGGAACGCTGCAGTATAGATCTATCGACAGCGCGCATTTCTCAGTTAGCTTTTCTGAGAATACTGTTGTGTTCTCCACTGTCGATGCTCTAGTGAGCCGGGATATTTCCAAGTCTTTCCTTGGTGTTCTGCATGTTATTTTTGGATTTTAAAGGTTGCGATCTGGGTTCACATTAGTTCTGAACAGCCCGTTTGATGGTAATTCAATTTTTGGATGAATTTGTTTGGCGTTTATAACCGTTTAACCGTGACTGTCTCAATGCTTGAAGACCTCTTGGCTCTTGATTTCGAAAAAGTTTGTTTTATGACTTTCCCACCTGGCGCCGGCGCCATGATCCAATAACATTTTCAACGCATCCATTTTTCTTGAGCTTCTGCTAACCCAGCCAAGGCTCGTCAGTGTTGCGCTCGGAAGTCATTGACTTGGAGAATCTTAGTATGAAGTCTTCAGTTCTCTGTTGAAGATGATCAATTGTCAAGAAAGCAAAAGAAAGCACTGTGTTGAAATTGTTGAAAGGATGTATTTCAGTGCTCCTGGATTCAACTGCTGCGGCTATTTATATGCGACGGATTTTGGATAATTTTGTTTTTTACATAGTTGATGCGTAGGAAGTATATCAATATTGACTAATCCAGCGTCAATGAAACAACACGCTGTCGCAAAGATCCTGTAAATATAAAGTGTTTGATAACACCGTCCCCCCTTTATTTTGATAACACCAATACTCTGCTGTTGTTTTCACAATCAGTCAAACTTGTGGTCTCACACCCTACCCAGGTCTATGATTTTTCTGGTTTGCTATTGGTAATATTTTGGGACTGTGGCAGAAACGCTTGTCATCGTGCCACACCTGTGAGACGATTCATCCCACCTGGCGCCGGCGCCATCTCCCTCCTCTTTCAGTATGTATACTGTATTCGTATTCGTATTCGTATGTATGTCAAGCGGATGAATACTGGATGATATTTGGGGTGTTACGTTTCGTACGATGTATACTTATACGGTCTGTATTTCTGGCCTTTTATTTATTCTGGACAGTATTTTCATGCGGATGATATCGTCAGCGGACAATGAATGTGTCGTTTGCGCTCCTTACGAGGTACTGCTCGTGCCTGACACCCTGGCACGCCGCAGGCCTACGCGCACTCCCAATGGTGCACTCTTGAACCACTGCCTCGTTGAAGAATGTAATGAAGCTGAAAAGTTGCTTTCTATATGAAGCTGGCAGGAATAAAAAGGAGTTTGTCCGTTCTGCTGCACACTGTACTACTGTAGGAGCTTTCTACGTTTGACAATAAATTCAAGTTACAAGAAGGATGTTGTGAACTTTGAAAAACACTGTAACAAAGTCTCTAAGGTAGTAATACCATAAACCAATAGAATAAGGAGCACTGTCCGGGAAGAGCCGGCAGTTAGTTACAAGGCTACCGAATGGATTTTGAAAATAGCTGGTAGATTTTCAAGGATAGAAGCAAATCACCGGATCAATTGATTGAAAAAGAATTATATTTAGTATTCATAGACATGATATACTGGGTATAATCTAAAAAAACCGGTTGTTTTTTGAAAATAGAGGACATAGGCTGGTTGGCTCAGAAACCTTTCCGAACAGTGATAAGGAGTTTTGAGCAATTTGAACTATCATTTTCTCAGGGAATTATTGCAAGTACATAGACAAATTGAAAACAGAATGATAGAAGTTGTTTTCATAATTTTCTGATGAAAATACAATTTCCTATAAATATTTTAGCTAAAAAGTTTGTCCATCCCATTTCTTGTGTTGTAGACTTCATAAAGTATGCTACTGGCATAGGCACTATTCCAAAAGCAGCTCTACCCAAAACCGATATAAGATCTCAAGGCTTGTCAGGTGCATCAATGCTTCTGAAGGTTTGTCAAGGTATATACTCACTGTACCAAAAATCATGGATCATGATTCCTGTTGGTACGGTTTCAGCACAAGTCTACTACAGAGGTTATGGGGGGGTCTTGGTTTATGGTATTACTACCTTATTCATGGCCATACTGGTACATAACTTACAGTATGTGGCTCAAAACCCGCGCGGCTCGAAAAACCACAGTCTATACCTATTATACCTATCCAAGCAGGAAGTATATTATAGTTTCCAGTTTCAAATTTCTATGTAATCATGGTGTACATTTTAGGGCTGAGCGGTTTTTGAGCCACCTACAAGTTCTCCTTCTGAAATTTATAACTAATTCAATATTAATCCAAAATTAATAATTCCAATTGGTCCAATTTTCTGTATACTTTGCACATCTTCCAAAATTTCATTCCTTTAATAGCTCCCCATCGAGCCTACCAATCTAAAATCTCAGCGGTTTCTGAGCCACTTACTCTTAGTAGATTTTCCTTACCTAATGTGGGGCTCCAAGATCCACAAAACCCATACCTTCACATAAATTGTGGTTGCCTTGCACTTAAGGTAATGCGCCCAGAAACCGTCCGAATTTCAGGTTTGCTCATTTGGAATAGTGGTGGAATTTTTTTATAATTTTTGGATGAAGTGCAAAGCTAGTGCAAAGCCATCCCAAAAAAAAAAAAATCATTTTTTGAGTAAGTCTACAATTTCCTATGAATTTTTGAATGTTCAGCCCTAGGTGCTCCACTAACCGTCCCTAGAGTCATGGTTAATATGACCACTTGGATTCTGTGAATAGGACGTTTCTGCACCAATCACAAGCACTCAATTTCTGCAGCCATAGACGGAATTAGAATGATTTTGCACAGTTTCAGGAACAGCCTATGTCAAAGCCTATGGGACGGTTTTTGGGCCGGGACGGTTTCTGGGCGCATTACCTTATAGTCGAGAAGTCCATCACTAATGAATTCTAAGAGAATGCAGCAATTTGATTGACTAGAAATGAGACTCTCGGTTCTCACTGTCTGCAATACTCGTCCAACGGAGAACTTCAAGCATAGATGAAAAAAATGACATGGCTGCTAATGTGCCAACACTTGTTGAGAGGGAATTTTACCAGAGAACAAGTTTGTGTGGCAACATCAAAGCCTTAAACAAGAAACTTGGCCTCCGAGAAACCTCAACTTCAATCAATATTTTATTTTGATACTCTCATTTTTAGCTCCTCTCATGTACTTTATTCAAGGTCATTTCAAAGATTTTTATACTACTTTTGAATTTTATAACTTAATTTGTTACACTAGATAATATAGTTTGTTATCGTGTGTTGATTGTCTTCCTCAAATGCTATTCTTAGGGATTTTCAATCACTCTTGGGCTATTGGAATTGTTTTTTTTGCATTAAATTGCTCAATATACTTCTCATCTTGGTGTTTACACAATGACTAGTTAAACATTTTTGAAATAATCATGTAATGTTTTTCCAACTTGTCCAACATTCAATTCTTTACGCCAAATAACCATGCATTGTATAAAAATTCTTAACTCGTAATATCATTGAAGATTTTAGATCAAAAACTCCCTTTCAATGCTTCTTTCTAAGGCAAGTTGGTTTCTTCAATTTCATAATATTCTTAGGCAAATCCAACTGTAGGATCTTACAGCCAAATTATCATAAAATTCTTTTCCCTTCAAAATCTTAAACCTTTTCCTTATTGAATTTTCAAAAAATAGGGCTGACAATTCTATAATGAGCAATTTCATACTCTACATGATAAATGACTTGAGAAATTACAAGAAAAAAAATACAAAAATGAATCTTGATTTTCATCTTGAGAAAAAAATGTGAATTGGAATAAGGTAGTGAATAAAAGGTAAAACAAACATGCTCAATAAATGTTTGTTCAATCAATGTATGTCAAGTAAAATATTTTATTCATCTCATTTTTAAAAGAAAAAAATTAGGTTCATTTTGTCATTTAGAAATGAGAAATAATAATAATAATAAGAGATTTGTTTATAAGCCACATCAGAAAAAAACAAAATCCAATGAAAATGATAAATAATAGTCAAATGTAGAATCTTTGGCTTCCTTTAGTATTATCTAAAGAACAAGAAAAAAATTATAGAAAGTGAAAACACAAGGGTGAGAACACACCTCAAAAATGAAAAAAGGAAATTGAAAAATGCTCTTTTTGACAACTCCAAATCAAAACATGAAAAATTCACATATAATTCATCCAGTGTCCAAATAATGCACTGCAATCCTTTCACAATCACGAACTGAGTACCCAACAGAAGCAAATATGGTCCCAAAAAAAACCCACACTTATGCCCACTTTACGTGCCGTCTGGGGCTGGCCAGAAGGTGGGCCAAATTGCTCATCAAATCAGCCTCCAATTGGGGCATCCGTTCTGACCCAAATTAGGAGTTTGGGTCAGCAAAAACCTTGTCCCAATTGCATCACTAAGGCCCAACATTTTTTGATTTTTTTTGGAACAAATGGTACCTTTATTATCATTGCAAGAGAAATGCCCAACATTTTTGCACCAAAACAATGCCACATAGGATGCCACATAGGATAAAATAAAGTTCCAATTGGGCCCTAGTATAAAATCCTTGGGCCAGATTTGAAAAAATTGATTGATCCTATTGGTTGAAATTTGAAGAGTTTGTCCGGCGGCCGGCCGGCCCCTAACCCAGCCCTGAGTGCCATATTTCAGTGGCAACAACAGGTGCACCGTGCACGTCCTTCACAGTTCACACACACACACAAAACCAGACCAGGTCACATTGTCGGTAATCTAGTAATTGCATCATGCACTTCACTTGGTACAGTACACCAACATTCAACTGGCACACTCCATCGTCAGTACAGACACTCATTGAATATCACACGTCGCAGTTCTAGATTCTAGATAAATTATCATTTCTTGTGCTAGAACTCGTATAATATTAAGTTAGTCAAGCATGGTACCTTGCTGGGAGTCAAGCCCCCATGGGCCATGGTGGTATCATCGCCATCTCTCGCACATTCTCTCTCTCCATCCGGGGACGGTATCTAGGAAGAAATGAGCCAGCTTCACTGTCCAGAGGAGTGATGCAGGCTACAGGTTTAAGCTGGTGTTTTTGATGTTGATAAGAATATATAAAGATTTTAATCAGATGTGTCTGAGGTTGGTTTTGGTTGCACCGGCATCATTTGAGTTCTTGAGTGGTGAACAGTAGTAGGCTACTTGTGGGGAGGAAGTGAGGCGGGGGAAACGCACTTGAAGGAGTGGGGATGAAGAGTTGGTCTTTTGGGATTGTGGTGTAAGAAGTTTTCGACCTAGTAGTATCTCTCTATCTTTGTCAAGAGGTAGAGAGCTGTTGATGGAGTATTAAAAATGACTAACTTGGATTGCTGGAATCGTTTAATGTATATTGTTAGGATATAGTTTTGACTGGCGTTTGTTGGTTTGCTGTTTTCGATCCTGTGGAGGTTTTGATGCTTGTCGATAGCGGTCCTTCGAAGATTTGAAGTGCATGCCGTCATGTCGTAGGTTGTTGCAAGGGTTCTCTGTGTTTTAGTTTTTTTGCTTCATGTGGATGGGGTTGAAGGGTTTGGCGGAGTAAGTCTCCCCGCCTCGTTACGCACATGTGTGTTTGGAAGGTTAGAGTGAAGGTGGTCGCGGCGATTGCTGGGTCAAAGAATGAGCTCACCAGTTCGGAATGGTCCAAGTGGCGCAACCAGATCTGATGAGTCCAACGGGAGGGTCGAGATGGTTGAGCAGACACCAGGTGAAGTGCGGGTGGATGTGCTGCCGGACGAGATCCATTCCACGGTGCCGGGGGATGTGGAGAACCAGAACGGTCGTTTGGAAGGGGATGTGAGGGTTCCGTTGCTTGGCCCGGCAGGGAATGGAGGGGATAGCAATGGTGGTGGTACAGTTACTGCTGCCGAGTCCGAGAGTCTGGCCGAGATGCAAATTAGGAGTCGGCTTTGGGTCAAGGAGGATGGGAATGAGGTTTTCAAGGAAGCCCTAGAAACTTGGGAAAACCTAGATACTTTGTTTGCAAACAGGATCGACAAGAAGAGGAAGCAGAGCAGCTCTTTGCGGAACGAGATTTATCAGTTGATAGGATTTTACCTTGTGTTCCAGGGCGTGCTGATGACTGCCGTGGCACAGTCCAACCTCCTGACCTGCCACAACTGGTGGACTGCCTTTTGTCTAAGCTTGCTTGCGTCTGTGGTCACCGTCGGTGGCGTTATACAGAAATTCTTCTCTGTTATAGCTTTGGAGAAGACCATCAGTAGCGAGAGTTTTACTCGCACGGTACGCCTCTCTCCCCTCATTAAATTTCACCTCGTATGTCCACTCGGTTGGATACAGAAGAAGCATAATTGCAGGTAGTACGGTATCTTTGTCAATGCTGCCATTGTTTTAAAAGTTTAGTCATTTGGTCCATTTCGTTCTGAAATTACTCAACTTGCATTGGGTGTCGTTCTGTCGGTTTGCAGGTTTGTATCAATCGAGTTAAGAAACTGTTACAGCAGAGGGAACGTTTTTCCTTTGCCAAGCACGCCAAGGATCCTGATGAGAGCAAAAGGCCAGCGGCACAAACAAGGCTAGCCTGGTCCGGTGCGGCTGTAGTTGTGATTTTGCTCATATTTTCGGGTTTATTCTTAGCTTCGGTTCGTGTGATACTTTGTGACTCGGGCATTCCGGGACCGTCACCTGCTCCAAGTCTAGGATAACAGGCAGAACAGTAATTTTGATGCTGAAAGCCAACATTTGGAAGGTCGGATATGCACTACTTCGTAAGTTGCTTCCCATCCTCGTACTAATCAACTGTAGCAAGCAAGGGCATCTTCTCTTGGAAAATGTTGCCCTTTATTGAGTGCTGTTCCTTCCTTTTTTTTAGAGTGATGTTTATTAAGCTGTGCGATGCGAACCTTAGGTGATACTGATCATGGGCAGCAGAATAATATCCACTTGAGACATTATACCGGGTGCTTTTTGTAGCTCCTGTTTTATTTTCTAAATTTTGTTCAGATTCTACACTCCTTGGAATTAAGCTGAAGAATGTCAACGTTTGTACTGAATTTTCTCCAACAGACTGGGCCGTTTCCTCTCTTGCAGGACGTGGTATCCTTCGCATTATTGCTCAGTATAGTCTCCACCAGGCTGTAGGAGAATGCCCAGGGGCATAATAGAGCCTGCTTTCTTTGCGAGTACATATTGGACAACTGTGAAATTAACAGCAGCGTATGGAATACAAGCAGCAAGCAAACGCTCTTCCCTGATTGTATTTCCTTTAGCTCCCCAGCCTTGGGTTCCTACAGAATGAAATGTAAACCTAACTGAAACCACAGATCTATAACATGCTGTGAAAGATTATGGCATGGTGTCCAGGGGTTTCCATGCACTCACTACTCTTGTGCCATTCTCAAATGTTGTGGCTGACTGGAGAATGTGTGCATTGAGAACAATTTGCACCATTGGAGGGTGCACAGTTTCTAATCTGAAGGCTATGTCATCGCTACCAGAGCTGTTCTCGAGAATTTAGTTTCGAGTAGTGTATTATACTAGCTTGCTAAACTCAATGCTCGTGGGCATACCAGAGATCTACTTCTGTTTCCCCATTGTTCCTCGTTGGTACAGACAAGCCACAGTAGTCTCAAGACACTATGATATTGTATCATATATGATATCAGTACTAACAGGCTAGTAGCAGTTCCCCACTTCCTGAAGGATCATGTGTAAACTTGTACTAAGGATCAAGGAAGGAGCCCTTCATTAAAAAATGTTTAAGTTCGATTGGATTCACTCATTCGCATTAAGTTACTTAGACATCTCCAGTGGTCATTTAACCCCTAAAGCTTCCATCTGGCTTAGAGCATCTCCAATGGGATGTGCCTATAGCCCTCTCCATCGGCCATGGCCATGGCCTTTTACCTACCCCATTGGAGGTGTGCCAACGGACTTAAACAAAGCAGCGACCACTTCAACGAGGGATACGGGCACTGTGAATGTCTCCACTTTTGCGTGGCTCTCAATCCCTCCCCTTTTCTACTACAAATCTCATGGGTTGCTTGATTGAATAGAGAATCACTTGAGAAGGCAACAATCATGGCAGGACGTGACCTTGGTAGGGATTGGTAGTGCGGGCCAATGGAGCAACACATGTTGCAATCTTAGCAGAGAAGGAAAAGAGGGGAAATAATTATGTTTAGTAGGAAGAGTTACAATTGTCTTGTAGCGTCTTGCATGTGTTACAAAATCTGTTAGTAGGGAATGGTCAATGTGGTGTTGCATTTTGGAAACGGGCACCGATACATTTGGAGTACCCTCCAGGACCGTCTCGTCGCTTACCCATGTGTGCGGTGGATCTTTTGGAGGATGGTGTGTGAAGATGAATTTGAAATCGGCTTGACGAGTGATTGTTTTAGGTTCTGCTTGCATTGTTGATTGTAACAACAAATTTGATTCTACGCAAATTAGATCACTTCTTACATCCCTTTTGAGTCCTTCAGATGATTTTCAAGAAGTTGTCTTAGTGAGACTGTTTTCACAAAAGGAATCATCTGGAGGAGTGAATTTTACTGGCTTGAAACCATTTTTGGATATATTGTAGGTGTAGTTGTGTAGTACATAGATTGCCAACTTGCAAACAGAAAGGAATGGTCAATTTGTAGGTGTGAGCAATCAAAGTTGAATTTTTGGCTGTTTTTGTACTTTCCAACTCATGAAAATGAGCAGTTGATGGTTAAGATGCCAAAGAAAACGAAATTGTACTGAGCCAATCTCAACATTTTATTCTTTTCACAATCTTGGCATACAAAGTGAGAAGTTTTCCTTGCAAACTAGTTGTGTGGAAAGGAAGAAGTCCATCAGAGATTGTTGTATAGAAATGGGACAAATTCCCATGTGCCATTAAAATTCGGACACCGCACCGACTCTTTTGGAGACCCTGTGGGCGGGTGATGGTCTTCACTCCTAAAGCAATCAAGCTGCTGTGCGCTGCTTCAGCATCTCCAAGGACATAGCCCACAATTTTGCAGCGGCGTCGGGGTCCACAGCATGAGCGTTGACGCCGTTGCTCGTTGCGCGGTATTCGAAGTTTGGATTCACTTCCGGTTCGTGGCAGTCTTCAAAGTACCGCCCGCCGATGCCTTCCACCAGTGGGGACGCCGCCACAAACACTTGCGTAGCCGCGCCCTGTTCCAGGCCTTTATACGGAATACGGCTCTCGATATGCTTCCATTCTGGGGTGAGCGGCACATGACGACCCAAGTTGGTGCGAATTATGCCGGGGTGGCAAGCGTTGACAGTGATACCGTCCTTCGCCCACCGCTTGTTGGCTTCCACGGCGAACAACGCATTCGCCGTCTTCGACTGCGCGTATGCCACAAGTGGCTCGTAGCTCCGGTGCTCGAAATGGATGTCCTCGAACACGACTGGAGACATGTGGTGGCGGTCAGAGCTCATGACCACCACTCGCGCGTTTCCTGCTGCGGCGAGTGCATCGTGGAGCCCTAGCGTGAGCTCGAAGTGACCCAGGTGGTTGGTAGCGAACTGCTGCTCCCACCCCTCCGCCGTTCGCGTCAGCGGCAGGAATGCGACCCCTGCGTTGTTGATGAGGATGTGCAGAGGGCCTGTCCATGCTTTGGTGAAGGCCGCGATGGACGCATGGCTGTTCAAGTCTAGCGAGGCGACATGCACATTCGCGTTGCCGGTCTTGGCAGTGATGTCGGCCGCGACTTGTTTGCCCGCTTCCGTGTCTCTCACTGCAAGCGTTACGTCGGCTCCTTTGGACGCGAGCGCGCGGGCAGTCTCGATGCCGAGGCCAGAGGAAGCGCCCGTGACGATGGCGCGCTTGCCTGTGAGATCGACCCCTGCAAGCACGTCGTCGGTGGTAGAGTTACGATCGAAGGAAGTCGTGACGCGTGTTGTCATGATGCTCCTCGGACACTGCCCCACAATCCGCTTACACTAATCAGTAGCCAACTCGTCTCCGACAAACTCAAACATTCTAGCCTCAGTGCCTGAATCCAAAGCTGGGTGGCTTGCGAAAGACAGAGGCGCTTTATAAATCACCAATCCTTCCAGTATGCATGAGTCCGGGGAATACTCCAGGCTCACTTGGATGTCTAAATGTGATCTCGAAACTGCTTTTAAAACCACTTTCTTCTATTACATTAACACATGCTCAGTCGGACAATGTATCGAAGGAAAGTCGTCGCACGTTTCGAACTAGCTTCTGTACAATTTCTGTCAAAGTCAAGAGTTCTATGTGAAAAGAAGATAGGTAGAATGCAGTTCCTTGGATGCTTGATTGCCAATCCATGCTTGTACGTTTTCAAATGTTATCTATTGTGAAATATTGAAAACGGTCCTCCATTTGGAGTCGAACACACTGTCGTCATGTTTACTAATAATGTCTGACGCATCAGCATGGTAGATATCCCGATACCGATGTGGCGATATCGTCCAATTTTCTCTATGTTTGTCACGGAATATGGTGGATGCAAAAAGGATTGGTACTGATTTGCGAGCACTTTTAAGCCGGATTTGTGAAGGAACGCCATTCCAGCACACCTCCATGTGTTGTTAACATGCGAATGACGAGCAAATAAGAGGAACTATGACCACTCAGAGACTCCTCACAAACGCTATTTCTTAAAGAACTAAGTGAAATTTCTCACATATCATGAATCCTTCTTCTTTCTCCTTCGGATGAGCACAAAAAAACATGTGAGTATGTGAAGTGTCACATTCTGTGAGGAACGTTTCTTTCAAAAGAGCAGATTCGCCATGACGAAAAATCTTGCTCGTGTGGCAGGTGATGGAGGTGAAGTCGAACTCTTACAAGCCATGGTTACTGGCACTCGGCTTTGGGGAGCACCACGGTGAATCCCTTGTTAACCAAATAACCTCGGCTTCCAAGTCACTCATGTAGATACTCTTACGACTTTTCTCACACATAATTTGCCATCCAAATTACCACCCAAACTCCCTGCACACTTGACCATAATGGAAGGACGAAGTTCATAGAATTTCCTATAAAATCCGCATAGTTATTTACAAAGAAAATTACAATATTGTCTCCTCTTTGCTAAATCACGACCTCTATATATTTGTTTAAATTACAAAATCCACGAAGTCCGTACGGATCCAACTCTCCGAGTGTCGTAGCGGGGGCAAGCTATATATGAAGGAAACGAGCGGCTTGGGTACAAGCCCGGCGAGACGAATCCCGCGGCTCTTCTGTGGGCGATGCTCTTCATTCCCCAAGTAATCAAGCAGCTGTGCGCTGCTTCAGCATCTCCAAGGACATAGCCCACAATTTTGCAGCAGCGTCGGGGTCCACAGCATGAGGGTTGACGCCGTTGCTCGCTGCGCGGTATTCGAAGTTTGGATTTACTTCCGGTTCGTGGCAGTCTTCAAAGTACCGCCCGCCGATGCCTTCCAGCAACGGCGACGCCGCCACGAAGACTTGCGTAGCCGCGCCCTGTTCCAGGCTTTTATAGGGAATGCTGTTCCTCATCTTCTCCCATTCTGGTGTAACCGGCACATGACGAGCCAAGTTGGTGCGAATTACGCCGGGGTGGATGGCGTTGACAGTGATCCCGTCCTTCGTCCACCGCTTGTTGGCTTCCACAGCGAATAACGCATTCGCCGTCTTCGACTGCGCGTATGAACTATACGGGTCGTAGCTCCGGCGCTCGAAATGGATGTCCTCAAACACGACTGGAGACATGTGGTGGCGGTCAGAGCTCACGGACACTACTCGCGCATGTCCTGCTGAGGCGAGTGCGTCGTGGAGCCCCAGTGTGAGCTCGAAATGACCCAGGTGGTTGGTAGCGAATTGCTGCTCCCACCCCTCTGGCGTTCGTGTGAGCTCAGGCAGGCCCGCGATCCCTGCGTTGTTGATGAGGATGTGCAGAGGGCCTGTCCATGCTTTGGTGAAGGCCGCGATGGACGCATGACTGTTCAAGTCGAGCGGAGCGACATGCACGTTCGCGTTGCCGGTCTTGGCAGTGATGTCGGCCGCGACTTGTTTGCCCGCTTCGGTGTCTCTCACTGCAAGCGTTACCTCGGCTCCTTTGGACGCGAGCGCGCGGGCCGTCTCAATGCCGAGGCCGGAGGAGGCTCCCGTGACGATGGCGCGTTTGCCAGTCAGGTCGACCCCTGCAAGCACGTCGTCGGTGGTGGAGTTACAGTCGAAGGGAGTTGTGACGCGCGTTGTCATTGCGGCTAGCTCTACAAATCCCAAAATCTGACTGATCGGCAATCCAAGAGTTTAGTCGCTCGGAAAAACGCTGCTCTGCGTGTGAGGAGCGCCCCAAAGCATGCGTCACGTACTTGTCACTTACCTCCGCAGTCTGTGGATACTGAACGGAAGACAATGCTTCTATAAGAGGTGATGTTGCTTGGAGGCCAATCTGGAGGGAATCACCTTCAAGGATTTTTAACAATTCTTTGAAATATCCAATGTTGCTGATATCTTTGAAATATTCTTTGAAATATGCAATGATACGGTACAATAATTACCAAGGCAAGTTCCTGGCGAGATGTTTTGGAGATTTTTTCAACGCAAATTACTGAACGTATGCTTGGTAATCAACTTACTCAAGAGTCTCGAGAGCAATCTTTCATCTTTACTTGCTAAGCACTTCGGGAGTAAAGAATGTGAGAAGGACTTTCCCGGCAACTTTCAGTGTTAAGTATGATGCTCGGAAACATCACGAATTCAGATTGCGACTCGTATTGGGGGAGTGGCCAAGGGAATCAATTTAACACGACAGAGCAAGCTCGAGGGGCTTGATTTCTCCAGAATCTTCCCTGGAGCTCTCCTTGTACTCAAATTTTCACATAGTTTTTGGTATCATTTTTGGTATCATTTTAATCACCTTCTTATGATGCATTCAGAAAGTGTGATTTTATAATTTAAATCACAATTTGTATGAGGGATTTGTGCTTTAGAAGGATTGTGGTAAATAGGTTGGGGTTGCACATAACCTTGTACGAGGTTGTAAGCTCATCATTAATTGGTTCATCCATGAAGCCCAAGTTCAAAAAGTGCACTATTCATGATGCCCAAGTACAGAAGTTGTTGTGATCCAATTTCGGGCTACCCGCCTAGGCCATGAATTGTCGTTTAAGGGTTAAGTAAACGTGCAATGTATGTAAGACTGGATCAATTGCAGTCATAAAGTTTAGATCTATCTTGAATTAGTATTTATGAATTTTGGAATTGGAAGTGGAAGTGGCCCGCGTGCGCGTTTTCACTCGGAGTGGAAGGAGAATGGAATTGTACGGGACCCTCGCGAGAAAAGGCCAGGTAAGGTAGAACCACCCATCTCCAACCGGGGACCCATAACCGATCAGTAGTCTTCTCCAATTCCAACCTTCTGTTAGATCTAAAATCTTGAGAGATCTAGAAGAAAGTATCTAGCATGATTGGTAGAGAGGGAATCATATGGAAATATTCTGGTGATCAAGTTTTGGTGTTATGGTGGTCGGTTTTAGGTGGGCCTACTGATTACTTATGGGTGGTTTTGTGCTTTTCACTTTAAAAATCTGTAACTATTTCGAATTTGGGAATAAAATTCCAAAAAAATTTGCATTCAAGAATAAGCTTATGTCTCCACAAGGGAAAAATCCTCATCAAATTCGTCGCCTCAAAAACACATGCTCAAACCTTAACTGGTCGGAGATAGATGGTTCTACCTTATTGCAGTAGTGATACAACCAGCCTTGACCTTACGGGTACTCTTCACACTGGTAATATGCCACTGAGCTTTCATCTTTAGAAATGGTGTTGTTGAGGAAAGAATCTGCAAGGGATTTAATTCTTTAATGTCGCTTATTTTAATGATCTTGAAGCTCTAGAAGTTCCTCAGCAATTCGGGAGTAGCTCCTGATGAGATCAATTGTTCCTCGGAGATATCTGAACGTCTTAATACTATTTGGTGATTGCATCAGGGTATGAAAGTGGTGTTATAACTTAGGCATCAGAATTTCGTTTTTATCACACCCCTCTGAATAAGCAGGTATAATTCTTTGAGTCAGTTTTAATTTTAATTCGTAAATTCTAGTGCTTGAGTGCTGATTGTATGGCAGTATTATTGATTACCTATTTTGATTTTGTGACAGAGCGACTACGTTGATGCACTTCGAGCAGCGAAGGACTTCACCAAGAGAGTATCTGATTCTTTAAATGTGCGCTATCACGAAGCAGGTCCCCAAATTCTGCCTTTGTAACATCAGTTTGAGCTTGTTCGCTTCTGGTTCCTTGCTTGAAGTATCATTGTAACATTGTTGTCTCATGGTTGGTGATTGGTGGTTGGTGTTGCAGATTGAAGTTTTCCCGTAGTCAGTTTTCTATATATTTTTCGAGCAATATCTGGACATGTATGGAAAACTCTTATAATGAGCCTTTCTCTTGCTTTGAGTGAGTTGAGGGGCTTCCCCAGTTAATGAGACTTATTCCAACGCATACTTTGTTTGAGATATCAACTAAGCTCGAAAGAAATCGAAACTTAACGTACTTTTTGCCTGATTGTGCTTGTGCTGCAGCGGCTGTATTCTTCGTCTGCCTGTTGATCACCACAAGGTTAGTTACTAGAATGCAGTGTATGTAGTGTTGATTTATCCAGATATGCCAATTGAAAACGATGTTCAATCTGGTTTAAGGATTTCTTATTGTTAGTAATTTCTACTCATAACATGTATGTTTTTATTACAGCATTTCAACGGCTGCGACGATCGTATTTGTTATTGTAATGATAATCGTTGATTTGATGGTGAGTTTCATGCTTCTTTGTCCAACTCCAGTTCTGCAAATCTGCAAGTACAAACTTATCTAGTACAAGAATGGCGTGCAACATCTAGGATTTGGTTGATTTGAACCTGGACATGGCCATTAATATACTTATGTGCTGATGGTTCTACAGGGCCTCATGGTGGTGTGGGATATAGAACTCAATGCCGTCTCTGTTGTGAACCTGGTTGTGGCCATCGGCATCGCTGTTGAATTCTGCGTTCACATCACTCACGCCTTCACCGTAAGCATCTCCTCTTTTGTTCCATTGCAACTTCCATCTTATCTCAAAAACACTGAGGAAGTTTACTCAATTATGAAAGCTCTATCTCTTTTGTTGCAGATGAGCACAGGATACAAGGGAGAGAGAGCAAGCAAGGCTCTCGTAATCATGGGAGCTTCAGTCTTCAGGTACTAATTTAGAACATCTTGGCATCTGCTAAAATCATTTTGGTCACAATTCAATCATTCCTTCCTTATGCTGGTCACAATTTAAACATTACAGTGGAATCACTCTCACTAAATTTGCGGGCGTTTTGGTGCTCTATTTTTCACGATCTGAGATCTTTGAGGTCAGTCATTACGCACATTTCAAGTTAAGAGATGATAGAGTTATCCTTTTATTTTGTTCATCTCCTTGTTATTCTAATAGCGTAATCAGGGTTGATTACAAAATCCTGTGAGTTAACCCAGTTGTTGATACTTCGGTAGTAGTGAGGAATAACCTTACATTATTTTCATTTGTGGCAATTCACTCAGACCTAGGACACTACTCTTGCATACAAATGTTCTTAAGATCTTTGGAAGGTTGGTGTTTGCTTATTACTTTGTGATAGTTGCTCGCATTTGGTACGTTCCCTGAGCTCGAGTGCATTGTTGTAATGAATTGCATTATGAGTGGTATGCTGAAAATAATTGCATTGAAAAACATGCACATCTCTAAGCTCCGATCTCAGTAACCCTGGCACCTCATCAATCCACCTCTAGCAATTTCTCCGGAACTCTAAATTTTTATATTGAATCTCATGCTCTCGTAATTTAATGCAACCGGAATTCACGCACACTCAAAGCTGATCGCAAACTCTATGATCGGCTTCTTAAGTAGCAGATTCAAATTGTAGGCTGTAGGTCGTAGAAATTCTTTGATCGAGGGAGTAGAAAACGTCAGAAAATATCCAGGGAACTGTATCGCTGATGAGATGTTTTCTTTGTATGGTGAATTCATGTAAGAAGTCGAACATTTAGGTAATTGTGTTCTATCACACGGTAGCTAGAGATGGACAAGAAAGATTATGGTGATCACGAGCCTCTGTTGCAATGCAACGAGAAATTAGTCGACGACAGAGAATGCCAAAAACTGCCAATGGCATACATTTGAGGAGCGACCATATTCCACATCAAGTGTACATAACTCAAAGTGGGATGTAGGTGGAGTAATTAACATTCCGCAATTGCATTACTCAAAAACTTATTGTAGGCCTTAGGGTGGAAAGAATTTGGCTCCAGTGAAACACAAACTAAAAAATTGGAGTGATTTTTTTGGAAAATGGAATGAGGAACTTGGAGTCTTGGGTTCATAAACGGTCGCCATACCTTTTACAAACTGCTTCTACATATTTTAATTTTTATACACTAGACATCTTTTTCGATCTTAGAAGACTTGTTAAACCTTTAAGGACAATTTGCTTCATTTGGGATTTTTTACAATTTGGGCATGCAGGAATGCTATCTTGTGAGCGGTGAGCGGTGAGCACTAAATTTTTAAATTTTTTACTATTATTTGAATATTTTGAGATGATTTTGCATGACATGGCATATATGGGACCTATGGCCGTGGAAGGTGGTTAAAGGTTTTTTTCAAAAGATAATGGCTTCTAAATTGATCAATGTAGAAATTTACACCCGATTCATATCCAATGGAGGTGAGGAGCTCCAAAATGCTTTCTCTAATAATCTGTAAAAATACATTACTGCTAGAGACATCCACTCACTTCTTAAACCGCTGTGGAATATCGTTCTTGTCAAATGCACCCTTAACAACCAACTCCCTCCAGAAGTACCTCAAGATAGCCTGCTTCATAGCATTCTCAACACCAGCCCGGTTGAGAAATGGTTCCTTCTTGGTAAAAGTGCTAGCCTCAGGATAAAATTCCTAAAGGCTTTTTCCTACAAAGTGATGGAATGAGACTCAATCCAAGAGCCAATGCACTCTACAGGATTTGGTAAATCATGTGTCTTCAACAGTATCATGTCCTCCTCTACAATCTTGGCATAACAATTGAGAGCCTCCTCCTTTAACTGCGGTAACAAACAATGACAATTTTCATAAGTACATATTTTACTTTAAACAAATATATTGTTTCTCTAACCGGTAGAAGACATGGAATGAATTCAACAATTTCAGCCAAAAGATTTGAATACATACCCCAGTCCAAAAGGCAACTTGATCAATCCAAACCCGGAGAACTGAATCAGAAGTTGGTGATGGAGGACGGTTATACTCTAGGCGACTCTCTTTGCTCATGTTCCACCACTTTAGCCATCTCTCTTTGTACTGGGCAAAAACCTTGGCAGTTGCGAAAAGCTGCAATTTTTCAGAGGTCATTTCACGCTTCGGCTGAAAAATGTCAACATGACGGATGATATGCAAACAAGTCAAGCATCATCTTAGAATAACTTTATATCATATCATATTATCTTGTAAAAGTAGAAGTACAATAAAAAAAAACCATGCATTAACAATATAAGGGAGACTCGACAAAAAACAATTTTAAACTGAAAATGCATATACACAGTAGAAAATATACTCTAACACATGCAAAGCTCTTAGCTGATTATTCAAAGATCGTACAGGCTCAACGGTAAAGACTCTCTTATAATCACTCAAGATATGAGAACTCCAAAAAGGCCCTCCAACACAAACAACCTCAAATCCAACTACCTTACAACGTCATCTTTGACATTATAAAAATCATAAGAAGATTCTCATCTTCGATCCGAAGGAACCAGTTCGATACTCCACAAAAGGGGTTTAAACAAAAAAAAGAAAGCGCTACCTGTTTGTTGCAAGTAGCAAAGTTGAACAAGCAAACGCACAGCTCAACTCGAGCACTTGAGTTTTAACAATAAAACATGAGTTTGCTTAATTTTCCACAAAAACTATCAAATAATACTCAAAATTAAACCACTTGATGGAACTCTTGAATCTCAAAGACCCATAAAAGGATGTGTCTTTCCAATGAAAAGTACATTCAAAGCATACAAAGTGACGTAGGAATCCAAAAGAGGTTTAACAATCACATGTTTATTGAATTTTGAGTTAAGTAAAAATAGGCATCCGACTTGAAAGGGATTAAAACGCATAAAAGTTCTTGAAAGTTAGAAAAGATAAATGTGGCCTTCACACCTCAAAGGGATCCATAATGTATTAGCTTTTAAAAATTATTCAACAAAAAAGGTATTTTAACTATGTTGATATTCTGATAATGCTATTTTGAATTCTTCAAATTGGCACTACACATGGAGATTTTCTCCAAATATTTGATGTAATACATCGTTGGAAAGCCCTCAACAAGAGCTTTCCAAAAACATACAACAAGCTATATTTCCAAGAAAAAAAAAATCTCGTGATTTTCCATGCAAATTGTCAAAAAAAGTGTCAAAATCCCACCCACCTTAGGGTGCTCTCGGATCCGAGAGGAGAATCTTTGGTCCAAATGTTTGCCCACTTTTTATGCTCTACCATGAAAATATTATAGTATAACTCCATTATAAATTTCTCAACTATGCTGATATTCTGACGATTCTGATTTGAAATCTTCAAATTGGCACTACACATGGAGATTTTCTCCAAATATTTGATGTAATACACCGTTGGAAAGCCCTCGACAAGAGCTTTCCAAAAACATACAACAAGCCGTATTTCCAAGAAAAAAAAAAATCTCGTCATTTTCCATGCGAGTTGTCAAAAAAAGTGAATGCAAGAGGCACCCCCAATCCATCTGTCGGATCCGAGAGGTGCCCCCAAGCTTCGACTTTCACTCGCTTTTTTGCTCCATGTGAGCTCCAGCTCAATGTTGGATGCTCAGATTTCTCTGCTTTTTCAGTTTAAAGTGAAGGCAGAAAGCATCTCCGAACCATCCCTCGGATCCGAGGGTTGCCTTGGCGAAGTATTTTTTTTTGCTTTTTTGAGTGCGTGGTTACAATTTTTACTCACAGTTTGAAGTTCAAAAAGAAAATATATGTAAGATTCTCCTCTCGGATCCGAGAGGCGAATATATGACAGAATAATCTATGACAGAAGCTCTTGTCGAGGGCTTTCCAACGATGTATTACATCAAATATTTGGAGAAAATCTCCATGTGTAGTGCCAATTTGAAGAATTCAAAACAGCATTGTCAGAATATCAACATAGTTAAAATACCTTTTTTGTTGAATAATTTTTAAAAGCTAATACATTATGGATCCCTTGAGGTGTGAAGGCCACATTTATCTTTTCTAACTTTCAAGAACTTTTATGCGTTTTAATCCCTTTCAAGTCGGATGCCTATTTTTACTTAACTCAAAATTCAATAACCATGTGATTGTTAAACCTCTTTTGGATTCCTACGTCACTTTGTATGCTTTGAATGTACTTTTCATTGGAAAGACACATCCTTTTATGGGTCTTTGAGATTCAAGAGTTCCATCAAGTGGTTTAATTTTGAGTATTATTTGATAGTTTTTATGGAAAATTACAAGATCATTTGTTTTGGGAAATAATTCTTGTCACATGTTTTTAGAAATCTTTCTTCAGGGGTTTAAACAATTGTTGTATGATAATTTTAAAATTCATACCATGTTGTAGTTATAGATATGTTATTTCTATAGATGGTGGAAAGGGGAAGGTGTACTCCATTACTATCATCAATGAACCCCAATGTACATTCTAAAATTTCATGAAGATGATATTATAAATCCTTGGAAAGATAGGACAAGAAAAGTACTGCAAACACGTTTAGTAGATTTTTTTATATCTCTAAAAGATGGATTACAAAGTGGATACTTTCATCGACTTGGTTTCAACAAAGTTATGCGTTTTTAGAACTTACTACACTTGATAGATTCTTTTGGATGTTTCTTTGGAACTAATTGCAATTGCTATAGAAGTTTTTACATTGTGACTCATAATTTCTCCTAACGGATTTAATTTAAATTTATGCTTAGTATGTATTTGAACTTACCTTCTATAAATGAAGATCATATCTACTAAGCCCCTTCAATTATATAATATTCTATAGTAAATCATAAACAGGTATATTAAAAACAAAAATTTTAATTTTAAAACCACATGTAATCGATTGTCGGATCCACCTTTCAATGTTATATCTTTGTGGAATTTTATTTTCAAAAGTGGATATAAAAGAATACTCTCTTTGTGAATCCAAAAAGGCCTTGCGTAAGAGTTTTTTTCCCACCTAGTTTTGGTTTTATCCCATTTCTTCTTTTGATATAAATTTAGCAATTTTTTTCGTTTTCCCTTTTTTGGGATTTTTTTTAAAAATAGTCAAATTTATTAACCTTCCACGATAATAGGTGTCATTTATTATTTAATCATGTCTTCGAAGAAAGAGTTTTAAGATTATGGTTTTTGATAGAATTGGGTGAAAAGATTTCATTTTTGTAAAAAAAATTCAAACTTTTTTTTGAAAAAAAGTGAAATTTTGTGCTCACCGCTCACCGCTCACTACTCACCGCTCACAAGATAGCGTCGCTGTTTGGGCATGTACTTATGGATGCAATTTAAAATATTTTTTCTAACATTCTTTGTGAATGTTTGCTGTGATAAGGACTTTAAGAGAATCAATTTTATTTCAATTAGACACTTTGAAAAAAAGGTATGATAATCAAAGTGGAATTTCGTATTTAGTGGGCAATTTGGGCTCCATGTTAATTACATCAATACCTTTTAGATTTTTGCTATAAATAAATTATGGTATCAATTTTGAGATTTCCAAAAACAATTCTCTCGGTACAAAATATTCACTCTACAAAGTATTAAAGTTTTCTCACTGTTTTATGCAATATACCAAGAAACATATTTTTTCCTTCATAAAAGCTATAAAAATATTTCTCTAAGTTTTTTAACTTTTTAACGTAAAGAATGAACATCAATCTTTAATTTGACCATTTGGATTTGGACTTTGCATGATAATGGAATTTCTTAGAAAGAAATTTAAATTAGTACTCGTATGTATTTGACTTAATAAAAATATTATTTTTAATATGCTACACTTATCTTTTGTTCTTCATTTATTTTTATAATTACACAATGTAGTCTTCATTGTTACTCTCCAAAACTTCTAAATTCCATATTGCATAAAACCAACTAAAAATAAGAAAGAGTCTATCAACCTATTTAAAAATCGTATTAAAAAAAATTTGTTTTCAAATTTTTATTGCTATAATCTTCTATTTTCTATAGTTGATTATGATGAATTTATTTTAGCTATCTACTAAAATAATATTTTTGAAGACCTTACAATTATATTTAGAAATTAACGGTTTTTAGTCATTTATAATTTGACATTGAGAATGATAGTTTTAGAGCATTTTTTAATGAAACATAATTAAAGAACTTTAGGGATTAAAGGCCATATAATAACATATACAAGACGTTTTGAAGACCATTTGAAGACATTTTAAATACCTTTTAGAGAATTTTTAAAGAATTTCTTAAGACTTCTTCATTAATTTCTAAATACTTTTTAAAGATCTTATGAATTCTTTTTGAATACCTCTTTAATACCTTTTAGAGTATTAAAAAGGTTTATAAATCCTTTTAAAGACTTTTTATAAATCTATTGTGTTTAGAGACATTTAGTATAATATGTTGTCTTTTAATGTAACTTTAAAGAATATATAATATATTCAAAGTTTTTATTAGAGCATTATTGTTCTATATGGTAGTCATTTAAGTACAATATGTATCCATTTATAAAAAAATTATTTCACTTATACTAGGCATTTAAATTATAGTCAATTTCTAAAAAAAACAAATTAAGTAATAAATGTTGACTAAGAGCATACTGGAGTTATAAATTGAATATAGTAGAAGTATTTTAATAATTTTCTTCAATTGCATATCATTAATTGAAATTTACTTTATAGAGTACTCTACATCTAGAGAAAAGCGATGAACTTTGTAAATCTACTATGTCAAATATATATTGAAGGTTCATATAATATGAGAATTTACATTCATTGTAGTGAACAAAAACTTTGCAATCATAAAATGCATTATGTTTAAATTATAATCACTGTAAAAAAGAATACCATTACACGTATGCAATTGAAGGTTTATAGTCCAAATACAAATCCAAAATTATATAAAAAAAATAAAATATTCAATATTGTACATTTCTCTATACACAAAGAAAAATGATAAGAAATAAAATCTAAATAACGCCCTAAAATTCTTCAGAAGTTAGCCAACACTTACTCAAACGGTCATTAATATCGTCGCGTAGTTTCTCCTTCAATACTTGATAATCTTGAGAAATGTAGACTTCTGAAACAACACAATGTCTAATTGTTCAGTTGATCCAGTACTCTTAGAACAATGAACTTAACATTACTCTTACATAGAAGAATATCTCCAATACTAAGCTTAAAATAGTAACCAAGAGTTCCAAAATAAAACCTCAATTTATTTTCAGCATCGTCTTTAATACCTACATTTAAAAAATACAATTAAAATTAAAGACGATTGAAAAATAAATTAAAAAGTATTCAGAATATCAAATACTTACCATTGACAACCAACCATATAAAAAAGCTATAGTTAAGATCTTCATTGTTTGTTTAAGGATTACAAGAATAATCCTTGGTAAGTTATTGCTATGAAAGGAGATTCACCAACTCTACCAATATCTGCTGGTAGATTCTCTTTGGCCCAAATCATCTCCAATTGCTCCAAGACTAATCAATGTAATGACTTCAAATGGTGGGGTTCATCCTACTTAAATCTGCAATTTTTTTTATAAAAGAATATATTTATGTAAAAATAATTATAAAGACTTAAAGCATAAATAAATTAAACAAATGTTTAAAATAATATATAAAGACTAATTGTATAATGGAACTTACCTCACAATTAAATCCTTTGTATCGCGGAAATGGTGGTACATCATTTTCGTGCAACTTTTATTCTTTCCATCTTTTCATCATTCCTCACAGTTTTACCATTTTTAACAATTACAATGCCAAAACACTGGTCTCGTTAATATCATTCTCACTGAATTTTACATTAGCAATTTGAAGAGGAGATTCATTTGTATCCTTAAAATCATCCTCACTGAGCTCTGCATCATCGCTTTGAAGAAGAAATGCATTGGTATCCTTTACCGAATTCTCCATTGACAATTTGAAGAATAAATTCATAAATATCCTTAAGATACTTCTCATAAAATTCTGCATTAAGAATTAAAAAAAATGCATTTGTATCCTTAAAATCATTCTGATTGAATTCTTCATCACCAATTTAAAAAGAAATGCATTTGTATTCTTTAGATAATTCTCATTGAACTTTCCATCAACAATTTGAAGAAGAAACATGTTTGTATCCTTAAGATTATTCTCACTGAACCTGCATTAACAATTTGAAGAGAAAATTCATTTGTATCCTTGAGTGTATTTTTATTGAATTCCACGTTAACAATTTGAAGAAGAAATGCATTTATATCCTTAAGATCATCCTCACTTAATTCTGCATCATCAATTTGAAAAAGAAATGCATTTGTATCTTTAAGGAAATGCATTTGTATCTTTAAGATAATTATCATTGAACTCTATATTAACAATTTGAAGAAAAACTCATTTGTATCCTAAAGATCATTTTCATTGAATTCTTCATTAACAATTTGAAAAGAAATGCGTTTGTATTCTTAAATGTATTCCTATTGAATTCCGAATTAATAATTTGAAGAAAATATTTAGTTTTATCCTTAAAATCATCTCACTGAATTCTGCATCAAGAATTTAAAGAAGAATTATACTTGTATCCTTAAGATCATTCTCATTGAACTCTCCATCAACAAATTGAAGACAAAACGCATTTGTATCCTTAATTTCATTTTAACTCAATCCTCCATTAACAATTTGAAAAAAAAATGCATTTGTATCTTTAAGATAATTATCATTGAATTCTCTATTAACAATTTGAAAAAGAAATGCATTTATATCCTTAGAATCATCCTCACTGAATTTTGCATCATCAATTTGAAGAAATAATGCATTTGTATCTTTAAGCTCATTCTTACCGAATTATGCATTAACAATTTGAAGAAGAAACGCATTTGTATCTTTAACACCATTTTCACTGTATTCTACATTAAGTATTTGAGGAATAAATTCATAGGTATCCTTAAGATCATCCTCACTGAATTCTGTATTAACAGTTAAAAAAATGCATTTGTATCTTTAAGATCATTCTCATTGAATTCCGCATTAACAATTTCGAGAGGAGATTCAATTCTATCTTTATGATCATCTTCACTGAATTTTGCATTAAAATTTTGAAGAAAAAATGTATTTGTATCCTTAAGATCGTTCCAATTGAATTCTCCATCACCAATCTGAAGAGGAAATGCATTTGTATCCTTAAAATCATTGCAGGATGGGCGCCGAAGACTGACCACAACAAGTTCATGCTTCTCTCGCGTGTATTAAATCAGGATATGGCCGGCCCGCAAAATGAGCACACATTTTTTATGCAGGTGCTGAATGCCTGAATCAAGTGGAAAGAGATGAATTGTTCGAAGCCATCTACACATGGACGGCAGCACCCTCAGGGATTCTTGGTAAGACTGTATATCCTCCCTATGGACTACGATCTGGCCTCTGATAACCTTCCTCATACTTTACATCATCGAGGGATCCCCCGATGACGATTACCTCATTAGAGAGCGCTACTAACACCTCCCCTAACGTCTCGAATGCAGGACTTTGTACCTGCTCTTCCATCGATCTTCAAAAACGTGAAGAACTCAGAGCTAAAGGACTGCAAGATTCCCCTACTCTTTATTGAAGACGACACGGCCGTTGACCGATGGGTGGAGATTGAAAAACAATACATCAAGGGGAAGTTGCCAGATACGCAAGGGAATGTGCAGACGAACTACAACCTGAAACGTAAGCCCTTTCTCCAGCATGACTTGAAAGCGCTATACGGCATGCGCTCAGAGGATATCCACTACCTTGTTGACCTTCTGGAGAAAAAAGAAATCTCTTGTGAAGGGCTCGAAGGCTACCAAAGGTGATAAAGTGGCAAGAATACCGTACCTTCATGCAGCAGGAACCAGGGAACGACTGGTGAGGCTGATGAAGAACGAGTTGATGAACCGCTTTTTGGGGTGGGAGCTTCCGAGCCGTAAAAGCACGTACGTTATGTATACTTCGCAGAACTGGGAGGACTTGTTGTCATAATTTCTATCACATTTCTTTCACATTTCTTTTACATAAATTCTTCATTAACAATTTGAAGAAGAAACGCATTTGTATCTTTAACATCTTTCTCACTGTATTCTACATTAAGTATTTGAGGAATAAATTCATAGGTATCCTTAAGATCATCCTCACTGAATTCTGTATTAACAGTTAAAGAAATGCATTTGTATCTTTAAGATCATTCTCATTGAATTCCGCATTAACAATTTGGAGAGGAGATTCAATTTTATCTTTATGATCATCTTCACTGAATTCTACATAAAAATTTTGAAGAAAAAATGTATTTGTATCCTTAAGATCGTTCCAATTGAATTCTCCATCACCAATCTGAAGAGGAAATGCATTTGCATCCTTAAAATCATCCTTACTAAATTTTGCATTATTAATTTGAAGAAGTATTGTATTTGTATCTTTAAGATCATTCTCACCGAATTCTCCATTAATAATTTGAAGTAAAAATTCATTTGTATTCTTAAGATTTTACCGAATTCTACATTCAATATTTGAAAGAGCAATTAATTTATATCCTTAAGATCATCCTCACCGAATTTTGCATCATCAATTTGAAGAAGTAATGCATTTGTAATCTTAAGCTCATTCTTAGTCAATTTTCGATTGACAATTTGAAGAACAAGTGCATTTTTATCGTAAACATTATTCTCACTGAATTTTATTATAACAATTTAAAGCATAAATGCATTCGTATCCTTAAGATTATTCTCACTGAATGTTGCATTAACAATTCAAAGAAGAAATACATTTATATCTTTAAGATCATTCTTACTGAATTTTCTATTGCCAATTTGAAAAAAATACTTATTTTTATCAATAAGATCATTCTCACTGAATTCTCATTGAAAATTAGAACAAAAAATGCATTTGTATCCTTAAGATCATTCTCATTGAATACTTCATTAAGAATTTGAAGAATAAATGCATTTGTATCCTTAAGATCATTCTCGCTGAATTTTTTATTAACAATTTGAAGAAAAAATTTATTTATACTATTTGATAGGATAGTGGTTGGGCCCGATAGTTTCTCATCATCCTCAATCGCTGAAAATAAGTCAAAGTTATTCCTAAACTTCTTGGTCTACGTAATTATTATTCTTGGTTTGCTTTTTGATTGGTGTAAATAAGATTTGGTACATGAAAACCTTTGTATGCAATTGCTAATGCAAAAGGATAAATAGGCTGAATAGTAGATAAGTGTTTCTTGAATACAGGAAGTTCAAGCTATTCATAAATTGTAGGCAAATTCCTCTTCCAATAAGACTCCTTGTTTCATCTGAATCTTTTTTTTCCTTCTATTGAACTCAGGCCATGTTTTAAAAGAAAATGATAAAGTAAGTTCTGCTTCTTTATAAGAGAATTAAAATGCGCCTTTGTCCTCATGCAATGTCCGTGTTACCATGTTCTCCCTGAACCTCTATGTTCATATGAATTTTTTCTTTGAAATAATCTTTAAGTCCTCGGCGAACAACTGTTTTACAACATGCAAAACAAAAAAACTCTTCATCTTCTCCCAAAATCAAATTTTCACCACTTGGTAAAGTAATATTCTTTTGACGTCGTTTAGATGGTTTTTTTTTCTCTTTTCTTGCTGGTCCTCCTATACACCAAAAAAAAAAAAAACTCATTCAAATCAAAAATCCAAATTATAAACTTTTCTAGAAAAAAAATATCATCAAATTCTTATTTTTAATTTAACTTTAAATTTTAGATTTTTAAAAGAATACAAGGTTTTTTTTATATCTCAATCCTTTTGGAAAGAGAAAACACCCACTGTGTTTATTAATTAATATTATATTAGTTTTTAAAATTAAATAAAACATCATAAATCCGAATAGTCAACCCTCTCGGCAAGACAATTCACAAAATGAGTTCTCAAATGAATTTAAAATAATATTTTATAATTTTGTAAAGGACATCAAGAATCCAACTTATCAATCTTTTTGGGAAGATAAGCCACCAACCGTGTCCTTGAATGTCATTTGATAAATTGCAAAGTGTATATTAAAACAAAAAATACTTATATTTTTAAATAATTAATTATATCTTCTCAAATTTGAAAAAAATATATTTAAATTTTTATACTAACTTAAGGAAAAATTATCAAGAGATTTGCTCCTTGATGTCTCCATTTGAGATCCGCTAAGTCCTAATTCTTCTCTACTCAATTGTAGTAACTACAATCTTCCACCTAAAAATCAAACAATTTCTTTTAGCTTAATCTCAAAATCCATAAGAAACACATTGGGACAAAGACAAGTCCTTGCTCAGTAATGGGCAGGACAAGTGAACTTGAAAATAATACACATTGAGCACTGAAATATGCTGTCATTGGAATACCAAAATCTACATACATTACGCTAAAAATTCTCAACCAAGCAATGAAATAAAAGTGGGCTTACAATAGCAACTAATGCCATGTTATTGGCCTTCAACCAATCAAAAGTCCCTTGAAAATGCTGCCAACAAAACAATCTCTATTTTGAAATTCAACGGCCTGGATATCGAAATCACACCCAAAAGTTTGAGCTTTTTATACAAAAAAAATCTAATTAACCACAAGAGATATTCAAGCCAATATTCTCATTATATATCATAAGAAAGAAGCAAAACCTCAAAAGTTGCTACAGTTACAAATCACCAAAAAATGAACTATTTGATAAATCAGTGAAAAGCAAATTATATGATAAATCCAGTACTATATATGATTCTGTAGAGATACGCGCTAGTTGATTGTTAGCGTCTTGCACATGTATCAAGACATCAACTCATTTAATTGCTTGCATTTTTTATTTATTTTTAGATTTTTTTTTGTTATTTGCATCAAGTTTTCACTTGAGCGTCACAAAGTGATGTTTCAATAGCTGATACTAACAAACGACAAAACTGTTCAATGTGCAACTGTTAAATGTGCAACTATTCAATGTTGAATTGTTCAAAACTATTTAATTTGATAGGTGATTGCGGCTGTAAGGAGCGGGTGCTTCGCACCATTGACTGTGACTCGCTTCCTAACCATCTAACTTACCTTAATTGGTAAAAGCATCATCAATTTCTTGTTTTGACTTTGAAAAGCCAAATTTCAAGACCCACACCCATGCCTCTTGAGCATAAATGCTCTCAAAAACATCCTCAAATGTTAATTCATGAATGTCTTTGTTCGGAGTAATACATCCATAGCAAAGTAGGGTCTTCACATTCTTGATGTTCTTCATATCCTCTACTCCATCAAACACCATCTCCCATTCCTTCATAGTGAAAACTTTGAAGTACTCTGCCCAACTTTGCCCAACAACATGGGACGGTTTGTTGTGCAAAGTGATCACTTTGGCTCTTGCCCTCTCCAAAGCCACACGCCGCTTCACTTAGTTTGTAAGAAAAACCTAAAAAACAATAAATCAATAGAAGTTTTAAAATGTCAATGAATTTAAGCATCAAATTCATACAAATTCGCAAACAACACTACTCTCAATGTTCCCCAAAGTTCACAAAGATGTAATAATAGTGTATTTTTTGCTTACCTGTTTTCTCAAGATGAGCTCCATCGTATCGAACTGATCCTTCATGGCTCGCATTCGTCCTTGAGCTGATCATTCATGGCTCGCATTTCAAGCATCTCAATATGCCTCTTCTCTACCTCCATGTTTGATGGATTTGAACTGGACAAGTAATTTTGACATACCTTATGACGATAGTGGATGGAGTACTCTTGTTTTTGTAAGACCTTAAGCTTCGTATCTATAGATGTATTTAAAAATACATTTTTAAAAATATGCACAATTGGATGTTTTTGCACAAGGCAAAACATACAATTTTGAAAATCATTTCTTTTTCTTGCACTCTCCTTTGTATCCAACACCACCACGCTTGCCGTCAATAATATTTAGATCTTTAAGAAATCTAGTCTGTATCATCTACTGAATTTCTTGTTCAATATTTTGTTTTTTAGCTCTTTGTAACATTAGGTGCAAAATCGGGTCACAAAAAGGCCGTGTAAGCGGCACGTGAGAGAAAAAAACAGGTGCTGCCCGTGTACTTTTTGACGTGGCACCGGCTGTGCCACCTTGGTGCCAGCAACCGCCACGGGGGCTCGAACCAATGACCTCCGAGCGAGGCATGTGGAGGGCACAAGCTACAGTGTCGGGCTGACACAACCTGCCCACTTGGGACCAAAGCCCGAGCCAAGACATTCATGTCTCAACTAATATTCCGAGGACCTTTGTTGTGAGTGCGCCACGCAGTTCTGTGCGGGCAGCAACTCTGGCATCCGCTGCCAGCGGCAGAGGTGCCCAAAGTAGGGAGTTCACCTAGAAAGGGCAGGCTTACACGGCCTTTTGGAGACCCCAAATTACACCTAATGACTAGATTCTGGCATAGTGAATTATATATAAAAGTAATGATCAAAGAAATACAAAGAAATTACAGATCTACGATGGAAGCAACTAGTGAAGGACTTTCAGCCACCAAAAAACACAATAAATTCAACGATCATATACGAAATATATTGCAAATATATCATATCGAACATGATATCCTAGCTTTTGACGCTAGCTTCAATCTTCAAAGTCTTTGAAGGGATCATTAAGGCATTCTGTCCTTGCTCTCCAGCTCCTGCATTAGCCATGAATCAAATTCCAATGGCGGCCATCCATTGGGCAGTGGAGGACTCATCACAAAGTGCTACCAAGCAGTTGTCGGATGATTTCGAATGTTCCACGACGTACCATGGATGGTCCGTGTGGCCACATGCTGCAATAATGTAGTTGTAGCATTTGTACCACAACCCACACACTGGGCAAGTGTTTAAGATGCAAGCCACTCTTTTGGGGACGCTAGGGTTATTGCTAATTGGGAATGGAAACAACAAGGCTCCTCATTCCAAACTCATGCACTGCAGCTGCTCATTGTATGACGGGGGAAGCATGGTAAAGTGGACCACAAAAGTGCTTAGCTCATTGTCAATTTCAGCCATTCTTGCAAATACTAGAAAAAGTGGCATCATCATTTACGAGATGTTGAAAAAAAGTTTGGATATGGAAAATAGACTTGGTTATAAAGAGTGGGGAATTTCTGAACGGATCCGCGGCTTCTACAATGTCGAACGAGAACCGCAAAGTGGGACAAAGTGAAAGCTATCATTTGAAAAAGTGATAAGAAGATGGGGAATTTTGTTCAGAAATCACCTTCAATTTCAACAAGACCTCTGTTTCTTAATTGCGGTTGTAGAAATGACCATGACCAAGTTCAAATGAAAATTTGGGCGGACGAAAAGTATTTCAAGGACGTTTTTAAAACATTGTTTTCCGTGAAACTTTTTGTGAGGTTTTTTTCACCGAACATTGTTTTTAAATTGGAAAAAACATCCTCTATAGACAATAGAGGGTGCCGAATGAAGAAATTAAGACTTTGGAAAAGTTCATTTTTATGATTTAGAACTAGCTGTCAAATTAAGTTTCAATTGGAGATGCTTCTTTTATGGAGATGCCTGTAAGATGCCTTATGACACCTTAAAAAGTGACTTAAATGCTCAAAAACTACATCAAAATGCTCAAAATCAGCTTTGAGCTTTGAAAAACAGCACACTTCATATTCACTTCTTATTGATCACAAATTGCACTTTGTGGTCCACTTTACCATGCTTCCTCCCATGAGTACAACATCTCTGAAAATGATATCCTTTCAAGAATTGCACTATTATACTCTGTGGAACACTCATTTAACTTCCCCTTCAACGTGGATAGTTCTACCTCAGAAGTTGCCACTTCTCCAACATGATGACTAAGGACCTTCTCCTCCAACGACACCTTGAAGGCCAGACCCTCGCTGAGTCGCTGGGCTGCAAAGTCTTCTCTTCTTCCCGCAAACGCTCCAGTTGATGTTGGCTTTCCGCTTCCATAAGTCTCTTGAGTCAGAAAGCATTATTTTTTTCAGCTTCACCTCACCCTGCAATACCTTCTTTTCATCCATTTAAAGGAAGCTTTGAGTGCCTTCACTTTGCTCTTCTTGAATATGTACACAATAGACATTGTGTTAACATCCGCTTCTCAAGGACATTCTGAAGATAACACATCTGTTACGTATAGAAGTTGATCATAACTGTAGCCTTCATGCGTTGAAACTTCGAGTAGATGATGATTCAAAAGCGATCTCCTGAAATGTTCAGATAGCTTGGTGGCGGATATCGCAAGCAAAGACCACCTAAACCTTCCAGTTCAAGTTTGTATATTAGAAGACAAACTCTATGAGGGGGGAGAGCACAATAAAGTGGACCACAAAGTGCAAAATGTGACCACTAACAAGTGAATATGAAGTGTGCTGTTTTTGAAGGCTCAAAGCTGATTTTGAGGATTTTGGTGTAGTTTTTGAGCATTTTAGTCGCTTTCTAAGGTGTCATAAGGTATCTTACACACATCTTCATAAAAAGAACATCCTGAATTGAAACTAAATTTGACCACTAGTTCTAAATCATAAAAATGAAATTTTCCAAAGTCTTGATTTCTTCATTTGGGGCCCTTTATTGTCTTTAGATGATGTTTTTTTCAATTTAAAAAACAATGTTCGAACGTCGGTTCTGTGAAAAGTGGACATAACCATGTGCATTTTTTTTAAGGGATTATTTTTGAATATTAAATTATTAATTTTATGGTACATTTAGTTTTTTTTTCATCTAAATATGATTTGATAAAAAGATAAAAAAAAAGATAAAAGGATGAAAAGAAGAGTGAGGCATATGCCACACCCTTTGCTCAACTCTAAATAAATAAAACCGAGAGGGGGGGAGGGCATATGCCACACCCTCTATTCAACTTTTAGATAAAGGAATAATAAGGTGTGGCATATGCCACACCGTCTTTTGAATTATAATAAAGAAGAAATGACAATCAATCAAGAATAACCTTTAAATAATTTAAAATATATTGCAAGTGAAACATATGTCTTATCTTTTTACAACCACAATATTCATAATTTCACATAATTTTATTCATATTTCGAAATGCCCTAAAATTCTAATAAGTCCACTTTTATGGAGCCACATACATTTTTAACGGAACCAGTGTTTTCGGTGAAAAAAAAGTGACAAAAAGTATCGCGGAAAAGACCCTCTTAAAAAGCATCCTTGCGATACTTTTGGAACCCTAACGCAATCAATGAGTATATGAATTGACTATTTTAGAATACCTCTTAAACATACGGAGGGCCCCGCAAAATTAAAAGTGAAATTAGACAAAATCCTAAACCGTTATGTTCACTTTTCCAAATGAGGCCATTCACTTTGCCCGAGTTCAACGTCTCCGTTTTCCATTGTAAACTCAATGTCTTCTACCGCAACTTTGGGAAGTTGAAGAAGATCAAGTCTACTTTCCGTATCCTGAACTTAATCTTGCATCGACATAACGTAGATCCCACTTTCTCTAGTGTTTACGGAAGGGGCTGAAATTGGTGAAAAGATAAGCACTTTTTTGGTCCACTTTATTGTGCTTCCCCCCTGAGTCACGACTGCTATTGTGTACATCAAGCAATCCTTTATCGAGATACAAGAGCATTCTCGGAGACATGTACATAGTGTGCACACCGAATTGCAAGGTAAAAAAATCAACCAGAGAAATGGCGCTGGGGGGAAGCACAATAAAGTGAACCACAAAAGTGCTTATCTTTTTTCCAATTTCAGCCCCTTCTGTAAAGACTAGAGAAAGTGGGATTTACGTTATGTTGATGCAAAATTAAGTTTGGGATACGGAAAGTAGACTTGATCTTCTCCAACTTCCCAAAGTTGCGAGAAAAGATATTGAGTTTACAATGGAAAACGGAGACGTCAAAGTCAGACAAAGTGAATGGTCGTCATTTGGAAAAGTGAACATAACGGTTTAGGGTTTTGTCCGAAATCACTTTTAATTTCGTGGTGCACTCTATATGTTTCAGAAGTATTCTAAAATAGTCAATTAATATACTCATTGATTGGTTTAGGGTTCCAAAAGTACCGCAAGGATACTTTTTAAGAGGGTCACTTCCACGGTACTTTTTGTGCGTTTTTTTTCATCGAACATTGTTTTTCAAATTGAAAAAAACATCCTCTAAAGACAATAGATGGCTCCAAATGAAGAAATTAAGACTTTGGAAAAGTTCATTTTCATGAATTAGAACTAGTGGTCAGATTAAGTTTCAATTGAAGATGTTCTTTTTATGAAGATGTATATAAGATACCTTATAACACCCTAGAAAGTGACTAAAATGCTCAAAAACTACACCAAAATGCTCAAAATCAGCTCTAAGCCTTAAAAAACAGCACACTTCATATTCACTTGTTGGTGGTCACATTTTGCACTTTGTGGTCCACTTTATTGTGCTCTCCCCCCGCTGCATAATACCCATGGTATTCACCTCGTAAATCGCTATGTACAGGACAACACGTCGATAACTAGTACTTCCAGTTAACTACTAAAAATTAACTGTCATTTGTCACGTCTTTAAGGACAAAAATTGGACATGAAGTCATTTGTGCATTAGGTTGGATGACAGGATTTCTACTAGTGAGAGAACTCCTCTCCCAAAAAGTGTTGCCATGTAGACAAGCATGTTATTTTCTCATCAAATTATGCTTGAAGTTCTCCACCAAAGGTGCTTAGCCACAGTGTAAATCCCAAAAAGACAAGAGTCTCATTACCGGTTAAAATTCATGACTCCTAAACTTCTCCATGGAAAATTGGCAATATAAAGTAGCCCTTTCTTTCTCCTAAGGTAAAGAAACCAAAAACTGTGAATGCCTTATAAGCGTGCAGTAGAGTTGGCCAAAAAATAGAGAAGTGGTAGACTGAAAACAGTGAATTTTTGCATGGTTTTGAACTTTTGGTGGACCAGTGAGGTTTTACCACATAATGACAAATTTGGGGTATTTTTAGTAATCTTATGTCCAGTTTTCAGTGATATTAATTAACAGTTTTAGAACACCATCATCGTTTGGTTTAGGAAGAGTCTAGTATACAAAAAGGGGGTTTGACAATCTTTCCACGTTTAGAAATTCTAGACAATTATTTACAAGGAATAAAAATACGAATCATGCTTCATTCTTCATCATTTCTTCTTCTTCATCTTAAAAAAAAATTCAGAGAATTTCTGTCTCCCTCCTTTATGGTCGAATCACCTTATTTTCACAGTTTTTGGTTTCTCTGCCTTAATGACTGTCTTACTAAGGTAGAATGACCTTAAATCGTGCGAATAAGAGATTCAGCATGGTTGTGGACAGCGTTTTCGGTGCAGGCGAATTTTCGCCATATCCGCACCCTGTTTGGGTGCGGGCGAATACCCTGCCGGGGATACACCCGGGTATTCCCCGGGCCAGGGCCAAAACCTCACCTCCGATGTGACCCCACTCGCGTTCTCCACTCCCCTGTCACTCCTGTCGTGCGCCGCTTTGGCGCTCCGTCCCTGTCACCTCGCGCCACTTTCTCCCTTCCTCCACTCTGCTGTCGCCTCGGCTCCTTCCTCCATAAGCTGCAATTAGCCTTCGCTCTCCCCACAATTCCGGATCACAGCCTGCGTTTTCCTCCTCCTTCCCTGTTTAGATCGCCTTCTTCAGCTTATCTTGACGTGCCTTGGCGCCACCTCCAGAATACGCTCTTCGATTTAGTTTCTGTGCAGGCTTTGGAGTTTTAGAGCGGTTTAGATTTCAGTTGCTGAATTAAGAGTGCTGCAGAGGATGCGATGGGGATTTCGGGGTGGGCACGCAGAGTACATTAGGGTCGTCTCGAAGGGGAGTTTCTCACCTTCTCTCTTGGCTTTGATGGTGTTTTGTAATTTGCAATTGTTGGGTTCGGTGATTGGGGATTAGCGAATTGATTGGGTTCGGTGATCGTGGGTTTTGGGGATTAGTGAATTGTGCTTTGTTTTCTGATTCGCATTGTGGGGAGAGTTGCATTGTTGGGTCATGGCGCCTAGGTCTTTCAAAATCCAGGCTCCTCTCCGTAAATTTCTTTACGGAGGTCGCGGGGCACCTGAATTAGAAGAGACTCATGACTCCCTTGATCTGTCACAGGTGAAGCAGGAGCTCGAGGATTTGGAGCCGGGGCTCGACTCTGACTGCGCGGTCGATGAGCAGCGCTCAACTCCTGCGAAGTTGAAGACGCCGGATACCATTGTTGTCGGGGCAGTGACTTCGGCGGAGGCGGAGGCGAGTCGGAAGAGAAGAAAGAACTATGATGCTTGTCGTCATTTCCAGGACTCATGGGCTGCCAAGCTCCCATGGGCAGAATCGGTGATTGGCGTCGGCGGTACCATTACCCAAGTGAGGTGCAAGATCTGTTCAGAGATTGAGGGGAGGGAGAAGCTGTTGGTGCCGAAGATTGACGGGTTGTTTAAGCATGCAGGGCGTCGGCGAGCCATGGTTGACATGGGGAAGGTGAAGAGAGGTGAGTACTATTACTTGGGGCAGAACCAACACATTAAGAATGAGCGGGTCTGGTTTGCGAGGGGAGGACAGACCGTGCTTACCAAAGTCCTTGCTGGGGTTACGAAAGAGAGGCGTCGCAAGATGGTGCAGTTCAAAACCTGCCTGCATGTCCTCATGCAGGGCAGGCCCATGGCCGAATATTCTGCCATGCAGAAATTGCTTGTGAGTCTAAATGCTCCCGAAATTCCGAGGAAGCACTGGTCGCAAGGGGCGGGGTGGGAGTTCGCTTGTGCTATGGCTGCTGTGTGTTCTGATAAGCTCAAGAAAGGAGTGGCCGAGGCTCTGTATTTGTCGCTATCTGCAGATGAAGTGACAAGTGTGGACAACCAACAGTGGCTGTCGGTCCATGTCTACTATTGCGTAAATTTCGTGAGGGAGTCGCATTTGCTGTGCATACGTAGAGTGGATTGCGATGCTAATGCTGCGAACTTGACCGAAATGATCCTTGACCAGGTCGGTTGGCATGGGGGGATTCAAGGGGTTCACTTAGCTCAAAAACTCATCTGCTTCGGGGCAGATGGAGCAGCTGTATTCCAAGGCAGCCGATCAGGAGTGATTCACCGCTTACAAACCTCCCATGCCCCCTACGTTATTGGAGTCCATGATTTCGCACACAGAACTAACTTGGCTGTCGAGGCTTTGTCGGGACTTCCGTTTGTGCAGAAATTGGAACGGTTGTGCAAAAATTTGCATCTCTATTTTGCAGGATCCCCCAAGCGCCATTTGGCGCTCACTAAACTTGCTGAGATTGTGGAGACAGAGGGGCTTAATATCCTCAAGGAGGTGCAGACCCGTTGGATCTCCCTGCTTGAGCCCCTCAAACGAATCCAAGGTGAATATAAGGCGTTGCTTGCCAAGTTCGCTGAGGATGCCCCGAAGGAGCCTACTGCCAAAGCAAATCTGAATCGTCTCCTTGACGTTCAGACCCTCTTTGCTCTGCCATGTATCCTCCCATTGCTTGAGTCAGTGCAGTCTTTGATTAAATTCGCACAATCACGTCATGTATTCGTCTCGGATTTTATTGCTGCAGTGAAAATTTGTCAGCATGAAATTTTCGAGATGTATGTCGATAGTGCTACTGCATTTGGTCCTCGTGCTTTCGAATTGTTCCATGATGTGGTTTCGGATCGTAGCCATACCATTCAGCAGGAATGGGTTACGGATTTAAATGATGGGGCCGAGACACTTGGGTTCCGTGTGAATGATCACACTCATCCTGCTCATGTTATTGATGCAGTCTCAGGCAGGCCACTCTCTGTATCGTGCAGTGACCTTGAGGGCATCTTGTCTGCCGTGAAGGGGCAGTGCACCGCAGCTGCAGAAATGCTTATCGCTCAACTGGAGAAGCGGTTTCCTGATAGCGAAATCATGGAGGCCCTCGGAGTTATCTTCCCCCAATACTGGTTACAAGAGAAAGCTGATGAGCTTTTCCCAAGGCACTTGGAGGTCATAAAAACGTGGTTCTGTACCATGAGGTCGATGGGCAACATTGCCGATGCTACTTTCAAGCAGATTACACCTCCCCTCGATTGGCATTTACTGTCGATGCAGCAGTGCCTCTTTAAGCTTACAATGAAGGGGAACGCAAAAAAGTCGATGGAACCCCCTCATGATGTCAACCCCGTCACCAGACTTTGGCAGCGCTTGGGCTGCAACGCATTGCTCTGCAACAAGCTCTCGGAGTATATGAAACTGGCCAATATTGCTGTGACTGCGGTGCTTGGGTCCTGTGAAGATGAACGCACTTTCAGTACACTAAGTTTTGTGAAGAGTAAGCTACGGAATCGATTGGGGGGCAACCTGGATACTTCAATCCGTTTATACTCTCAAACTTGGTACGACTTGGAGTCGTTCCCTTACAGCGTGGCTTTTGATCACTGGAGAGAGGCGAGGGAGAGAAATGGGACGGCACAATGAGCCTATTCGGCTCTTCTGTCTCCATAATTTTTGCAAGTTTCAGTCGCTGAATTCTTGCATCGATTTATGATAAGTTTTACTAACTTGGTGTGGGTGGCAAATCAACTTACTGTAGTCTAAGTTTCGACACTATGGCAAAGGGTTCCACAAAAGAAGCGCCTTTCGCTCACCTCTGGGATGAGCTAGAAAAAACGCTGGTTGTGGACCTCGTGTGTACTGTTTGTAATTTTTTGTGGATGGGGAAACAGGAGGGAGAGTGAATGCAAAAATTTCCAGAATTAAATAGCGAAAACTGAATTTACTACAAATTTTTGAAGCGAAAAGTGTACATGACCTTAAAGTGATCAGTAGACTCTCCTTTGTGGCGCTCACGCATGTAGCTAAAACCGTGCAAATAGAGTTAATGAACCATGAATCTATGAACCAACCACCTCCCTACACGTGTCCATATCGAGTCACTATTTATGAAATTGCTGTGCACGCAATAAGGTCCATACCATGGGTGGCTAAGGGGCGGTCTACCCTGCGCTTCTGGGGGGCCGCACGGTTGAAGGTCATTCTACCTTAGTTGGGGGAGTTCATCTCTGCCGATGAGAGTGGGTTCTTTTCTTTGCGTTACGTTATCGACCCCCCCTCCAACCCCAAAAATTAGCAATGTCAGGGAAGGAGGGGCAGCCCGCGAAAAAGCGGCGGGGACGGGCCCGCCGGGTCATGTGGTTTGACCGGGGCCCGCGCCGGTGGTCCACCCGTCCCGGCCCCACCGCCTTGACCGGGTCGGAGCTGGCGGACCCGTCCCTTTCTCCCCAGCCCGGGTTTGGGTTCTTGGATGTGACGGGCTGGTGTTTAGGGTTCTCATCCCTCATTCATCTGCCTTGTGCTGCATTAGAGTTTCGGTCATGGGTTTGGAACCTGAGTGTAGTGCGCTGCCTCGGGCTGTGGCGAGGTTTCGAGGTTTGGGTGTAGGTGTTCTTCACGTAGTATTGTTAGGGGGAGTCGATGGCGCACAAGGCCGAGGGTCTCTTCAGAGCTCCGGACTAGAAGTGAGGGAAAGAGGCCGAGGGCGACGTCGTCGAATTGAGGTTAGTGGATGCTGGGCTTGGAATTCCGACTTCAAAAAATTTAGGGTTTTCAGGTACATTGAGTTGCTCATACAAAAATTGAGGCATTGTGTTATTGTTTTTGGTTGAGGTTTTAGGGGTGTTTATTTATCGCACTGAAGCAAGTGCTGGGTCACTGCTCGAATGTACTCCGTAGTAGTGTTATCTTAGATGCTGGAATGCGCGGGTTCAGTTCAGTTTAGCACTGGTTGGTTCAGGGTTGTTGAGGGTGGAGCTAGGTGTGAATGTGATCGTGCGTGTGGGCGGTCGTTTGACAGTGTGGTACCATGTTTAGGTGTTGGGAGAGGTGCCAAGCACAAGGGAGCTGGAAGAGCTGCTGGACGAAGAGTCGAGGTATGAAGCTTTGACGCGTTCTATGGAATGGCGGTTTAGGGTTGGGTTGTGGTGTGTTCTGGGTTTTGTAGCATGTGATGGTTGAATGGATGGGTGGGATAGTATGAACTGGTGGGGCAGTTTTGGTGGGTTCAGGGTGGAGTGGTCGGGATAATGGGTGTGGCATAGTGGCGGGCACTCATTGAATTGATGTGAGTTGATACATGGGACTGCAGGGTGGAGTTGCATGACGAGAAGCTGGTCTTGGAGACGCAGGAGTTGGCAGACAGTGCAGCATGCGTTGAAGGAGGGCGACAGTTATGCGAACGTTGAGAGGCTCCTGGGGTGCGTGTTGTTTTCCACGTTTGCATGTGGTGTGGAGGCTACGGGGTGTTTGGGGCCAGGTGGGTTTTCATTCCCGTCCGACATGGGTGGATTGTCTTCTTGGTGGAGTGGTTGAGGTCCGAGGAGGAATATCGGTTTAGTAGATTGTTGGCAGAAGTAGGAAACTGGTTGGGTGGAATGTGAGCGACAAATTTTATAAATGCTTGGATGTGATATGGGGGGTTTAGGGGTTTTATGGTGGATGCAAGTAGACAATAGTAACGATTTGTATACTAACCTAAGGAACTTGTGCGCTATTTCTAATGGACAGAGACTACATAGGGAAGAAACGAGGCAGTCTGTACGAGTTTAAAAACAATTGGAGCGACGGAGATGAGGACCGAGAGGAATCGTGACGGGTCGCAAGACTGGCAGGGAAGCACAGAGGGAGTGTCAAGTGAACCACTTGCAAATCCAGGTGTTGAGGGATATGGTGTCGGCATTACAGGAGGAGAATTTCGAAATGATGGATCCAATTCTACCTTCAAGGTTAATGAGGATCACAGGCTCATTGCGGAGCTTGGATTGGATAGGTGGTGGGATATTGTTGTGAACGGGCCAATCGGGTTGGTAGCTGGCACGAAGGTGAAGGACCAGAATCTGTACAGGTTCACCCTAACTCAGGGTCATGCTAAGAATTGTGTGTGCTTGTTTACAGAGGAAGAGTACGAGGAGCTTGTAGTGGAAGCACATTACAAGTGCCGATATCATGTTTACCGTGCCCATGGAAAGGAGCAGAGAAGATGGTTTTGGTGCAGGTACTGCTACGAGGATTTCTCAGATAAGAACGCTCTCTCTTACCATCGACACAAAAATTTCTGTAGAGGTTGGCAGACATTAACAGGTGGAAAACGGGGGGTGTTGAAGATGTACCCTACATTTGAGACCAGTGACACAAAATCGGTGAAGCACATACTCTTGAAGCATGGGCTGAAGTTCCCAGAAGTTGAAGGAAAACGACCCTGGGCTCCAAGACTTGGAGAGGTGGCGATTTTGGGTGGTGTGGAAGCAAAGCTGCCACGGTCATCTTCTTTGAGGGGCTTACAGGTCGGAGGGACAGCTACAAGTGGCGGTAGACAGAGAAAGAATATCACTCGGGACGGACCGGGGTCGCCTACAGTAAAAGACCTAGTGGAGGAACTGAAGTCGACGCGTCCATCGAGGAGGCAAAAGAGAAGGATGAAGATGCCCGAAAGTTCCGAATCGGAAGACGACACTGCAGTCACAATACAGTCCGGTACTAGTGTAGTGCGAAGGAGTCAAAGGAAGAAGCCCCCGGCCTTAGACCCGAGTAGGAGAGATGGAGATTGCGAGGAGGACGGAGACCAGAGAAAAAAGGGGAAAAAAAGATTGTGTAGGAAACACAATACATCAGTGTCAGAGAAGGCGCCATGTGAGTCCGAGACAGGAGGAACAGCGACCGAGAGTATACAGTTGGAGCAGTTGGACAGTGAAGGATTCGGACCTAGGGAGGCAGCTGGTCTATGCGAGTTGAACGCCGCAGAAGAAGTAGGAGGGGAGGACGAAGACACCACCTTCCATGTAGTGCGAAGGAATTTAGACTTTGTGGCCGGTGAGAAAGTAGAGGTAAACAAAGAGCACGTCCCTCTCGAGGATCTTATTGACGTCGGTGACGGTGGGGATCTTGAAAGGGTCTGTACTCCTCGTCCAACCCCATCAGTAGCTCAGTTTAGAGGGTCTAGGAGAGACGAGGTCATTCGGGCGGCACAAAGTCGTGCAGCCCTGCTAACTATAGGTGACCTACAGGATGTAAATCCTCCTCCACAGCCACTGTCTGCGCCTGGTCTCTATCACCTTCTCATGGAAGGGCCAGTCCCGGTTGTTGACAAGGTGTTGTTAACTGCACCGGAGAAATGTATGGAAATGCTCACCGGTATGGAAGCTAGTGGGCAACTCGGGGTGAAGATTGTCCAAGCTTTGGGTCATTGGATTCAGTGGCGCATGGCGCGTGTGGTACGCTGTACTTACCCTCTGATAATAGTCTGTAGTGCGATACTTACATGAGACAATCTGTAGTGCAATATTTATATGTGACAATCTGTAGTGCGACCATTCGTGTAGTGGAAAGGGTTAGTATGTTTGTGATGTATTGACGCTATTTGGTTGTATCGTCCGTGATGAGCAGGGACCAGACACCACTTGTGAGGAAGAAGAAGGAGTACAAACACTGGTTCATCGTGCAGCAAGCTGCTGGAACCTTTACGTGACCGTGCATGACAATGAGGGAAGGGTAACTGAGCTGAAGAGACTCAGTGAATTCTTGCAGTACAAGAAACAGGCTAGGGAGTATGAGGAGTATAAGGTAGCAGCAGTCCAAGAATTCAGGGAGTTATATGTACGGAAAGCATTGGAAGATTTTGAGTCTTTGGAGCGTGCCTCCATTGATGAGGAGAACGACTGGTCCTGGTCGCCTCTTTATCAAACTCTTCTGAGGGACCCCCCAATTGGCGGACCACAACGCCCTTGGAAGCACACCTCAACCGAATTGGAGGAGATCATGAGGGTCTTCGCCCAGGAGGTAGGAGAGAACAAGTCCACCTTGGAGGTAGAGTGTCCACACGTGGTGCGCGCTCTAAAGCTTTACATGAGGATGACGGAGGGGCGTGGTGTACCACTGGCACATCCAGTTCACGGTATGACAAGGGCGAGGCTCCTGGAGATTGCGAGGGATGGAGTGGAGTCGCGGCGCCTGTCTGTATGCGCCCAAGATCTGGTTGATATTGGATTTGCATATTTTCCATGTACCTTTGGGAAAACAAAGGAACCAACTTACACTTCTTGCTCAGACATGGTCGCACTGATGGGGTTTCAAGGTTGGCGTCAGGACGTAGTGGTGCAGAAGATAGAGGATTTCATGAAGAAAATTGCTCGACGTGCTCTTTTTGATTTGTGGCGAATGCAGGACCATAGACTCGAAGTGGCTGCGATGTGGTATACCCCACCTCCCGAGGATCCAGGTGCACTACGGCACCAATGTGAAGAGGTAAGCAATGCTGCTAAACCGAGTTGAAGTTTACATTTATGTAGTGCTGTAGTGCAGTTTAAATATCTATATATCAGGGGCTGACATGTAGTGTGTCTTTGGTTGCAATGTTAGGTGTTTTCGAGGGTGCATATGTTGAGGGAGAATATTGACCTCGGTTGGGCGATGCTCGGGTTGGAGAACCAAGAGCCACCTACAGAGACACTACGGCCATATGTAGAGAGGGTTGTGGATGCATTGACGGAGCTACATACCAAGGAGCAGGATATAGCTTTCAAGATTCTTGGATACAATAATGAAGGTGCTCCAGAGTCATCATCGATGTCTAGCCCTGTTAACTTGGATCATCTGGACATTCCTCAGATGTCCCAGATTGTAGGGTCGCAGTTTCAGCACCATTTGGATTGGACTCAGATTGCGGTCTCTCCAGATGCGATGTCAGGGGAGAGGGAGCGACGTCTTCTTTGCGAGCACATCAAGGTGCCAGCTCCAGTGGTAGTGGAGGACGGTGGTAGCCAGTGGCATCGTAAAACCCCATGCCATCTTCAGTTGAGGCTCGGACAGGGATTATCTACGTACTCAGCTACTCCTATGCGTCTACTGGTTTATGATCACGGTGGGGAGACTTCGTTTCAAGACATGGCTACGGCTCTGATTGATGGGGACATCCAAGGAGCACCGTTGGGGACAACCGAGGTTCAGGTGGAAGAGGAGGGTGATCCAAACATGGATGCTACAAGCGACGCTGCTGTAGTGCATGGACCAGCTACAGCAGAGTATCACACACCTAGTAGGTAGTGTAGCCCTACAATTCTCTTGTCCGTAACTTCCTATTGCCATGTGCAAAGTATGCACTACTTCCGTCTTGTTTGCTCTTGCAAAACAGTACCTATCCCTAGCTATAGTACATGTAGTTCATGTAGCAGTTTGCTCACTGTAGCATTGTATTGGACATGGATTTTGCGACATTATAAATAAAGGGATTTTTATCATTGCAGTTTACTCAATATGTCAAAGGAACGAATCTCTCTAGAAGGTGGCCAAGAGAGTGGAGGATACTTGGACTTCTCTTTTGGCGGAGAGAAGATCAGGCTGACCTTGGAGCCAGACTTGGATATCCTTGATTGTTGTGGCATGGGGTTGAGTCAGTCATTGATGGATTGGTTTGCAGCCTGGTTTAGTGGAGATATCCCTCCTGCCACGCTTATTTGCAAGACAGAGTTTGCAGTGTCCTTGAGGGCCCTTACTAATTGCTCTGTCTCGGCACAGACACTACGTGGATTCTATGAGACAAACACTTATACTGCCGAATTTAGGGGCAAGACTTTGTTCATTCCTGTATTTGACTGTAGCCATTGGAGTTTGGCGGTGATTTCAGATGAGGGCTTCTTCAAGTTTGATTCTGGTTACTACACCAATCCCAATTTTCACGGGCCACAACGTCTTCATGAAGCAATGGCCAAAGTGTGGTGCATGGCGAATGGGCACGGTCCGGGTACAACTGAATGGAAGCGAGCCGCATCTATAAAGTCTTGGGTCCATGCCAGTTGTCCACAGCAACCTGATGACTGGACATGCGGATTTTATGTGGCCTGCTACATAGTGATGTTGACTAACTATCTGAAGCGGACCACCGCAGATGAGAGGATCTGGGAGGAAGCTGTAAGTAAAGTGCACATTGTGGTGTTCGAAAAAATAGTCTGTTGTAGCGAATGTACTGCTGTAGTGGTTGTAATATTGTGCTGGTTGTAGTGCTGCAGTGGTTGTAGTGCTGCAATAGTTGTAGTGCGGTAGTAGAGTTGTTGTAGTGTTATATTATGAGTAATATGGGTTCAAGAGGAGGATATATGAATTCTGTTTGACATCAAAGGGAATGGTGGAACGATGTGCAGATTTCGGAGTGTTTTGATCACAACGAGGTGTTAGCGTTACGGAATGCATTGAAGAACGCTATAGTATCTGCACTACGTTGTGGAATGGCGGGTCCCTACAAATGTGAAGTTTCCGTAGGGTTGTATGGTGACCACGTTGGAAGCCCTTGATCGTTGTAGGACACTCGGTGCTGAACGTAGTGTTGTAAATTATTTTTCCAGCCATTTTCTGGCATCGGCTTTGTATTTTTGGATGTATATTTCAAATGAAATTTCACTTAAAAAGTCATGGATCTGCGACATGTCTCAAGTGTTTTCTAGGGTGCTCAGCTTGAGAAGGACTACTGAATATTTACAAGATAAAAGAATAACGCAAACATATCAAAAGATAAATAAATTAAGGCGAATTTTTTAAGGAAATTAAGAAATAAATAAAATAATAAAATAATATTTATTCACATAGTAACTTAAAAACATATGTATCTCTATAAATCAAAGATTCAAGGGAACCAAATAAATTACACATGAGGTATTCCAGTGGAAAAATTTAATCACAGACTTAAACGAATTAATAGAACAAAACAGAAAGGAAAATAGGAAATTCATTGCGATGGAAGAACATCATGTGCCTCCATGAAGAAGAGAGAAATAAAATAATAATTAATGAAGCAATTTAAATAAAAGTAAAAATAACATTCAAGGTGAAACGATCAAGAGATTGAATTGTTGAAGTAAAGAAAATTAAAGGGATACGTGAAAAGGGAAAATAAATTTAAGATGAAACACTTAAAAAGAATGGGAAAAATAAAAATAATAAGATTGAAATCAAAGGATTAATGTGGGGAAAGAGTGGAGTCATAGAGTGAAAAAATAAATACAAAGGGGAAAAAAAAGGAAAAGAATTGAAATAAGAAATGAAATGCAAGCAAAGACAAAAATATAAGGAAGATGTGAAAAGGGAAAATAAATTTAAGATGAAACACTTAAAAAGAATGGGAAAAATAAAAATAATAAGATTGAAATCAAAGGATTACTGTGGGGAAAGAGTGGAGTCATAGAGTGAAAAAATAAATACAAAGGGGAAAAAAAAGGAAAAGAATTGAAATAAGAAATGAAATGCAAGCAAAGACAAAAATATAAGGAAGATGTGAAAAGGGAAAATAAATTTAAGATGAAACACTTAAAAAGAATGGGAAAAATAAAAATAATAAGATTGAAATCAAAGGATTACTGTGGGGAAAGAGTGGAGTCATAGAGTGAAAAAATAAATACAAAGGGGAAAAAAAAGGAAAAGAATTGAAATAAGAAATGAAATGCAAGCAAAGACAAAAATATAAGGAAGATGTGAAAAGGGAAAATAAATTTAAGATGAAACACTTAAAAAGCATAAGATTAATTGTATATGATGCATTAAGGAATTAGGATCTGGAATAAAACGATAAAGGTTTTAAGGAAACGATAATGAAAAATAAATGTTAAAATAGAATTGGGTAATTCGTAGTGAACGTGAAAGTTCAGTTGCACGAATTGAAGTAATGTATATGGAACAAGTGATTTGAAGGGACACGAAAATGATGTAGGCTAGGGTGAACGATTATATTCATGAGATATAAGTTTGAATAACTAGAAAAAACAAAATTAATGAGGCAAATGAAAAAATAAAATCTGAGGAGTAATAAAGTTCCTGAATATAACTATCAATCCTAGGTGATATATAAGGATTATAAATAATTTCATATATGTGAGAAATAATATGGTGATACGGATATTCAATAAAATGTTACATGCGAATATGAAGTTTTGAAGATCATCGATAGTCAATGAATGCATTCATGCGATTTAATATCCACATAATGAGTTGTTTAGTGGTACATAAAGATTGTATATGTCCTCCATCCGACATGGTTTTATTAAACCATGGGTGGAATAGAGGAGACCGTACAAATCGGGGGTTTCCAGACAACGTAGGTAGAATTCTGACTTCAGAAAACAACATAAAGGTGACCCCTTGTTTAAGTGGCTGACTCTTCGTACAGCAGTTCTCCTCCGTGGCCTTGACTTGTGCTGCTCAGCCGCTGTTCTACAAGGAGGCCTGCTCTGGTCTTCGAGAGGAGGTCCCGTGGTTCAAATCGTGATCTTCCATCGCAGAAGTCGTTCCGTCTTTATTGAGGGACAGAGCTCGTGTGGGGTGCGACCTGGACGTGATCCTACAATTCTGGGTTCTGGGTTCTTCATGTAGCATAGTTTCAGAGGGGAGTGAGGTGCGGCAATGGTTGTGGTAGAGTATAGTGTTGGAGTTGAGACGGCAGCATGGAGTCAGGTGAGAGATGAGGATTCAAGAAACCAGGGTTAGGGTTTAGTACGCCTTCATGTTTTCTTTGGATGTAGCTTTTTTTCCTTGAGATGGGTGGTCGGGTTCAGGTCTGTAAAATGCTGGATTCCGACATGTAAAGACAACAGCAAGAATTGGATAGTAGATTTTAGTGGACGCTCAATAGAGGTGGAAGTTGCCCCTTCTTTTAATGCTGTTTAGGGTTATAGGTGAATATTGGGATTCTCTTTGATTAGAACTGTAGGTGGTTGGAGAGGCTTGCCAGGACGTTGTTTTCACGATTTATGCTACATAGGGTAGGTGGTATTTTGTTCAATCAGTATACAACTTCTCTATGCATGGTCACACGTTCTGAATGTTTGTTGCTTCTCGTTTTGGTGGGTTGTAGATAATAGCCGGAGATTAACGAGGGCATCGTCGCAGCAGGTTCCTATAGGTGACACGAGTATTGAGGCCGCGATTGGACCATTGCTGGGGCTAAGGGATGCGGCGAAGGAAGGCAGTGATGCTTCTACGGACCTAGACGAGCAGTTTAAAGAAGGTTCTTCACAGGGTAAACTCAGACAGGCCAGGAGCTGTAGCGGAGGTACAGCTCACAGTAGACAACGATTGCCTCCAGCCGTAAGTTCAGGTTCGATATCTTTCCTTGGTGTTGGAGTGACAGGACCCAGAATTCTTTTTCTCGAGGACGAGAAATTAATAATCAATGAGGATAAGCGTCTTATAGACGGGCTGGGACTGGAGACCTGGAAGATGCTACTAAGGAACGGACCACAAGGTCTACAAGAGGTACGTCACGTTCTGCCAAAGGAGTTTATCTAATTCGACCTAGTTCGCATTAAATGTTGGCCACTACAATGCTGTAGTTCTCAGAATCGCTGCGTTACACATGGCAGGGGTATACGGTTGGAGGCGAGAGGGTATACAGAGCTGAGTTAAAGCAGGGTAGAGTACCATGCGCATGTCTTTATACTGAGCGGGAATACAAAGATCTTGTAGTCGAGGCGCACTACACGTGCCGTTATCACTTTTACGAGAACCCACATGGCCACGAAAAGCGTTATTACTACTGGTGTAAGTACTGTCACGAGGACTTTAGTGATAAGAATGCAATTTCTTATCATCGTTATAAGGATCAATGTGACAAGTGGAAGGAAGTTGGTTCTGGAGTTTTGAAAATGTATCCTACGTTTACTCAGAGTGAACAACACGTGCTTAAAGGAATCTTACAGGAAGCTGGTTTGACATTCCCAGAGAAAGAGGGTAGCCGACCCTGGAATCCGAGGGTACAGCTACCACGTGTAGTGCAGCCAATAACCAAAAAGGACAGGGACTCTGTAAAGGAAGTGAGACTAGGGACAGGTAAGGATGCACATAATCTCAATGTCAGGCCACAGAAGGATGGATCTGGCACTACAGGACAGCGCCAGGTGACAATGGTTTACAAGAAAAATGACTGCGCTGTAAAAGAGTCAACTGAGAGGGCAAAGACGTCGGTAGTGCAGGAGAAGTTCCAGAGGTGTAGCAAGTCTGTAGTGCAGTACGAGGAGGAAGGTTCTGATTCAGACGAGCCGCATTTCTGGGTTAGATATTCCAAACACAACCACGTCGGGGCACCGTCTGTTTCTCCTCAAAGAAAGGGCCATCTTGAAGGAGTCGTCAAAAAGAAGAGTACTTCGTTGGCTGGAGCTAGGAAGAGAAAAAAGGACCAGGAGGCTGCGGAGGAAGTGCTCGCACCGGTTAGAGAGAGTCCTAACTCCACCAATTTCCAGTCAGAATATCACGAGGACGTTTCTCCATTTGATTCCTCTACACAGGTTGGGTCGGGAAAAGGAGCCCTTCATTCCGATGTAGTGCATGAAGATGAGCCAATTTCGACTTATACGTTTCCCGTTGATGCTACTCGAGAGGGCGTACTGGAAGAAGCCGAACGTTACGCAGCTTCTTTAACAGTGGAAAACACATTTCCAAACATTGGCCCACCTCCCCAGGTTAAGAGTTGCCCAGGGTTGTATCACCTGATCCAGGAATTACCGGTCAGCACTATCATTGACCGCAAACTCTTACACAACCATGAAGAATGCATGATTGAGCTTCGGAGACTAGAAGCAAGAGACGAGCTAGGAGGGCTCATATTTGCCTCTATAGGCTCATGGATAGCATGGAAAGAATCACAGGTACATGTGTGTACAATCCTCCTTGTATTCTACCTGCATCTCAATTCTTTTATCTCACATTCTCATAATAAGACAATGAATGTCTTATATCTCCTTTTCTATTATGTTTCTAGGTCCAGGGGGAATCTGAGGCACGACAAAAAGAGGACGTGAACTTTGTTATGATGTCTGTGAAGCCCTGGAATCCTTACATTGAGTTAGTAAACCACGACGGAAGAAACTCCGAACTTACCAAGCTAGAGCACTACCTGCAGTACCTCAAGGATAAGGCTATGTATGTCTCCAAACGACTCAATGCGGAGATTGCACTACAGGACCGGCGGAAGTCACATGTTCTGGGCCAGCTTAAACTGTACGACTGCGAAAGGGAGATGCGATTGGAGGACAGGGATTGGGGTTGGTCCCCCATGTTTCGGATATTGTGCAAAGAAGGATCTCCTGCACTTCCGCCACGTCCATGGTCTCATACGCAGGAAGAGCTAGACCGTATACTTGCTGCACTACATGCAGATGACAAGATGGAGCCTATGTCGCTAGAGCTTGATTGTCCTCATATTGTCCGTGCCCTAAAGTTGTACGCCCGTGTCTCCCTTGGACGGCGCTCCCCAATTTGCCATCCAGTTACAGGCATGACAAGAGCAAATATACTTGCTATAGCAAAGGACAAAGTAGAGTCAAAACGACTCTCAGCATGTGCCCAAGATGTTGTTGACATTGGCTGGGTATATTTCCCATGCATTTTAGGAGGTATCTGTGCTCCACTTCGTCGTTGTTGGGGGGATATGCTGGGACTGATGGGCTTTGACGGATGGAACCAGGATGACGTACTACACTTGATAGAACAGTTTCTTAACCGTGTTGCACGCCGAGCAATATTGGATCTGCACAGATCTGGAAGAAGTTCTGCTGAGCTTGCGGCTATGTGGTGGGTTCGTGGTCCAGACGATCCTACAACTCTGCGCCTTCATTGCAATGAGGTAAAAACATCCAGACAGGACAGTTGGTCATCATTTCCGTAGCATAACTAAATAATCCCTTCTCTGCATACGTATATGTAAATAGGACATGAAGTGATAATTGATCTTGCACTACAGGTGATGTTGAAGATGTTATGTATACGCGAGGACGTGGACTTTGGATGGTCGATGCTGGGCCTTGACAATCAACAACCAGTCCCAGAGGATTTGAAGGAGCCCGTAAATCGCGTGGTACAGTTGCTACTGGAGCTTCGTGAGAAGGAGCTTCACCGCACTTTCACACAGATGGGTATCGTGCAACAAGTTGAAACGCCTCCCTCACCACCCTTCCTTACTGCAAATGTCATGCCGCTTGAAGCAGTGGATCCAAGTCACCAGACTGTGGGCGAACATTCTGGTCAAGCGCAGACCACTTCTTTGGAAGTGATTTCATTAGTGGTCGCCGAAACGCTCTCAGACATGTCTGAGACGGTTCATGTAGAGGACGACCGGGCCGTGCGGGAGAGAGAACTTCTTTCCTTACACATAAGAAACCCAACGCCGCCAATCATGCGGACTGGGTCAGGCTGGTTTAGGAAGACTCCAACACATATTGATTTTAGGTTAGGTCCGTGCCGTGTGCGGTCAATGCTCTCCCCTATTCGTTCATTGAAACTGGTTTCATCAAATGACGCCTGCGAGGAGCAGACTTCTATGAATTTGGCGGAGGAGACCCCACCCGGGAGTACAGCAATAGCATTGTTCATGTCGCCGATGGATTCAGCTACCGTAAATATTAGGTAGTATATGTCACTGCTCTACACATGTACACTTCTAGATCCAAATAATACTCTAATGGCTATAGAACCCTAGAGCTATACCGTGACTCTTTCAAACCCAGTCTTTATTCTGCACTACACGTTATTACTTTGCACTACATGTTGTTGCTACACTTAGATACGGTGTTCGTTTTGTAATGCAGTGCCTACGGTCTGATGATGGACCGTATACGACTGGCGCATGACGACACTACTAGAGGACGGTTGGAGTTCCTTTTCGATTCGGGCAGTACTATTTTACGCCTAATACCGGACATGGAAGCCCTGGATTCCCATGAAGGATTGCTCACTACGCCTCTCATGGATTTCTTTTGTCTTTGGTTTCAGACATACCTTCCTGACGAGGTTTTGCTATGCAATTCTCTAATAGCAACTAGCCTATGTACGCTCATCAAAGAAGGTGACTCAACTAATGCACTACAAAGATTTTATAGTAAGAAATCTGGGTTTAAACGGCTGAAGGGTAGGACGATCATCGTTCCCATTGTCGATAGCACACACTGGAGCTTAGCTATAGTGTCGACCTCTGGATTCCTGAAGTTTGACTCAGGTGTGACAGATTCCACTACCTTCCACGGCGGTAATAAACTACATGAATATCTCGGCAAGCTATGGTGTATGGTAATAGGCGAGTCAGAAGGATCGCCCACATGGAATGCATGTTCCAACACAAAAGCATGGACCCAAGTCCGTTGCCCTAAACAGCGTGATGGTTGGTCATGTGGATACTACGTCATGTGCTTTGTTATCACATACATGGCGATCCTTGGAAAGGAAAATGAAATTGACTGGACAGCAGAGGTCAGTGCATCTATCCCTTTTGAGATATCTATTTAGGTGTAGCACTACTTCCTGTTCATATACCGCATGCTGCAATATCTCCGTGAGAGACAGGAATCCCATATGGCAAAACACAAAGTATTACTTAGTTAACGTGGCATTATGTTGATGCAGATGTCCGATGTATTTGACTTTGAGGATGTGTTGGACATGAAACGGAAGCTTAAGAACGCAGTGACCGAGGCCATGGTCACAGGTGCTGTGGACGGACTATCGTGCCGGATTACAGCCGAGGTAAACTAAGAAGCACCAGTGGATTTTAGCATAGTACGTCCCGTAGGTAGAGACTTGGGTCCTGCACGTCAGAAGTCCAACCGTGTAGCCGCTTGAAAAGGACATAGTATAGAAAGCATCCATGCAATAGAAATTATAATTGGTTTAGTATATTTTAAATACGTAGTTTCTTCTAGGAGTGCAAGAGGATTCAAGTCTCCATCCTCATGTCCTAAGCATTTGTAACCGTTAGTGCCAAGAAACAATACATGTGCTGGTTTCATAGCCAAATTTACGGACATTCGCTCTACATGTGGTACAACACCGTCAGATTAATATTTGTACTACATGTATTACATAACTAAGATATTGAAATAAACAATTTATAAAGGCCATCAACCTGAAATCTCACAGTTCTTGACTTGGATTTTTGATACTTTAGTAAAATAAACAGCAAATTGTATTCCTTCCTGGATCCGCTATAAAGGGCATGTTAGGTAGTCTAAACAGTAACTGGACGGGATGGAAAGGTAATATGTACAGTCGATGGCTGATCATGTGTCCTGTATTTGCCCTAAATCTAGTGTTATCTAAATGTTGCCTTCTTAGGAGTGACGACCTTATGCTTCAGTTTATAGCATGTCTCAGTTTACATGGCAGAATGAACGTAGTTTTATATAATATGAAATACCTTCAGCACTACATTGGCACTACATTAACTACATTATATTCGGAATTCTTTTTTCACTGTGCAAAATACCTTTGCATATATAAAAGATGTCGTCAATCGTATATTTCTTCATTTGAGATCTTGATCTATGCTTGCTATGGACTCACGCTCTATTGAGTTGATGGAAGAGGAGGTTATTCACCTCCTCAGTGCTCTTGCTGAAGAGACGCCCAAGAAGGAAGTTGTAAGCAGCGGACCTTCTTCTCCTCTAGTCGTTGGAGTGGTCCAGAGCCGTAAAACTTCCCACGCTATGTGGAGAGCACATCGGGAGGCAGATCGTGCAGCACAAATTCCCGTGAAAACTTTGAAACGACCTATACATACATTTCAGCATTTCCATGAACAGCGGAACTTGAAGAAGGTAGTTCCTTTTCCGAAGTCTGGATGGCCCACTACTATACAAGGCAGCAGTTCATATTTGTCCTTAGTGAAGGGTCCAATTCGTGGAAAGAGTTCCCACTCGGATCTTACATCAAGGGTGTGTGAGTGTAAGTCAGAGGTTTCATGCGTACACAACGTATGAGACTGGTTTAGACTTCTTACTTGGATGTCTTCAAAGTAGCTCGAAAGGAGAGGAAAGGGAGGGTGCATAGACAGTAATGGTTTTCTGTCATGTTTTTTTATTCCTTACAATGTTATAAAAACGTGGAGATTTGGTCTGTGACAACCTTCTTTTCCACCTGACTACATGCCTCCATTGCAGTAATCTGCGACTACATTTATGTAGTCTACAATATGACTAGCACTACAATGTGTTGCACTACAAGAATCTAGTCTCTAGTCAGTCAGGAACACCTTCTATACTCGGTGACGCTTACCTGCCCTAGGTACTTCTAGTCTTCCCAGTTTCCTTTTCAACGACGAGTCGCCTTCTCGCTGGGGGAATTTTGGGGTGGTGTCCTTCACATCCTTGCCTGCAATTCCACGGGCGATCAACTTCCTGTACTTCCCACGTATGTTCTTCAAATCAGCTACCAAGTGGTGGTGTATTTCGGCGTGCTTTCCTGCTGTAATAAGGAGATCCTTGATGAGCTCCGTAGGGTCGTCCTGTTTAGCTCTTTGGCATTGCGGCTGAGGAACGGGGTTTAGTACAATTGGATTCCCCTCACTACCACCGCATTTCTGTAGTATCTCTTTAGACTTGAATTTCTCGGTCTGAGATACATCACGAAGATCAATCGGATTAGACTTAGAACCTTGCCCTCCAAATTTATTTGCCAGCCCAGATTGCACTGTATCTGACCCGCATGTAGCACTGACTTTGTCCTCATTGAAGAGGACCACGGGATCCTCTTCGTCATCCTGTCTGTAATCCGCCTTTGAACGAAAAGCATCCGCCATTGGAATAGTCCTCTCTATCCCACACCTTGTCCCTGCCTCCCTAAGAATCAACCCTTCATCAATCTCGGGATGCTTCATAAGAAAAACCTTCATAACATGCTTGCACATAGTGTTCTGTTGTCCAATAAAACAATCACATTGTGCCCAATCAGTGTCAACTCCATATACTGTCCATATTTTGGGATAATTGTCTACGGAAACTACCAACGCTATGTCTTCCCCCTCTGGATTCATGTACACATAAGAGTCCGGTATTCCATAGGCAAGCTGGATTGCATTCGCAATGAGAAACTCCTGTTTGATATTGCGTATGAAACCAAACTCCTTTAAGGCTCTGTAATACCAGTAGTGCCCTGTAACCTTATTCTTGAGATCATCAGCCAACCAATCCAACCGACGCCCTATAAATCTTTGCTTCTCAAGCAACAAAATCCGCTTCAAATTAGCATGGAATGACTCAATACCAGCATTCGTGTTCTGTCCAGCATGTGGGATGTTCCGATTACCAGCACACCACATCGCAATTTTCTTTCTCCAGTGTTTGTCGATGTATTTCATGAACTTAGCAGCAGAAGGGCGTCGCTCCTTGATTTTGTCCAGCTCGTTGTTTGCCCATGCTATAGGGTCTGTTCCAACTACATACTTCTTGCCGTACAAAACATCACCAACCTCCTTCAGAATATTAGCCCTATCCTCTATCCGACTAATCTTGCTCTTTGCATTTTCTGCCCATGCTTTCTTAACATGCCAGAAACAGAGTAGGATCCTTGACCTGGGCCACAACTCCCTGTAGTGCAGGACGGTTGTGAGAGAAGTGTACTACACTTGATCGCTGAGTACATTTAAATCCTTCAAAGCTCAAATTAAATGGATGAAGAGATTTACTTACTCAAGGACGTTCAACTCAGCTTGAGCATTGTCCACAACTACCGACGACGGCTCCCAATCAGCCTTGACAGTTAAGGCTTTGTCCTTCAGTGCCTGCAGCACAGGTTTCAAGGCGTTCTCGGTGGAGCTGGAAATAATGAAATAAGCAGCCGGTATACCATTCCGCCATTCGTCGAACACCATAACAGTGTACAATGGATACTGCATCAAATCATTTCGCACAGAAAGTTTTATTTACGAACAGTTCATGGTACTACATATCAGGATGTAAAGGGATGCTCCTCTTGCACTACACAAAAACCAACTAACAATAAGTCACGTAGTTTGCATTCAAACTCTCCTTACCCGAGAATGACTTGTACCAAACGTGGCGTCTATAGAAATGGCACTTTGATGGCCAAATTTCACGAGCATAGTCTTCTGCCAAGCTGTCTGAAATCCAAGCGTGAATGGAGCATCGTCCTGTTCCTTCTTATTGATATCCAACAAGCCATGTTCTTGATAAAAGAATACCTCCTTGATGTTCTGGTCTTTCCATAGCCTGATGCTAACAGTCTCTTTCTTGTGCTTCATCCAAGTCTCTTGTGCACGTTTGTTTGCTATGTTCCGGACGTCGTGTGCCTGAACAAACATATCTCGACTCACAGGTGCGTTGGAGAGGGCCATCTCCATCACCCATGCCTTGTGCTGGATCATAACTTGAGTAGAAGTCAAGCCCATGTCCAACATACTACCGAGCTTGTTCTTCATATTCTCTGACAACGACGTTCCCAAGGAGTGCTTGAATCCTGGAACCATGATACCGTGGCACTGCTCACCGTGCACATTTACGTGCTCAGTAACCTTGTACACCAACTGACACAATGTAGTGTCCATATAATTCTTCTTTGCTAGGAAATGGCGCTGGCATCCTCGCTTCATAGACATCCCAGCAGCCTTCTGACCTATGCGTGTCTTCTTCTGTCCGGTGTTTCTATCAGTAGACATTGCATTGAAATCTGTAATAACTTTCTTCCCTTTACGCTTCTTCTCTAATGCTGTTGTAACCCTCTTCTTCCTCCTTTGTTGTTCCGCTTGAAGAAGGCCCTTCAAGTCTTTGATGTAAATATGAGAATTATCTTCAGGCCCAAAATTACAGCTGAACCTGCTCACATTGAAACATGTAGTTAGACCACTGGATATGCATGCACTACACAGAAAATATATAACCCATTACGAGTTAATCATAGAACAAATGAGGCACTACAGCTGGTGCCCTAAATCCATACCCTGACATACAATATGATGATGTTGCACTACAACTGAAAACAGTGGGAGAGTTCGGAACTTACTTAATAACCTTTGCAGCACTATTAGCCCTAGGTAAAACCAAACTCCCTGGCTTATTCTTCGAGACTTTTTCCTTGTTGTATCTACAAGGATACAATTTGTCCTGTCCCTCGCCCTCTCTGAAGTCTGAAAGTCTCTTCCAAGGGATGACAGCGACCTCGTGAATGTAATAACGTCCCCCGCCCTGAGTACGAATTGGTTCCCACGTGAGATCCTCTCTGCAAAATGGGCCAGGTGGAGGAGTTTGCTTAATCTCTCTAAGCCCTCTAACCAGCTCTTCTTCACGCTCTGGCCCCTGGTATGGGGGATCATCTTCCTCCCAATCCTCTGACAAGATATGCCGCATGGGCTTGCTTTCTTTCTCACTTTCCTTCTTCAACCTCGACCTAGTTGCTGCTTTGCCACTTCTTACACTCTTAACCTTTCCCTTAGGAACGGTCTTCTCTTCAACAAATGTGACATTTTTATCAGTACTCATCCTACCAAAATTAGATGATACGTCGTACTCACTACCTGTAGGATCGTCTATCGTCTGTTTGTCACAAGAAGTTGTACTTGGAGTACAATCGCTAGAGGAAAGATCAACATACTGTGGTTGTGTGCTTGCCGTTGTAGGACACTGAGATCCCAGGTATACACAGCTAGACGAAGTCGAACTTATCTGAGACATTTGCGTAGAACAAGACGGTATATCTGCAGCGAAGTCCAAACTACCATCCCTAGATTCCGACGAAGCAAGGGAAGTCGCAGTTCCGATTGAGTTTCCTTGCCCATGATGCTCAAGATTAAACGTTGCTCCATCTACGTACGGGTCTGAAGCACTTGTCACACTACGGACAGGGTGCCCGTCCTCGGGAGAGTGATGATATGGTCTTCCTGGCGTAACTACACGTAGCGGAGGACGAACTCTCTCACAACTTAAATCAACATGGGACACTCTGTTCTGAGGACTCAGCTTCAGTCGACCCATATGCACATGACAGCCACTCTCGTCCTCAAGATCGACATAGTTCACCTTATAGGCTGGTAATGTTGTCCCTTCCTGCGTTACTGACGCAGCTCTACGTTGGACACTCTTCCTCTCATAGTTGGAAGGACCTGTAAGATCAATGAAATCAATTACCTGGTGCCGTACAAGAGATGGTTTGCAGCACTCTTTGTTTCGCTCATAAGAGGAATCAAAGTGTGTATCATCCTCACTAGAACACGTACTGCCTAAGTCGACAATAGAGGACCCTTCACTAGCCATATCAACCCTTAATCCCTAAACCATATCAAACAAGGAACTAGCAACCTCTCCTATATAAACATTAAGTGACAACAAATCTCAACGCTACAGACAACCTCATGATTTAGGAAACAAAGAAGAGCATGGAATAAGTGGCTCCAAGCACCAATTTATCCACTCCTATACAAACTACAAGAGTCACTCACGTAGATTCTCTACACTTCAAACAAATCCCAAGGTTTCTTGACTATAGAAGACGGTCAAAGTTGTGGCCCATCAGCACCAATTTATCCTCTTTTTATGGGGATGTAGTGCGAGAATTCAAAATTCCCAGATCCGAAATTCTCGGCATGAAATGTTTGTTTAGTAACACTACATATCCAATACCTTTTGAAGTATAAAGTGTTATGTAATACCCAAAAACGAACTTGGTTGACACAAATCTAGGCGCACAGAACATTTCTATTGACTCGATCCTTGACACTACAGCTACAGTCACAATACAGGTACAGTCGAACTACAGTGGGTTAAAAGGATCTACTTAGATTATTCTTTGTCCTAGGTAGTGCAAAAAAAAATCATCCATAGCATCTGCCAAATGAAATCGTCCACCCTAAACCCAGGACCCATCATTTCAATATCGGGTTCAAAAAGAGACCCGGCCTGACAGCCAGCGCCTTTGCCAGGTCAACCCTCCTCGACCCAGCCTGTCACCCCGGGCCCTTTTTGGAGAAGCGGGGCCCGTCATCGGGCAGCAAGGCACGGGCAGCGGCGGCGCCCTCAAATAGAAGTTTGTAGGGGGGTGATTAACGCGACCCCTTTTCTTTGCCGTGTCATGAATCTTCTCTCATCTATACCGAAAATAGACAAAAAGATTTAAAAATACTAAAAGCTTATCAGAACTGAATTTCTCTGCATGCAACGGTGAAGGCTAATGACATCAACGGTATCGACGGTACAGACAAATCAAAGGGATGGAATCTGCAGCCAGACAGACAGCCACCTGAGGAAGAAGCGCTCCGGGTCGCTCGGCAGGATATTTCAAGCGCTGTCCCAAAATATACAAGTCTGCAAGTTGCAACAGGGGCAAGTGTGGTGTGGGCTGCCAATAATTTGTTGAAGCTAGGCTGGGCGGTGCACAATTCGCAGCAAGGTTCTGGAAGTCTCAGAGGTCATCCAACTATTATCCTCTTTCAAATAAGATTCTTCGGTAATTTATGTATGACACTTGTGTGATACTTGGGTGATAGTCATGTAAAATTTAGGTAAGATTTAAGTTTTGACGTTTGGAAAATTAAAATACTAAACCTCCAAAATCAAATTCGTAATTTTGACACTTCAGTGCCTGACTTACAACTAACTGCCGGATCTCCCTATCATCAGTTGACTCTGGGCTTTGGACTTGGGCAACACGGCCACTTGGGTCGTCGAACCATGCAACTGATCAACTCGCGCTTCGCCCAGGTGATGCCCGTCCCAAATTGTATACCATATGTCAGTTCCAAAGGTGGTCCCAAATTCCAAAGTGGCCGCTCTGATCAAGTGGGAGTATGTGTTGGATCAGAATGAAATCGCCGGCATCGATCCACCAGCCAGCCAGGAGGGGTGGACCCTATTTTGCTTCAAAAAGAGCTGGTCCAGGATGTGTACTAGACTCGTACTCGTCGAGCTGTGAGCTCTGAGTTTTGCTTCCAGAGAATCCATCTCAGAAGTACTACAGTAGCTGCGTGAGAGTATGCGTCGGTGCAGTGAGAGTACTGGAACTTCGCACAGTTCTTGCATTGTTAATTCATTTGGTTTGGCTTGATCACTGAAGGACTTTGTACATCGACTCACTAATTCTGTGTTAGAGTAATTGCACGATACAGTCACGATGTCGATGTCGTCGACGAGAAATTATGGTGGAGCTGGAGCTGGTGGACTGGAGGTGGACTCGGTTGGCCGGATATCGAGATATCGACGTCTCATCGCTCTTCTTCTCGTCATGAGCATGTTTGCCAGCTGCGTTCAAGCCAGAGCCAGTACTACGAGAGCTCTTGCCCAGCTGGTCGACCCGGCACCGCCTCCTCAACAATTTAACCCCTCTGATCTGCCGAACATTCCAGTCTTCCGTCAATACGAAGGTAGGGTGACGAACTTGCAACTCGTGAAGACGAGTATGTGCATTGTATGGTTGCTAGCTCCTGAATTCAAACTGGAGTCTGTTATATGTCTACCGTATCCATGGACTAACCAACTACTAAGTTTAATTAGGAGGTCCGTGTTTTAATGTCCTGAGAATTTGAGTCTTTGACATTGCATTAATCTCACCTAATCAGAAGACCTCACCTTGTAGTCATTGTAGAAACATCACCTTGTAGTCATTGTAGTCATTGTAGTAATTGTAGAAACATGTGACGAGCTATTTTGCCGCTCTTATGAACCTCTGAGTCAAGACCTTTTGCTTTGAATGCTTTTGCAGCTGATGCTTTGAACGCTGTGTACAAGAAGTGGATTGAACTTAATCCGCAGCTGTCCTCCTTGCTCAACTGGTCACCTGATGTACACCCATGTGATACAACCAAGTTGGACTACAACGAATATTATCAGGTTGGAGGGGCATGGCGTGGAGTTGAATGCTCTGTAATACCGGTACCACTAGTACAAAATGCAACGGGCAACTATTTTGATGTGCTTGTTACAACCGTGAGGTTAGTTACAACAAGCGTAAATTCCCTCAGGATTTAATAAATTGTGCTGCTACCTTTTGAAGTTTTGGAGCTTCGATTACAATAGTGATGACAGCAGGTTAATAATTTCAAGATACTTTCTCTATGATTTGTAGATATGGGCCTCTCTTCAAATCTCCTTTGACAATACTAATCAGATGGGCATTGGAGTCTTTCACATCTACAATTTTCTCATCTACCTTCTTGACAGGTTGTACGGGAGCAATTCTGCCTGCACCAATCCGTCATTATATCCAGAAGAAGCAAACTTTCCTACCACCCCCTTCCCAGAGTTGTGTGGATTCGACGGGATAACAGGAGAGCTGCCTCCTGAGTTTGGCAAATTGGAAGGCATAATCTATTTGTAAGTTCAAAAAATCCAGCTCATCTTGAAGAGCAGCGTTTTATTTTAGTTGTCCTGTTTCCGCGTGGCGCATGCTGATAACAGTTTACATCAATTTTTCCTAACCCAGTTGAAATTTTGTAGCGACATACGCCATAGTCCGAATCTTACAGGACCCGTGCCGCTTGAGATATGGCAAATCCCTAGCCTAGAGAATATGTAAGTGAACCCAACTTCTTGTCTTGTACGAAGGACTTCATAACCACTAAGTTCATGCTTGTTCAGCTGTAGCTTTTAACTTTGTACCAGTTGAGAAGTTCATGGCCTGTTACGATGTTAGGGCAACTGTCTCTTCTTATTCTGCATGGTAGATCATGAGGATGTTGGGTGAACAAACGCTTCATGTATACCAATTCTTTCTTCTTCCTGCTCTATATAATTCTCTACAGCGGGGATGACGGGGTGCTCTTGCAGGAGATTGATCAACAACTCTTTATCTGGACCAGTGTTCTCAAATGCTCTCAATGCTTCCTCGAAACTGAGAAGCATGTGAGATTCTTGCAATTGATTCACTAACGATTTTTTAATTTTTTTCTTCTAAGTGGCAACACTGCTAACAATAGTATGATGGAATCAGTTCCTAAATGTTGTTGCTTAGTTGAAGTTCTAGCATGTTCGATTATTACTCTATACCCTAAAACCCTAAACCCTAAAACCGGTGCTGAATCGACGTGTGTACATAATATCAGTAACCTGAGGCATAACAAGTTCAATGGGAGCCTTCTAGTGAGCCCTGATGGGACTCTCTTCAGCTCGACCCTAAACACTCTGTGAGTACTTTACACCAATTCAATTGTTGGGAGTCATTGTTTTAGCCAAAGTACTCCAAATGTACATATTCATGTTAGAATCTGAGCATGTAATCTCACAATTTAAGTTTAACTGTGTCCAAATCATTTTGACGATCCAAAGATTTTCAATTTTGTCTTTACACAGTTGTCCATGCATTTTTCAAAATTCAACCGTAACAAGTTTGCATCCAGCCAATCACCCCTTGTTGGTTTGTGTGATTCTATACTGGCATCTAAATTGTTTACAAGTTGATAATGCTAATCCCCTGTTTTTATGACTGATATGTTAAGTGGTCAAAATTGCCAATGAGAGCAACTGTGCAACCATTTAATGTCATGTATGCATGTGTCATCTTGTGCAGAGATCTGAGCTTTAATCAACTAAGTGGACTGCTGGATTTCAGAGGACTTAGTGCCAACAGAGCTCTTTGGGAATTGTAAGAAATTTCTCTTGTTCACTAGATATCAAAATATTGACTTAGTAGATTATATTTCATTTTTTAAAATCAATGGCTAATATACTATTGCTGTGGAGTTAGTGGATTTCAGAAAATTCGATTCCACTGATACCTCTGACTCTGAGATTGTTTCGGTGGATGCTCAGACAGCTTATGAACAACAGCTTCAGTGGGACATTCTTCACTGGTCCATACTTTGATCCTGCTTATCTGTATCTGGCCAACAACGACTTCACGAGTGTCGAATTCGCCGTCTACACTGGATTCGCTCAAACCGGCGGCAGCACCGTATACATGCCATCTTTAGGAGAATTGTGAGATACAACCTTCTCTGATATCTGACTTTTGAAACATGATATATAATTGGCTGAGAGATTTCACCTGGAACTAATTTACCGATCTCTGATCCTATGCATTGTGGACTTCTCTAGACGTTGCATTCATCTTTCACCAGGACCAAGTTCACTAAAATCTCATGCCCTGTGATTCATTTATCCGTGAACAGACGGATTAGCAACAACAAATTGCGTGGACCGTTTCCTGCAGCTATTTTGAACATGCCTTCCTTGACATACTTGTGAGTGTATGCTTTATCATCTACATCTTCATGTGATCTCGTTTTGGAGTATGCAAATTGTAGTCTGGTGGCGTACGTAGTGACTGTTAAGTCTCCAAACGAGGTAATCGTTGAAGAAATTTCAATATGATGCTTTCAACTGAGTAGTTTGTTCAAAATTTGGGGTTGGAACGCAGGGATTTGATCGGGAACAACTTCTCTGGCACAGTGGACTTCTCTTCGTTTACAGGCATCACCCAATTGTAAGAATCTGGTGACAGATATTGAGCTCTGAGCAAATTAAATCAACATGATTTTTAAAGTGGTTGTTTATTGACTCATTGATTTGACAGTTTGTAATGAATCATGTAATATAGAATCAGTTCTTGATGGTTTTAGAATCATACTTCTCTTTATCTTTATTGTAGGAGGTACTAGTCGTGCATTGTTGAATTTTCATTTCACAATTCCTATGAGTGTGATATGTGCAGATATTTGCGTGGGAATTCCTTTTCTGGACCAGTAGACTTTCGAAGCACTGATTCAATTTCAAGCTTGTCCAAGCTGTAAGAAATCCATTACATTTACTCAAATTTTTAACTTCCACAATTGGTGAAATTTGAATTAGTTCCTGGACATGTTTATCGCCCATGAATTCTTTAATAAAATGCCAAGTATTTAACTGTTCTTGTATGATGCATCTTTTTGAAACGAATGCTTGGGTTTGACTACTTTCAGTTGTTATTGATTTAAGCAATTAAATAAATATGAGTGGGTTATTTTACAAATAGAAATAGATGTTTTAAATTTAAATTTCACCTGTCGTACCTTGTTGACTTATCAGGGATATCAGCAATAACAATTTCGATGAGACGTTCTTCAGCGGCCCTTATCTCAATCCAACTTATATGAATTTGTCCAACAACTACTTCAAAAATATTGTCTTTGACACTTACAACGGAACGGCAGGTCATATTGATAATGACACCATGCCATCTCTACAAATTTTGTGAGTTCGAAACAATGGAACTTCTTCTTCTCTTACCATATGAATTTACATGCATAGATGTGCCAATTTATTATTCATTGATGACTCAATTTGATAATAAGATATTTGAATACCAATGAGTGGTTTGATTGATACAACATGAAAGTTGCTAAGTTTTGGCTTTTTTGAACTTTTGATTAGAGACATCCATAACAACAATTTGAGTGGGGAGTTTCCATCTCAAATCTTGAGATGTTCTGGTCTAAAGACTTTGTAAGTTCCTGCATAAATGAGTTCTGTTATCTTTCTGCAATACGTTTTCTGAAATTATGTAATCAAATTTTGGTCGTATGAGTATGTCTTTCTAATTTATACCAATTATTTGATCTCTCTTTCAAAACAATCAGAAGCAATTGTGTTCGAATGCAATTTTAAATGCTTTAGTAGTTTAGATTTTTGCATTAGTAATACAGAAGCCAGGCATTGTTCTACTGAAGTTTCAATGGTGCTTGGTTATATACAAAGATTTTGAAGACTTCTTCTTTGTGTTCTTTGTGTTAGACAAGTGTTTAAGTTAAAATTTGAGAATGTCAACAACTCACATGTGTGCATTTTCAGAGTGGGTGGACAAAATCGATTCAAGACATTGCGGCTTCCAGACATCTCATTTGAAAACTCCAGCTTCTCAGGGATATTTTTGACAAATAATAGTATTGATGCTGTTCAATACCCAAAGAATCTAGGGCCCTTCTCACCAGTCTATCTCCAAATTTCCAACTTCTTATTGTAAGCACAAAATATTAAAACTCATCTTTTTTCTAGGCACTTGGAAAAATAGGTTCTTTTCTTTTCTTGTTTCTTTCTATGCATTTTTGTACTAGATAGACTCATTACTTTGGTGTTGTCTAATTGTACTGAATGGCATTGACAGTCTTGGCGGCAATCCTATATGCAACAAAATTGAAAATGCCCTTTTATCAATCATTTGCCGGCAGAACAAGGCTTCACCTCCACTCACAGGTGTACTTTCTACACCTATCTTGACATTGGATAATTTGGTCATGTTATGCGGTAGTCATTACATTATATTAAACATTTGATGCAACTATGAGTTGAATGAAATGAGCTGAGTTGACATTGAACATGCATACCTTCTACTGACTCTTGTGATTTGAAACAGTCGTTCAACCAAAGTCTGATCGCACATGGAAGGTCATCATTTCATCTACATTAGGAGGAAGTCTTTTTATGGTTTTGGTTGGAATTTTTACTTTAAAATACATACGAAAATTGGCGGGTAGAGTCAAATCTCTCAACAGCATTCTAGAAGGTGAGATCATCTATCCATTCATGAATCATTTTGTTCATGCATTCTATGTATGTATCAAGGTACATTCTCGAACTTTGTTATCTAATGCAAATGAGCCTTTTTTGCACATTTGTTCATACTTTCACCTAGAATCTTATCCGTGGAGTATTAACTAACCTTTCATGCGATATTGTTGTAAATTAACATCTGTGTCTCTGATATCAGAATTAGCAAAGAAGGATGTGAAACCCAAAATATTCACTTACAGAGAGATAAGGCTGGCCACAAGAAACTTCGACCAAAATTACAAGCTTGGTCAAGGCGGTTTTGGGGTAGTATATAAGGTACTATATCAAACACGTCATTAAAAATTCTAATCTTTTGTCAATGATTTCTTTCATTTCATGAACTTATTTTGTGTTGTAAGACCTTGTGAGTTATTCCTCAATGTGGTGGCCTCATTCAAGTTTTGATATTGCCGATCACAGGGAGAGCTTTCTGATGGTACACCGGTGGCCGTGAAGAAATTAACGAAGGTGTCAAGCCAAATGCTTTCTGAATTTTTGAATGAAGTTGTGGTCATTTCTGGTTTGAGACATCGCAACTTGGTGAAGTTGAAAGGGTGCTGCCTTGGAAATGGTGAAGAACGTATGTTGGTGTTTGAGTATGTTGGAAATGGAAATCTCGCAGAAGCGTTGTGGAAGCGAGGTAAGACAAATAAATATATGTTATGTTGAAACAAACTTTGATTTATAGATGTTTGTATTGACTTGCTCAAATCTGTATCTGCGGCATGATTATGTTGGTAAGCTTATTGCTGACGATGACTCTGGAGTGGCAAGTTCTCTTGCTAGGACTCACGTCTTTACAAAATTCTTTAAAATAATGTTGTAGGATTTTAGAGCACTCCACGTAGAGTTTTAGATAAATTTGTTCTGTGCTAAAAACTTACTTAGCTTTGCTGATATGAACGCAGATGGCTTGAATGACAATCTCGAGTTTCCATGTTTGAATTGGCCAACACGTTACAACATCATTGTGCGAATTGCACGTGGGCTTGCATACCTTCATCAAGACTTGGATCCACCAGTAATTCATCGAGACATCAAAGCAGCCAACATCCTTTTAGATATGGAGAACAATCCCAAAATTGCAGATTTTGGTGCGGCCCTTCTTTTTCCAACTCTGGATAACAAAGACACTCACATGACCTCAACAATAGCAGGAACACAGTGAGTGTTATCACCACTTCATTGAATCATGAAAATTTGAAACATTGATTTCTTGTAAGAGGACGAACATTCTATTTAATTTTTCTTGTACTGATGAAGTTGGTTGTATGACTCAGTTTTGTTTGCAAATAAATGAGCTTACATTTGCTTTTCTTTTTCTGCTTGAAGAGGGTACATGCCACCTGAATATGCAAACTACGGCCACGTATCAACTGCGCTTGACGTATACAGTTTTGGAGTTCTGGTCCTTGAAATCATGTGTGGGAAAAGATGCCTCGACTATCAGAGATCCAGCGAAGAAATATATTTGCCAGACTGGGTATGTAATATTCTTGGCCTGAATTCCACACTGTAGCTATCTTGTTGTCGTTGTATAGATATTCTATACTTATGGTTCAAGTACATCTTCATTGATCATTTATTGGATTTGTGTACAGCCGGTAAAATTATACATCCCAACAGTACTAGAAAGTGGTGTCAGATAATATTTTTAGAATCAAAATGTATAACATTTTTTATTTAATGTGAATAGCTAAATTGGCAAATAATGTATGATACACTCACTTGCGTATTTGGATTGTATGTCACAGGCTCGGAGACAGTATAGAGAAAGAGCACTGCTGACAATTATCGATTCCCAGATGATCTATTCATCTTCCGAGTCCGAAGAGATGATCCGTGTCGTACGTGTAGCTCTCGCATGTCTGCAATTTCAAGCTACATGGCGTCCCAACATGAATGACGTTGTATCTATGCTGGTTGGCGACAAGCCAACTGTCGAAATTTTCAGAAACTTCGATTATGAAGACAGCCGCAGGCCTGGAACTTCAGACTTTACTTCGGCATCCGAGACATCATCTTTGACTTGGCAGAAGCAGAAGATCGAGGCGGATACATTATCTCTATTTACCCCAACCACAAGTGACATGAAAAGGATATGATCAAAAAGCTGGTGCATGAAGATCTACTCAAATGATCAGAATTGGGTTCACGAGGTGGTGAAAATCGGTGGTTTAAAAAAAAAAACACTGCACTCAACTTTGTTGGTGTATCTCTATGCCTCATTTAACTACCATTTACTGTTGAACGATATTTTACCAAGCTTAGCATATATTACTTGAATGCATGACTTGTGTGTAATTTGGTTAAAGTCCCGGCTTGATTAACTATGAATTAAAGTGATAGCCAGCCAGTCATCATTAGTTGTAGAGCCTTCGGGCTATTTGTGCATGTTAATAAAGTTTGTTGGAAATTACGAGAGTTTGTTTTTTTCTCTCAACACTACCGATGATTTCTGGTTGGGAGAAGCTTGAGATTCGGGGAAAATACAGGTTCTTTCTTGTCATCATGCGGCATCCATGCGGTAGAAGTTTTAGCACAGTGGTTGCAACATGCACTTTTTGTTGCCAGCAAGATTTCCAGACGAAGTGGGTGGTACACTATTCTGTTCAGTCATTTGGGGGACCGATCAGATAGCCTTTGCTACCTAGTCGCAGTCCACTGTCGTTGGGTCGGATTCTGAATGTACAATTCATTGTGAGCTTCGCTTCAAAATTTAAATTGAGCACCATAATCCACCTACATCTTGGCTGCAGGCTGTAAGGTCATCGCATTCCTCAAGCGTCACCTGCATAGTTGCAACCCCGGGGTATGGTGGTTTTTGAGATGTTTCAGACAACTCCTTACAGATTGTAATAATTTATGTTTGTCAGACTTGTTAGTTTAGATCAGTGGAATGAGGGTATAAAAGATGAAGTTCACTCAATGGTCACGGCAGCATGAATTCGTGAATGAGAGGAAGCATCACATTAGGTACGGCGGTATGCAGATTTGCTGGTTAAAACTGTCCTCGACACAGAATGCCAATTTTAAGACTTTTCTTTTCACCAGGATTCGAATGGTGTCCACAATCGCTCTGCAAATATATATTACAGAAATGGAAGAGTCTCAATCTTATGGAATACGTCCCCATGTTGTGAGATTGGAGGTATAGGAACCATATCCTGCATAGCAACTTACAAGCGATAGAATTCTGCTAAATGTTTACATGAATCTACCTTTACACCATTTTTACCGGGTACTCTAGACTGAAAGCCTCATGTTTTGCCTCGTCAACGAGAAATCCGCCCCATTTTAATGGCGACGAAGCAGCCTTCGCAGGACAAAATTCTGAACTTAAGATTTCCATCTGGAGACTGCCAATGAATGAATAGGCAGGATTCATGAGAGGGCGGTGCTGCTACAAAAAGCCTCTGAACAAAGTCAATCCTAAACTTCAACCATTGTGCAGTAAACCTTTCTGATGTTTTTGTAAATCTCGAAGACAGTTGAGATGTAGGAGACAACCTACAGTTTCGTGCTAGCTTCAGCTCACGTAGATTAATCACAATTTTTCTCAAGTAATTAACACCAAAGCCCTTTTGTAAAGGATGGTGAGCATGGCTATGGACTGAAGTGAAGAATGAGTGGAACTCTCACCACAATGGTCTGGCCCTTCATCTTGTGGACTTGACAGGTTGGATGAGGTGCTGGCGGTCGAGAAAACCAACATTTAAACATGCATTTTGCATTTCCACTATAGTGCTAGAATAAGCAGCTGCAGAGTCTCTCCTCAAGTTCTATCATTCCAACACTCATTAGGAACTAGAAGTGAGTTTCCATCACACGCATACGACCTTGCGCTCCTTGGTGAATCATGCTGCAAACTCGTAGAGCCACTACTTAGGTAATGTAACGCGGAGCTAAGCACTGGATGGCATTGCAACAAATCCTGTGCAATTCTGCAAATTTTTAGAATCACTTTTCTTCATATCCATAGATTAGTGAGTCCCACGTTTACAGAAAGTTCCAACTCAACAAACATGAGCAGATGTCTCGAAACTGTAACTTCTCGGCAAGCTAAGAGAACCTAAGTTGATTAGCCAGCTTCTGTCACTGGGTAAGTTTCTTCAATTCTAGAAAACTACCTTTCTAATTCCTACACATGTATTATATCCAAAACAGCCGAACTCAGCAGCCCGCAACCTTGCTCTAGTACCACCTAGATCCCCGGACACGGTCCCGTACGAGGCCAGGCTCGGGCTTCTTCCGATCGATCGATCGATCGAACGCTAGCTCACTCGAAGTTACTGCTGTCCCGGAGCCGGCCTCGAGGAAGACCCGGTGTCGGAAACGCCCGACTCCGACTTGAAGGTGATCGTAAGATCCGAATTGATGATAATCTCAGTGACGTTGCCCTCGTCCTCCTCCTTCAGCATATGCTCCTTGAACCCAGCAATGCTCTCGGAGCTGAACAGGGCAGACGTGGTGGCCTTGGCCGCGACCGCCGCCGCCGTCGCCGCCGCAATGGCCGCCGGACCCGTCAAGGACGTCGCCAACCCCGCAACGGCGCCCGCCGCGGCCGCGATCGCGTCCGGCGCGAAGCTCTCCAGAGTATCCAGGATGCCGCTGAAGTTGTTGGGGTCAGAGTAGTAGAGTGTCTTCATGTCCTCGCTGAACCAGGTGATGAGCCACCAGTCCATCCCCGTGGTGAGGAAGCCCGTGTTGTACTCGACCACCATGTTGTCCTCGCCAATCTCGTTGGGCCGGATGAGCCCCCACTGGTGCTGGTGCTTGTAGAGGCTGCTGTACTTGTGGACCACGGAGACGCCGACCAGGGGGCGGTTGGTGTTGTTGTGGACAGTCACGTATGCCGTGCGCTTCGTCACCGCGACGATGAGATAGGGGGTCTTGTTGCGGACGGATGCGAAGGCTGCGCGCTTGGTGGGCATGAGCTGTGCGACGTCGACAGGACCGGATATGTTGTAGCGGACGGACGCGAATGCCGTGCGCTTGCTGGTCATGAGCTGCGAATGCTCTGCGACCATGGGGCCCGCGATCTTGTTGCGGACGACGGACGCGAATGCCATGCGCTTAGTGGGCATGAGCTCTGCGACGATGGGACCGGAGGCGTTGTTGCAGACGGACGTAATTGCTGTGCGCTTGGTCACGTCGAACACTCCGATGGTGGCCATTGCTTCGATCTTGCTACCCCCTTGCAGATTGACGACGACGACGATGAACCTCTCTCAATCCGACAAACTAGTTCTTCTGAGTGTGACTCACTCGATCTATGAGAACAAGCAGCTGGTCGAACAACGTAATATGCAGCGCAATTCTCTTGAGCATGGAAACTAAGACTTCGTTGATCGATGGCGTCCAAATGGAGTAACGGGCTGTCTAGATTATATGCTCGAAGAAGATAATATTATATTACTCACACTTCTCGCACTACCAGCGCGCCGCGAGCCTTCCTTCTCACACTTCTCACACTTCTCGAGCTTCTCACAGTCACGTATGCCCCGCGCTGGTAGCAGAAGCGACTCTCCTGATTTCTCGAACGTGATCAAACTGCGCCATTTCACTAGTACATGGAATCGCGGCTTATTTCATCGGGCCACTATTCATCTGAATGGTCGTTTCTGGTGTAAATGGACATCGGTGTGTAGTGTCCCCGCATGTTAACTAGTGCAAAACCCTGGTGGAAACCACATTTTAAACCACATTAGAATGTGGTTTCAACCTCAGGGAGGTGGTGGTTGAAACCACATTCCAATGTGGTTTAAAATGTGGTTAAAAATTTGTCGTTTCAACCACCCAGATTGAAACCACATTTTGAGAGTGTTGAAACCACAACAGTTTAAACAACAAAGAAATGTTGTTTCAACCCAAATGGTTGAAACCACATATTTTCCCAAGTGTCCAAAATCTTGGAGAAAATGTAGATATCGTAAATTCACCTCTCTGTGCCGCCAAACTCATTCAGCTGGGATTTTACACGAGATTTGGGCGAGAAATTGGAGGTTGTGGATATTTAAACCATTGTGGTTATCACTCACATGTATTCCTCATCTTTATCGACGTCCACCATGGACCAGTTATCCTCCAGCGAGTTCTCCTCACCCGACTCTAAGAGTTCAACATCAAGCCAGCTCTCTTCGCTGAGCGTCGACCACCCTTGCGTCGCATACTCAGAGAGTTTTGGACCTTCAACTGCGTTCTCAAAGATACCCAACACTCTTTGGAATGCTAACTCGATAGCATCAACGTCTGTGGCATCACCTGCCAGAGTTAACGCTCCACCGCCAAGCTCCCAAGTTGTGCAAGTCATGAGGTACTCATCTCCACAGCTGCCGTGCACATCGGCGAATGCGGCTTCAATCAGGCTGTTGACAATGGCATGACTAAGATTCCGCTCCTGCATGGAAAGCAATCGCTCCTCCTTCGCGTTGCAGATGGAACACCAAGGAAAACAGTCTCTGTCAACAACGTCCGGCACCTCGAGAGGAGAAAGATTTGTGAACCATCCAGGAAGAAGTCAGTGAGGGCCGGGTTGGTGCAAACGTCTCCCGCAAGTCTCTTGGATCTCTGCTTTCCTTTCACCCATGACTTCTCGCCCGGTCGGTCAGGGATAAAGTCACGGCAACAGTGGTCACCCAACCTACAACGGCGCCCCTTGACCTCGTGACATATCTGTTCTCTTCCTAAGTTCCTGCTCTTGTTGCTAGGCTTGCCTTTCACCCGACCCTCCCGCCTCATGATTACTTGCCTGCGCAACCAGCTCAAGTTCTGACCACAACCCGCACCTCATACCTCCGATCTGTTAAACCAACACTACTTTGATGACTTCGCCAATCGACTTCCGATCAATCTCGCAATATCCAAGGAAGTTACCCAAAATTTTACAGACAGTGAGGAGATTGGCGAGACCTAAGTCTAGATTCAGATCTACTTTGCATAACTACTGATCCTGGCGATTCATGACAAGTCTTGTATTGTGAACGACAGAAGATGTCTTGGCGAGCAAGGTTGCTTGTGGAGCACTGGAGAACTATTCTCTGCCAGGAGAGGCGCATCTCATCTAGAAAATGAGAGCCTTGGGGTTCAAGTCCGACGCATGCATTCGCAGACTTTGCTTCAGATTGTGGGCGAGATGGACCCCATCGATCACACTGTAGCAGTATCTGAACCTTCGGTTGACGTGAGGAACTTCGTGATAACTTGCCGACATGAGGGAGAGTGCTCAAGCTGTGACTTCGAATTAGCGCTAATTGTGTCTGAGTTTCTAGCTTCGACAGGAACGCTCCGATTATAATCTGATTGAGGACGATGATTATCCACTAGTGGAAGTACTGTCGTTTTTCATTTACTATTTTGAGGATTATGCAGAGTGTTGAGTAGAGTTGGTCACATAGGACAAGAAAAAGAGCGCTTTTCGGCATTCTCGTTAGCGAGTAGCGATACTTTTGAAATGAAAAACAATGGATTTATACTAGTGATCACACTGCCGTTTCAGCTGAATACCGTAGACTTACTATAGAAGGTTCGACCAAAAATAATTCTAAAAATAAAATAATGTAATAATTAGAAAATTACAAAAACAAGGAAACGAAAATAGAATGAACTAGTTTTTGTAATATTTTGTTATTTCTAAGCCATTTGAAGGTCTTTCTTAGTGATTTTTTTGCTAAAAGACAAAAATTGAGAAACTTTGTTTTTGAGAGGCAAACCTTATTTTTTCAAGGAAATTAAATATTTGTTCGCTAGGTGTTGAACTTGCTATGGTGTTGTGGTAATATTACTACATGATTTGTCTATAGTAATGGAATGGCTTGCAATATCATTTTTTGAGATTTTGCATAGATTGCTCAATACACATAGTAGAATCCTAAACACATTGAGAGAGATTCGTAGTTCATTGATAGGTTGGACCAGGAGGCGAGGAGCACTCTAGATGAGTCTACATGTCATGAATTTTAGTGGAATGGAGCAATATGATTGGCCCAAAATGAGACTCGTATTCAAGTGGATTTACACCATGACTAGATAACTTGTACACCACATTGTTGTGTGGAATAACTTCAAGCATAGATGAAAATTTGACACATGACCATTAGTACAAGTGTACTTTTAAAAAGGGAACTTTAAGTTTCTTAGACAATCTCAAAGTCTTAGACAAACAACTTGGCCTTTAACTAAACTCCAACTTCATTACAAAATACCCTTGATATTTTTTTGTTTTTAGCCACTCTCTCCTATTGTCTTTCTACAATTTATGACTCTAAAAGCACTTTTTGGATTTTTAACCTCCATTTTGATAGTGGCCATTATACTGTGTGGGAGAGCACAATAAAGTATACCTCAAAGTGCAACATGTGATCACTAGGAAGTGAATTTAAAGTGTGCTGTTTTTTATTGCTCAAAGCTGATTTTGAGCATTTTGGTGTAGTTTTTGAGCATTTTAGTCACTTTTTAAGGTGTCACAAGGTATCTTATAGGCATCTCCTTAAAAAAAACATCTTCAATTGAAACTTAATTTGACCGCTAGTTCTAAATCATGAAAATGAAGATGTTCTTTTTTCACTTTTTTTTTTCCCGACCATTCGCAAACATCAGAAAATTATTTTCTGAGCATTCGAACACCACAATATTTGAAGGGAAGAGCCCCAAAAGTTTCGCCCAAAACAGTGTCCAGAAAACGTCACGACGGTACTTTTGGTACAATTTATGGGTCCAAACTATTGGAACCCCCGCATTTCTAGAACGGTACATTAAGAACGGAGTGGACAGCGAAATTAAATGTGACTTTCGTAAAATCCGTAAACAATTTTCTTCACTTTCGCAAATAACCGCATTCACTTGAACCGACTTCACCGTATCCGTTCCGCTTCTAAACCTCGATGTCTTGTCTCGCACATTTGGGAAGTTCAAGAGAATCAAGTCTATTTTTGAAATCTATAACTAAATTTTGAATCAACATAACTTAGATCCCACTTTCTTGAGTGTTTATAAGAAGGGCTGAAATTGTCAAATAGTTAAGCACTTTTTTGGTACACTTTATTGTGCTTGGCCCCCTGTCTTTCCATTTACTGATTTTCTTTTTTCAAAAGTTATTTTCAAGGTTTTTAAAAAAAATATGAGCTTTTGATATTCTCCATTAAATTAAGTTGTTCGGAGGACATCTTCTCTTGGTGTTTGTACTATTGGCTAGTCAAATATTCTTGATATATTTTATAATGTTATTCCATCTTGTCTTTACATCACATCTTTTACTTCAACTAACCATGTCTTGGGCAAAAAATCTTGACCAATAGGTGCCGCATCTTCCATCGTAGTGTAGTCTAGCCTTCAGTCTTCACACATTCTCGCATGATGAAAATGTGAAACCATACAAAAAAATCAATTTTTATGATACAATATTTATTTTTTAATGCTACCACCTGATGTATAAATTATAACCTCCATATGGAAAGGCATGCTAGCAATGAGAACTTAAAGAATCTCCAAACTAGTTGAATGATCATGACCAATTTCACCTCCTAGATTGATCTTGATTCTTTATATTAAGGATTTTGTTGTGGCCATTCTAATGTCTCAATACAAGTAGGATCAAACAAACACTTAATTCACTTTAGTCTCCCCCAAAGACTGAATTTTTTCTATTCTCGGTACAAGTATCTTAAGTTTTTTTTTTTTTTAAATTTCTTTTTTAGAATTAAAATTTTTATTAATAATTTAAATAAGCATCTTAAGTTTTAATTTAAAGATTTTGAATCACTACAAGAAAAATTTACATTCAAATAGCTATAGTATATGAACCCTACACTTCAAAACATATTTCAATTCCTATATATCATACCTAACTTCTAATCTTAATTTATACTTCCATATTCTACGGTTCTTTTTGAAATTTTCTAAGATAGAAGGAAGAGCAACACATCCAAAACTCTCCACCCACATCAATTCTTGAATATGGCCAAATGACATATGGTAAACCATCCTATTTCCAACACGATTTGTAATTGAAGTATGTTGGCAACAAAATTTGAGGTGGAAAAGATTTTTGAAAGATGTCAAAAAATATTCTGAATGCATTGCAAGTATCGTAATATTTTTCCAAATTAGTCTGTAATTAACAAAAATACTACAGTGAAAAATTAGAAAAAGGTTAAACTATCAAGCAAGGCATGCGGTGGCCACTTCCTGTTCATCTGAAAAGGGGTTGCAAAAGTGCCCATATCTGCCATTCCATGAACCGGTGGCGAAGAAATCATGTTCATATCACCTTCACTTCCCTTATTAAAAAAAAAATAGTTTGGTTTTAAAATGCCAACCACCCATTGATCTAATTCCGGCGTAGACTGCTGCCCGTAACCAATGCATGACTCACAAGATCCCGTGCATCAAAATAAAAAACAAACAAACCTAATAATGCACTCTGACAAGCCAGCTGAAAGAAGACCGAGCCAGCAACGGATCCATGTTGTTACTAAGGTAGGAGGCTCGGAAATGGACCATCTAAGCAGATTTTGTCCTCTGTGAAGAAATTTGTCAATGGGAAATTTTAGAACATATTTTTGGTTGCAAGATAATTTGAGAATAGTTGAGTGGCAATTTTAATCGAAATTTTGTGAGTCTCCCTGAATTAGATATTTAATTTTGAAGGCATGAGCCTAGAGTGTGCTATTTGAGCTCATAGGCACAAGCAGTAATGAAAGGAAGATGGTTTTAAAATTAAGCCAATCTGTCCAGAAAGTGATGTATCTAGTACTGAAGATGTTCCTTATAGTCCAAGAAGGACCTAATTCAAGTCTAAAATGACGCTAGGGCCATCTGTAGTAGAAAAGACTAAGGATTCAAAAAGGGCCCATTGTGAGCTACAGGGTTGTGCTATGGCACTACCTATATGCAACCTATATGCAACTGAGTGAAAGTAGAGAGTGTGTCAAAGCCTTGATAATTGACGGCATTGGCAGACCTTTAAACGAGCTCAAGGTTACCAAAATCACACAACCTTAGCCAACACTTAGTCAGACGATCATTAATACCGTCACGTAGTTTCTCCTTCAATACTTGATAACCTTGAAAAATGTAGACTTTTGAAACAACACAATATCTAATTGTCTAATTGATCTAGTAGTCTTAGAACAATGAACTTATCATTACTCTTGCATAGAAGAATATCTCCAATAGTAAGCTTAAAATAGTAACCAAGAGTTGAAATATAAAACCTCAATTGATTTTCAGCCGTCTTTAGTACCTACATTTAAAAAATACAATTAAAATTTAAAAAAAATAAAAAATAAAATAAAAAATATTCAAAATATCAAATACTTACCATTAACAACCAACCATATAAAAAAGCCGTAGTTAAGATCTTCATCCTACGTATAAAGGTTACAAGAATAATCCTTGATAATAGTTCTTGCTGTGAAAGGAGACTCACCAACTCGACCAATATCTACTGGTAGATTCTCTTTGGCCCAAATCATCTCCAATTGCTCCAAGACTAATCGAAATAATGACTTCAAATGGTTGTAAAACATAAAAGCTAGTTTTTTACTATGAGAGTAGCATAGGGGTTCATCCTACTTAAATCTGCAAAAATCTTTACAAAAGAATACATTATATAAAAATAATTATAAAGATTTAAAGCATAAATGAATTAAACAAATATTTAGAATAATATATAAAGACTATTTGTATAATGGAATTAGCTTCCAATCAAAACCTTTGTATCGCAAAAATCGTCGTACATCATTGTCGTGCAACTTTTATTCATTTCATCTTTTCATCATTCTTCACAGTTTTACCATTTTTAGCAATTATAATCCTAAAATAGTGATCTCGTTAGTATCATTCTCACTAAATTCTGCAAATTTAGCAATTTGAAGAGGGGATTCATTTCTATCCTTAAGATCATCCTCACTGAACTCTGCATCATCGCTTTGAAGAAGAAATGCATTGGTATCCTTAAACTCATTCTTACCAAATTCTCCATTGACAATTTGAAGAATAAATTCATAGGTATTCTTAGAATCCTTCTCATAAAATTCTGCATTAAGAATTAAAGAAATGCATTTGTATCCTTAAGATTATTCTCATTGAATTCTCCATCACCAATTTGAAGAAGAAATGCATTTGTATCCTTAAGTGTATACTTATTGAATTCCGCATTAACAATTTAAAGAGGCAATTCAATTCTGTCCTTGAGATTATTCTCACTGAATTCTGCACCAAAAATTTGAAGAAGAAATGTATTTCAATTTTTCGAATCATTCTCATTGAATTTTCCATTAACATTTTGAAGAAAAAATGCATTTGTATCGTTAAGATCATCCTCACTTAATTGTGCATCATCAATTTGAAAAAGAAATGCATTTATATCCTTAAGATCATCTTCGTTGAACTTTTCATCAACAATTTGAAGAAAAACGCAACTTTATCTTTAAGATCATTCTCATTGAATTTTGGATTAACAATTTGAAGAAGAAATGCATTTGTATCCTTTAGTGTATTCTTATTGAATTCCGCACTAACAATTTGAAGAGGAGATTCAATTTTATCCTTATGATCATTTTCATTGAAATTTGCATCTAAAATTTGAAAAAGAAATACATTTATATCTTTAAGATCATTCTCTCTCAAGGCTGCATTAAGAATTTAAAGAAGAAATGCATTTGAATCCTTAAGATTGTATGTTATAAAATTCTACATTAGCAATTTGAAGAGAAAATTTGTTTGTATCTTAAAAATATTATTGAATTATACATTAAGTATTTGAAGAAGAAATTTATTTATATTCTTAAGATCATCCTCAGTGAATTCTACATCATCAATTTGAAGAAAAAACACATTTGTATCTTTGAGATCATTCTCATTGAATTCTTCATCAATAATTTGAAAAGAAATGCATTTATATCCTTAATACATTTCTCTTATCAATCTATGATCTGTTTGTGTTCGACCCCTCTCTTAACACACGTATAAAATGAAGATCCCTCCCTCTCCGACATTCATTGTTGGAGCGACCTAGGAGGAGCGCTCTAGAGGTTGCTGCAGAAGCGTGCACTTTAGGTGAGTTTTTGTTTCATTTTTTTGTTTTTCCTCTTGTTGTTGTTGTTTTTACAATATTCACACAGTTTGTGAATCCTAATTCATCAAATCCAACAACATTCCAATCAGCCATTCTATTTATCAAATCCGTACAAGTAACATAGCATCCACCAGCACGAAGTCTTACCTCATCCATCGAATATTGATTCTCTTCTTGATCTTCAGCCTCTTCATGGTTAGTTCCATCTCCAGTCTCTTCTTGGTCTTCATCTTCATCTCCACTCCCCTCGTTTGCGCTGTCGGTTGATTCGGCATCCGCGTTGAAACTGTAGGATCGTTGTTGTTGCCATAGCTGCACCTCTGAATCACTTTGCTCACTTGGCGATTCCATTTCTCTACTGCAATCGCTATCATCGCTCCATTCAATCTCTTTTCCTTTTCTACCCATGATGAAACACTCTTCTAACTTCAACTCTCACTAATCATACTCCTATTCTCTCTAAACGTTGTTATCATTTTGTCACCAAATGTCACATAGCTATGAGTTCTTTCACATTTCCGCTCTTGGAACATGGTATAACCGCCACTACTTATATCGTTGTACGTTGGATATGAAGTTCATTTCCGGCGCAATAATGGTAATTTATCAATTTGCCATGTGTAACAAAGTAATCCATTTTTCGATACGCAACCATTAATGAGCACCAAATTGGATATCTATAGACATATTCAAAGGATTCTGAAATTGTTCATTATTGCACCTATTTCCGGTGTACATGTCTAAAATTTGTATCATGCACTCAACATGCCGGTAATCAGCTTATGCACATGCGATAATAGAAAATTAACTACTGTTGGTTTCATATCTCTGTCGGAAATAGGATGGTTTACCATATTAGAATGAAGAGACACCACCACCAACGTTTTGCAATGACAAGGAGGAAGGTGTCTAATATTGTATAGAATAGAAGAGGCCAATGTACAAAATAGACAAGAATCTATTTGCCATTCTATACTGCAGACTGCCCATTTGAAGTGGGCAAACACAACATTAAGAGAATATGCCTCAAGGGAGCACTACCCAAGTGGTGCTAGGCCAAGTCAAAGACATGGTAGTGATTGAGAAGACAATTAGTCATACATGTGCAAGTTCATAACTTGTAATTTTATAAACATGGTTAAAGTTTAGGCTCAATAAAAACGTTGCCTATTTTGTAAACTTCCTCAATCATATATAACGTTTTTGTAACAAATTGTAATTCATATATTCCAACCTTATATACAAAATGTTCAAATGTATGATATACAATTTATGACAACAACCTTCATCAAGAAATTGAGAACTAGGGCAAAGGATATAGCTGTTGTACTATGCTTTCAATCATGTAGCCACGCGAATGGGATCAATATGGTTCCCATGCCTTTGCTTTATATGCGTAGGACACGAATCAAGCAAATGAGAGTCATATAGAATTGATTCCAGTAAGAACCATATGGGAATTGTGGTTCTCATAAGAACTATAGTTAAAATACATTATTCCAAAGCCCCTATTGATTCTGTATTGACTAATTTCAATATGGTATCTTTACTGGAAATCTACGCACAATGATTTTAGTATAAAAATTGTAGAAAGTTAAAAATTTGACAGAGTTATAATATAGTTTTTATATCGTTTCTACTACTATTGGATTGATCTAGTACATTAGTAAGAACTTTCGGAAGGTCACGCACATAAAGAAAAGTATTGTGGAGTATTTGTGAGGAGAAAGTGCTGTGGAATATTGATGGATGCACAGGTAGGGCTCCATCAATATTCCACAGCACTTTCTCCTCACAAATACTCCACAATACTTTTCTTTATGTGCGTGACCTTCGGAAAGTTCTTACTAATGCACTAGATCAATCCAATAGTAGTAGAAACGATATAAAAACTATATTATAACTCTGTCAAATTTTTAACTTTCTACAATTTTTATACTAAAATCATTGTGCGTAGATTTCCAGTAAAGATACCATATTGAAATTAGTCAATACAGAATCAATAGGGGCTTTGGAATAATGTATTTTAACTATAGTTCTTATGAGAACCACAATTCCCATATGGTTCTTACTGGAATCAATTCTATATGACTCTCATTTGCTTGATTCGTGTGCTACGCATATAAAGCAAAGGCATGGGAACCATATTGATCCCATTCGCGTGGCTACATGATTGAAAGCTTAGTACAACAGCTAAGGTAATCAGCCTATTTCTACCAACTTAAGGAATAAACCATTTTTAGAGGAATTTATAAAATTGCAACAATTTCCTAGTAATAGTCGTTGAGGTTTGAAAACCAATACAAGTGAAATCATAATTTTCTAAATGAAATTTGAATTAGTTATTGATTTTTGAAGGGTGTATGTGCAAAAGGTCCAAAATCACATGTAGACGAGCCCATTTATTACCCAAACAGCGATCCGTAATAACCTCATAATGCATGCACAATCACCCAAATTTCATTCTACCTCCCCACCGTGCACCAAGTCTATTTCCACCACATGTTTTTGACAAATTTCAGTGTAGATTCACTTTGCTTGTCATTACTACTAGTCCATGACTTCATTTGCACCCAATCTAAACCGCATTACCACCATAAACTAAGCCTAAACCACTAACCAGATGACTTTGATGGTAATTGGATGTGATGACAGTGGTTACTAGTCATTTACTTATCGGCGGAAATAAGAAAACGGTGCATTTAGGTTGGAATAGCTTATACCCTTTGCCCTAGTTCTCAATTTGCTGATAACATCATCTGTTTCTCCCCTCTATCAAGTCTTGCAGGAAGGTTCTTTTGTTCTTTTCACAATAATTTCTTTCGTTCACATTCCGCAGCATATCGTCTGCTCGTCTGCAACTGGTCTGCAGACGTCCAGAGTGTTTTCTAAATTTTCTTATATCGCTTTGCTTGAGACCGTCTGTCTCTTTTGAGTGTGGAACAATCATTCGGACAAAAAATAATTCATATCTATCAGAACCGCTCAATGTCTGAACCATACACTTACTCTAATCCACACCAATTCACAATCGCTACTTCATTGAAGCTGTACATAGCAGTATTCCTGCGCTTTTACTTCCATAATACTTAACAATATAAGAGAAGTTGAAAATAAAAATACACATATTGCCTACGCAATTTAGTCGCTCTTCTGCACTATCATCACCCTTGCAGTGAAGTCAAGAGTGGGAAACTAAATGTGTATGTAACCTACAATTTACAAGTTGATAAGCTCTAGAGGTTTCAATTGATCTTCATCACGTTGCGTCAAAGGATGCAATAGATTAAATGGAGCCATTGGAGTAAAGTCGAAGATGTAACAAATTGATCATCAACAATTCGTATCTGCATTGTAGAGTTAAACATTGGAATAATCTGTCACCAAGATTTCTTGCGAGCTATACCTCAAGGTGAGAGTTTGTCAGCAAATATTGAGAGTTCGTCAACAAATATTGAGAGTTAAACCCTTGTTGGTTACACCCTTCAATTCCACCTCTTCGCATTCTTGGTCACCTTTCCCTTCGCTTTGCTCTGTGTAAAGGCTTGGGCTTTCTGCTTCTTCTGTAACTCTTTCTCAGCCTGATAAACAGAACAAAGGGGCTCTTAGTGATGCATTCATTAGATCTGCTGGCTTACTAGTGCAACCAGCATTCACATAGATGACATTACGAGACAAGTTGAAAAAGGTTGCATACATACCTTGGACATTTTTGACTTGGCTTTCACAGTTGGACCTTTCATTTCAAGTTCCTCTTCGCGGTCTAGCTCTCTCTGTCGAGCTTCCATATTCTGCTGTAAATAATACTGCAGGGCGTTGAAGGAAAAGAGAACATGTAAGTCTAAGAAATCGGTAAAGAAGCTCGAAAACACTATACATGAAGTACTAAGAAATATTTTCTTGGCGGCTAGATCATCGTGTCAGAAATCAATATCGAATGCAAGAGATAAGGATTACAAGGAACCGTGAGATAGAGAACATACATTGTAATCGCCACTGTAGTCTCTGAGCTTACTGTCAGCAACTTCCACCACACGATTCACTATTTGCCTAAGGAAGTATCGATCGTGGGAAACAGCAATCACCGTACCCTTGTACTCCCTCAAAGCTTCCTGCAAAGCCGAGACAAATACGTATGATATCAAAACTCATCCACAATACCTGTAGAGACCAGTATCAACACCCTATGTATGCTTATGAATCGTCAACAAGGGTGACAGCATGAGATACTTCAAGAAGACTTAACAGATGTAGAGACATTACCTCGAGCATTTCCTTCGACGGAATATCTAGGTGATTCGTCGGTTCGTCCAACACCAGTACAGTTGAGGGTGTAACCATGAACTTGCAGAGCGACAGACGTGCCTGCAAAATTCGTCCAGTTAGACTACTAAAATCTTAAACGGATTGGAAACAGTATGAGCTGCAAACGTTTGTTTACTAAGCTTTGTAGTATCATATGTGGCTATCGTACCTTCTCTCCGCCACTTAAGAACGAAACCTTTCGGTCAAGCATGTCTGCCTTGAAGTTGCAGCGCCCAAGAAGAGCCTTGATGTCATTCATTCTCCAATCCTCAGCAGCCTCTTCCACAGTTTGAAGAACTGTCTTGTTCAAATCTAACGCCTCAGCCTGTCATGATTTAGCAACAATTCAGAATCCTTCATTCATGGATCAGACCAGGGTGAACCTTCAGCAACCCATGAAATGATTTGAAATGCAAGAGAGTCAAAGAGTTAAGACAGTTACCTGATTCTGCTCAAAGTAATTAGGGACGACTCTGTATTCACCAAGAGCAATCTCCCCAGAAGTTGCCTTTTGCGTCCCCATCAACATTCGAAGGAGTGTACTCTTCCCGCACCCATTAGGACCAATCACTGCCAACTTCTCACCCCGCTCCACAAGCAGAGAAGCATTTTCGAAAAGAACCTACAGAATACCATGGGTAAATTGTCATCCTCAAATGCTGCAGAGATGCTTACAATTCAAATTACACGGAATTTCAAAAATCCACGCCCCTACAAAGCATGCATCGTTACAAATGATGCATTATTATAAAGTGTTACATGTTCCAGCATCATCATTAAGCAATATAGGTATCATACAAATGTCTCAAATGGATTGCAGCTTAGAAAAAGAAGGATACCTTGTCATCGTAACGGAAACCCAATTTCTTAATTTCTACAACAGTTCTTCCACTGCGCTCAAGCTCCGGGAAGCGGAACTTCAGGGGCTTACGTTCAAATGGCTTTTCAACTATCTGCCCTTCATCTTGCATTTTCTCCAATTGCTGCAATTCAACAGTGCTTACTCACATTAGCTCAACATCATTTTCAACCATCAATTATCTGTATGCTTCCCTGTAAAACAAGAGTAGTGGACATAAAAGTTGTGATAACACACCTTTGCAGCTGATGTAGCACGACCAGAGTTAGCTCCGCTGCTGAGCCGCTGAATCATTTCCTCAGTGCGTGTGATCTCTTTCTGCTGTTTCTCCCAAGCCATACGTTGAGCCTCAACCCACGCTGCCTTGGCTAGCACGTACTCACTGTAGTTCCCCGGGAAAGTCTGTGCCACACCCATGTCCGTCTCTACAATTTTTGTACACAACTGATCGAGGAAAGCTCTGTCATGGGATACGATCACCATCGGCACGTCTTGTTCCTTTAGGTACCTTTCGAGCCACTCGATACTGTCCAAGTCCAAGTGATTTGTAGGCTCATCCAGCAGCAGCAGATCGGGTTCCTGATATAAGAATGGCCAGTAAGTACAAACACCGCAGACGAGGGGAAAGGAAATATAAAAGATGTGATCCAATATATAAAAGAAGATTGCCCACTCCAAATATCGCACATAAAACGGACCTGAAGCAAAATCTTTCCCAGTGCAATTCGCATCTGCCAGCCTCCACTAAAAGATGCCACCAATCGATCACTATCATCAGCTGTAAAACCCAATTCTGGCATCATTTTGTTGATGCTCACATCAATATTGTACAAGTCGGATGCCTCTGCTTTCTGCTGCAAAGTATCTAATTCATCCAATAATTTTGCCATCAAATCCATATCATCAGTTGCGTTCTCGAGCGCGACCTGAGAGGAGATTACAGATTTAGTCCAAAATATTCAAAGCCAACAATCTCAGCGTGTGGAAACTGAAGTAAATTCAAATTGATCAATTGACCTAACAGTACTTCTGCCTCGTATAGACAACAATCCCCCGGAAAACATCTCTCAGTTAACCTGGATCAGAGTTAATTATCCGATAACCTATGATCATTTGCACTAGAAACAACGTGGTGTGCTCTCAAAATTGCTGAGAGCTAAATATGTACAGAACAACTGCGGTTCAAAACACAGACGAGCCAATAAAACAAGGATCCAGAACAAACCTGCACTTTCTCCATTCTGGCAGAAATATCCATCTCACTAGCAAAGGTACTCATAAATTCTTCCCGTAATGTACGAGATCCTACGACTTCGAACTCCTGGCTCAAAAAAGCAATCTTCATGTTCGCTCTCGCTTTCACAACATTGCCAGAGTCAGGTTCTTCCTTCCCAGCAATTATGTTCAGTTGGGTCGTCTTCCCAGCTCCGTTAATACCAACAAGGCCCACTCTCTCGCCCCTCTTCACTTCCCACGACACATCCTTTAAAACTGTCGCATTTTTATAGGTTTTACTAACATTTTCCAGTTTCACACCCGACAACACAGACGACGCCCCAGTCTTCTCCTTCTTCCTACTCTCCTTCTTACTCTCCGTCCCCTCGGACTTCGATCCACCCTTCTCACTCTCCTTCTCAAACGAATCCTTCTCAAAAGCCTCCTCCAACAAAAACAGAGGAACCTCTTCCTCAACCACCGTCCTCACCGCCGCCGCTACCACACTCCGGCTCACCGAACTGGCGGGCGACAATGTCCCAGTCCGCCGCAACGCAGCCTCCCGATCCCCACCCGGAAGCGCAGCCACCACGGCCCCATGCCTCCTGGTCTGAATTCCCAATCCTCCCACCTTCACCCCCCTCCCAGCGCGCTGCGAAGTGCTCACCTCATCCGACAAACTCCTAGACAAGGTCCGCACCAACCTAGTCGACTCCGCCACCAACGCCATCTCTCCTGAACCCCACTTCACTGCAACTAACCAAACTATCTCCGCAACCAGCAATCAACGACCTCCACACCCGTCCTACTCAATCATACAGGAAGCTAGTAACTTGACAGAAGCAGAACCGACTTCGACAGTCCCACTTCACTGGAATCGATCACACCCAGGTTCCCAAACCATGAACTTTCACGACTAGACGCAACCGCAATCAACCAGGGAATTAATCTAGAAAGCGACTGCTAGCATCTAGAATCTAGATGTCGAGACGCAGCCACCGTGAGCTCCACAACTGGACTCGGCAACTGCGTGGCCACAACAAGCGAGCACTCGATCTTTGCAGCCAAAAGGCGAATGAGATCACTGTGTGCATCTTGTGGTGTCCGATGTGTGTCTCAGTGTCTGGACCACCACCAGTGATCGAGTGAGCCACTGCAACCCTATCCAGTTCCGCTGCTCGCCCTGCAGCCAACCGCTGCGCCTCCTTATCGATCACTTTCCTCGCGAATCACAATCACCGCGTAACTATCTCCCGCACTCGGGCCCGCGGGCCGCACATCGTCGCCTCGGCGTCGTCGATCTCGAGACCTCGGGGGAAGCTCTCGCATCGCGGGCGTCGGTTTCACGTGTACAATCCTCCTGGGGTTGCGTAAGCGTCCGCAGGCGGTGCCTATAGCCGCGTCTTACCAAAATCCGATCTCATCTACGCTTTTTTAGTTTATTTATAGATTTCGGATTTTTTGGACTTCAATGTGGGCAAATGGTCAAAGATTGTGATGTGATAGTGACGGTTTTTGGTATACATTTTTTTGTGAAATGTCCTGCATTACTATTTAGTAGTAATATCTGGATATTAAGCTGTTTTTATGCATGTGGTGAGAGAGATCAACCGAGTGTTATCCAGTCAATAAAGGAGCGGCTCCAGAAACCGCCATTTTTAGTGTCTTTTGCTGTTTAAATGGCCTAAGGTGGCGGAACTAAAACCGATCGCTTAAGGATTTTAGCAGTTGGAGGTAAGGTGGAACCACCTATTTCCGAACACTTGAGGAAATATCCTTGATGCAAAGCTGTGCATGAGCTGAATTTTTTTCCACAGATTAGCAAATACTAGGATATGAGAATGGAAGTGAAATTATATTTTTCTCATTCTATATGAATAAGTTATGAATTTTCAGAGATTTGTATGGCTAGACACCTATTTGTGTACATAGACCCCTTCTAAAAGCGTGCACAAAGACAACTCACCTTTTGGTGACTTGTGCTAATCAATGAGTGCCTTGTGTTGGATTTGTTTTAGAAATGGAATCTTGCTTGTTCAGAAATAGGTGATGCATTGCTTGTGCATGCTGCCATTTATAGGGTTCGGTTATGGGATGCTGTTCGCCAATAGGTGGTTCTACCTTAAGGTAGGATGCTGCAAAACGGATCACGACCGAAAACGTTGACATGTATCAGGTTTGTTCATTCTAAGGTAGAAATGTAGTCCTGCATTACATGTCTTAAAAATAATTCTAAAACCTAAAAAATAAGCCATGTACTAGGGAGCTACATTATCAACCTGAAATGAACATACGTTTTGGATGTTAACCGTTTTTGGTCGTGATCCATTTTGCAGCATCCTACCTTATATCATTTGACGAGGACTTTTCATGTGTACAAACATAATGTTCTTATTGAATGCAAAAATTTCCATAATTTAATTCCCAATATTGAAATAATTATAATTATTCGAAGTGATAAGTTGGAATAACACGTGGTGGATATATAGGTTGCTATAAAACTCACTACTATGGCACCAAAACTTGATCATGGTACTACTATCAGAATATTCCCATATGATTTCTTTTCTACCAATCACGCTTAGATTTCCCTAGATCTCCATAGATTTTGAATTTGAAACTTCTTTTAAATGGGGAAGTTTATTGTTTGGTTATGGATGGCTGGTTGGGTATGGATTTGTTTAACTTAGTTGGTGTAAAATACGTATGCAAAAATTGGGTAAGTATGTAGAATATCGATCCCAAAAAAATCAATGTTTTTGAAGTTTTATTGAATATTTGATAAATTTTCTAAGCCTCAAAAACACTAGTTGTAGGAATTTAATATACTATGTAGTTATCAAAACCATTTTCAAGTACATTGAAAATCAAATAAGAGTCATATTGATTTGAGTTATTTCCATGCTACCACTTAGTACTCCTAGTTATTACACTAGTAGAAATATGGTCCTTAATGACTCGTCCCTAATGACTTAAATGGTCCAAAATGACTCAATTTGAGTCATTTTGGACCATTTAAGTCATTACGAACGAGTCATTATGGACCATATTTCTACTAGTGTTAGTGTACTTCGCAGCTCTAAAGTTGGTGATACATTATTACTAGCGCTTCATTGTAATTAAGGTGGATTTTTGGTATGAAATTAAGGTATAAATGTTCTTTCTAAAATGTTAAACAACATTGGAAAGTAAATGGATGTAACATTTCCAAACACCAAACCCTAGCGTTGCCATTGAACGTATCTACAATAGACTCTTGAAAAATTCACATACAATGTCCAAATAATGCATTTCAAAAGTACACTAAATTTATTTTTCTCTTCTTAACTTAGTCCAATAATTTTTAAAAATACCATAAACATATAACATGTTCAAAACCCTTTAACCGGTAGTCCGGGTATGTAAAGAGAGGACACTCTTTGCACCATTTGGAACCCTAATCCTGTGAGTCTCTCCACCCCTCTTGGAGCTCTCTGCAAATCAAAGAAGTAGTCAAATTTGCCTTGACTCTGAACATAGAATTGTTGAGGTAATCTCGGGAGTGAGTGGGGACTACCGGTTTAACCCTTAAACGTCATTTTGGGTCCTGGGTGGACAGCCCGGACAGAATCTAAATATTTTTTCCCCCAAAAATGGCTCTGCAGTGCACTGTAGCGCCGCACTGTAGCACTATACCATTGGAGCACTGCTGAACTTCAGCTGCCCCAACCTCAAAACTTGTTCAATTTGATAACTTTGATTGCTTACCAACGATTCCACAATCTATCAAATGAGGCGAAAATTTGGAATCTAGATCGCTTTTTCAATAGCTTTCCAACGCAACAAGTCTCGCTTGATTTGGTTGAGAAATGAAACTTCTGTCTCCAATTATTCCTTTAAACCCAGCCCCTCGGGCTGGGTCTGACGTTTAAGGGTTAAAGTATGCCAGAGAGTACCCAATCGGTAACTCTTCTGCATTTTGAGGTAACTACCTTTGTACCACAAGGGAATTACAGGAGTATCATCCTGGTATTGCCTTATCGTCACTCCCAGGGAACAGTTGCATGCGTTTGCTTGGGTCACTCGTGGCTGAATTTTGGTGGTTCGATGTGGCATTAAGATGGATGACGTGGCTGATGTGTTTTTCATTTTTTTTTCATTTTTGGGGTAGCACAGATTGTGATTGGGGGGTGTTGTGGGGAGGGGTGGAATGGAAGTGCGGGTGTGAATACGAAAGCCGCTGATGGGTTTGCCACCGCTTAGATCGGAGGGTGGTGGGGGCACCAATAACTGTGGCTGAGTTGGCAGGGTGAGTTGGCGGGGAGTTAAGTCATCAGGTGGCTGATGTGGCAGTGGCTGCTCTTGTAGGAATTTTATTGGATATAGTGTTCTTGCTTTTATGCTAATTATGTTGTTTTAGTGTGGTCTATTTATTAGGGAGAGCTAATCATTGTAGTTGTGATGTGGGAATAGTTCAGGAAATGTGGCTTATTTGTGGTATGATACATTTGGCTCTTTCCTTCTTAGACCTTTTTTATTATTTGATTCAATTCTCTTTGAGTCACACTTTTCGATACCTTAGTGTAATTCAATAAATAGTGATTCCTTGCAATTACATGGTATCGTGTGCTACGTATCTGGTTAATACATTAATGAAGTGTGGATTAAACTATTTCAAAACAATTATTAGATGTGGGTTGGACTATTTCAAGTTCTTGCTCTAATTGGAAGTTACCATACTTTCTCCCAAAGAAACACTTTAGCCACCACTCTGTCCTGGATCACAATTAGTTTGCCAAAATCTAGTTACAATAAAGAAATATCTATTTTACAAAAATATTTACATAATAACTTTTCATTGAATTTTTCATAGAGGAAAAATTTGTAACTCAATGGAGTGATTTGTAATGCAAAAGGTGTGTGTATGAATGTTCCTTACATATCTTTGCAATCAAGAATTGAAAAAATCTTCACCAATTATTTTCAATAAAATATATTGTAAATTCATATAAATTGGCTTTAAAAATCTATCAGAAATTAGAATTTTACTTTTTTGATATTAAAACTTAATATGCTTGCATGGGATTGGCTAAGAATTGAGTGATAATTTTGCAAGATAACATGGACCAATTTTATTGTATGTTATTCACAAATATTTGAATGCCTCAAAAATGCATCACTCATCTTTCTTGTGGGCAACTGTACACAAAATTTGGAGGTCTCGTGGGTACCAAAGGTGTAGTACATTTTGTTCTTAAAAGAAGTCAAATACTCTGCTATCAATCAACATGCCTCTTTGAATTGGGCTGCATAGGACAAAAGTTGACGCATCCACAGTCGACCAGGTCCCCACAACCGATCAATACACTTCTCCAATTCCGATATGTTCTCATATTTAAAACCTTCAGAGATATAGAAAAAAGTATGAAGCATGATTGGAGGAAAGGAAATCATAGGGGAATATTATTCAAGTAGTACAAACTTCAATACAAAGATCAATACAAAGTTCATCCATAAATTCAGAGTTGTGAGTTTCGCTTCAGTTCATGCGGAATTAGGCTCAAAAAGAGCAGGACTATGTTTTTGATGGTTTTAGCTCCTAATATATAGCACCTTTAGGTGTCAACAACACTCTTCCAATTTGTATTGTGGAGCGAGCTCCAATAAATAATACACCTTTTTCCCTTAAAGTAGATACAAGATCGTACGATTACATATTCAACGTCCAATCTAAATTTAGAAAACAAGATTTAGAGCAGCACGGGTATATTCTTTATAGGTTTGGCTCTCAATACATAGCGCCTTTAGGTGTCAACCTCACAATCTTCCTATTTGTATTGTAGAGCGGGCTCGTATATAGTGTACACCTTTTTCATACAAGGCTCGTACAAGATCCTACGGTTACATATTCAATGTCCGGTCTAAATTTAGCCAGGTAGTTTTGGAGCTTCTAAAGCATGTTTTTGATAGTTTTGGCTCCCAATACATAGCGCCTTTAGGTGTCAACCTCACAATCTTCCAATTTGTGTTGTAAGGCAGGCTCGTATATGGTCTACACATTTTTCATACGAGGCCGATACAAGATCCTACGATTACATATTCAATGTCTGGTCTAAATTTAGCCAAGTAGTTTAGGAGCTTCTAAAGCATGTTTTTGATAGTTTTGGCTCCCAATAGATAGCGCCTTTAATTGTCAACCTCACAATCTTCCAATTTGTGTTGTAGAGCGAGCTCCAATAGAGTGTACACCTTTTTCATAGGAGGCGCGTATAAGATCCTACGGTTACATATTGAATGTCCGATCTACATTTAGCCAAGTAGTTTATGAGCTTCAAGAGCATGTTTTGGATAGTTTTGGCTCCTAATACATAGCGCCTTTAGGTGCCAACTTCACAATCTTCAAATTTCTAGTGTAGAGCAGGCTTCATTTTGAAGTAATCGTTTTTCATACGAGGCGGGTAGAAGATCCTAAGCTTATATATTCAATGTCCGGTCTAAATTAACACAAGTAGATTTACAGCTGCAGGAGTTTGTTTTAAATACTTTAGGCTCCCGATACCTAGCGCGTTTAGATAACAACCTTACAATCTTCCAATTTGTGTTGTAGAGCGGGCTCCAATACGGTGTACACCTTTTTCATATAATGCGGGTACAAGATCCTACGGTTACCTATTCAATGTCCGGTCTAAATTTAGCCAAGTAGTTTAAGAGCTTCAAGAGCATGTTTTTGATAGTTTTGGCTATCAATACATAGCGCTTTGAGGTGTCAACCTCACAATCTTCCAATTTGTGTTGTAGAGCGGGCTCGTATATAGTGTACACCTTTTTCATACAAGGCTCGTACAAGATCCTACGGTTACATATTCGATGTCCGGTCTAAATATAGACTAGTAGTTGTGAAGCTTCAAGAGCATGTTTTTGATAGTTTTGGCTCCCAATACATAGCGCCTTTAGGTGTCAACCTCACAATTTTGCAATTTGTGTTGTACAGTGGGCTTCAATATGGTGTACACCATTTTCATACAAGGCTTGTACAAGATCCTACGGTTGCATATTCAATGTCCGGTCTCAATTTAGCAAAGTAGTTTTAAAAATTTAAAAGCATATTTTTGATAGTTTTAGCTCCTAATGCATAGCGCCTTTAGGTGTCAACCTTACAATCTTCCAATTTGTGCTGTGGAGCGGGCTCGTATATAGTGTACACCTTTTCATATGAGGCCAATACAAGATCCAACGGATACATATTCAATGTTCGGTCTCAATTTAGCCAAGTAGTTTTGGAGCTTCTAAAGCATGTTTTTGATCGTTTTGGCTCCCAATACAAAGCGCCTTTCCATGTCAACCTCACAATCTTGCAATTTGTGTTAAACAGTTGGCTCTTATATGGCATACACTTTTTTCATACGAGGCGGGTACCAGATCCTACGGTTCATATTCAATGTTTGATCTAAATTTAGCCAGGTAGTTTTGGAGCTTCAAGAGCCTATTTTTGATACTTTTGGCTCCCAATACATAGCGCCTTTAGGTGTCAACCTCACAATCTTCCAATTTGTGTTGTAGAGCGGGCTACTATATCGTGTTGACCTTTTTCATACCTGGCCGGTACAAGATCCTACGGTTACATATTCAATGTACTGTCTATATTTAGCTTAGTAGTTTTGGAGCTTCAAGAGCATGTTTTTGATAGTTTTGGCGCCCAATACATAGCGCCTTTAAATGTCAACCTCACAATCTTCCAAATTGTGTTGTAGAGCAGGCCCCAATATGGTGTACACGTTTTTCATACAAGCCGGGTACAAGATCCTACGGTTACATAATCAATATCGGGTCCAAATTTAGCCAAGTAGTTTTCGAGCCTCAAGAGCATGTTTTTGATAGTTTTGGCTTCCAATACATAGCGCCTTTAGGTGTCAACCTCACAATCTTCCAATTTGTGTTGTAGAGCGGGCCACAATATGGTTTACACCTTTTTCATACAGGCATGGTACAAGATCCTATGGTTACATAATCAATATCGGGTCGAAATTCAGCCAAGTAGTTTTCGAGCTTCACGAGCATGTTTTTGATAGTTTTGGCTCCCAATACATAGCGCCTTTAGGTGTCAACCTCACAATCTTCCAATTTCTGTTGTAGAGCGGGCTCCAATATGGTGTACACGTCTTTCATAGAAGGCGGGTAAAAGATCCTACGGTTACATAATCAATATCTGGTCGAAATTTAGCCAAGTAGTTTTCGAGCTTCACGAGCATGTTTTTGATAGTTTTGGCTCTCAATACATAGCGCCTTTAAATGTCAACCTCACAATCTTCTAATTTGTGTTGTAGAACAGGCTCCAATATGGGGTACACATTTTTGAGACTAGGCGGGTAGAAGATCCTACGGTTACATAATCTATATCTGGTCGAAATTTAGCCAAGTAGTTTTCGAGCTTCACGAGCATGTTTTTATAGTTTTGGCTTCCAATACATAGCGCCTTTAGGTGTCAACCCCACAATCTTTCAATTTGTGTTGTAGAACAGGCTCCAATATGGGGTACACATTTTTGAGACAAGGCGGGTAGAAGATCCTATGGTTACATAATCAATATCGGGTCGAAATATAGCCAAGTAGTTTGCGAGCTTCACGAGCATGTTTTTGATAGTTTTGGCTCCCAATACATAGCGCCTTTAGGTGTCAACCTCACAATCTTCCAATTTGTGTTGTAGAGCGGGCTCCAATATGGTGTACACCTTTTTCATACAAAGCGAGTACAACATCCTACGGTTACATAATCAATATCGGGTCCAAATTTAGCCAAGTAGTTTTGAAGCGTCAAGAGCCTGTTTTTGATAGTTTTGGCTTCCAATACATAGCGCCTTTAGGTGTCAACCTCACAATCTTCCAATTTGTGTTGTAGAGCGGGCCTTAATATGGTGTACACGTCTTTCATAGAAGGCGGGTACAAGATCCTACGATTACATAATCAATATCGGGTCGAAATATAGCCAAGTAGTTTTCGAGCTTCACGAGCATGTTTTTCATAGTTTTGGCTCTCAATACATAGCGCCTTTAAATGTGAACCTCATAATCTTCTAATTTGTGTTGTAGAGCGGGCTCCAATATGGTGTACACCTTTTGATACAATGCGGATAGAAGATCCTACGGTAACATAATCAATATCGGGTCCAAATTTAGCCAAGTAGTTTTGGAGCCTCAAGAGCATGTTTTTGATAGTTTTGGCTTCCAATACATAGCGCCTTTAGGTGTCAACCAAACAATCTTCTAATTTGTGTTGTAGAGCGGGCTCCAATATGGTTTACATCTAAATTTAGCCAAGTAGTTTTCGCGCTTCACAAGCATGTTTTTGATAGTTTTGGCTCCCAATACATAGCGCCTTTAGGTGTCAACCTCACAATCTTCCCATTTCTGTTGTAGAGCGGGCTCCAATAGGGTGTACACCTTTTTGATACAAAGCGGGTACAACATCCTACGGTTACATAATCAATATCGGGTCCAAATTTAGCCAAATAGTTTTGGAGCCTCAAGAGCATGTTTTTGATAGTTTTGGCTTCCATTACATAGCGCTTTTAGTTGTCAACCTCACAATCTTTCAATTTGTGTTGTAGTACGGGCCCCAATATGGTTTACACCTTTTTCATACAGGCATGGTACAAGATCCTATGGTTACATAATCAATATCGGGTCGAAATTTAGCCAAGTAGTTTTCGAGCTTCACGAGCATGTTTTTGATAGTTTTGGCTCCCAATACATAGCCTCTTTAGGTGTCAACCTCACAATCTTCCAATTTCTGTTGTAGAGCGGGCTCCAATATGGTGTACACGTCTTTCATAGAAGGCGGGTACAAGATCCTACGGTTACATAATCTATATCTGGTCGAAATTTAGCCAAGTAGTTTTCGAGCTTCACGAGCATGTTTTTGATAGTTTTGGCTCCCAATACCTAGCGCCTTTAGGTGTCAACCTCACAATCTTCCAATTTGTGTTGTAGAGCGGGCTCCAATATGGTTTACACCTTTTTCATACAAGCATGGTACAAGATCCTACGGTTACATAATCAATATCGGGTCGAAATTTAGCCAAGTAGTTTTCGAGCTTCACGAGCATGTTTTTGATAGTTTTGGCTCTCAATACATAGCGCCTTTAAATGTCAACCTCACAATCTTCTAATTTGTGTTGTAGAGCGGGCTCCTATATGGTTTACACCTTTTTCATACAGGCATGGTAGAAGATCCTACGATTAGATAATCAATATCAGGTCCAAATTTAGCCAAGTACTTTTGGAGCTTCACGAGTATGTTTTTGATAGTTTTGGCTCCCAATACATAGCGCCTTTAGGTGTCAACCTCACAATCTTCCAATTTGTGTTGTAGAACAGGCTCGAATATGGGGTACACGTCTTTCATAGAAGGCGGGTACAAGATCCTACGATTACATAATCAATATCAGGTCCAAATTTAGCCAAGTAGTTTTGGAGCCTCAAGAGCATGTTTTTTATAGTTTTGGCTTCCAATACATAGCGCCTTTAAATGTCAACCTCACAATCTTCCAATTTGTTTTGTAGGGGGGCTCCAATATGGAGTACACTCTTTGGATACTATGCGGATAGAAGATCCTACAGTAACATAATCAATATCGGGTCCAAATTTAGCCAAGTAGTTTTCGAGCTTCACGAGCATGTTTTTGATAGTTTTGGCTCCCAATACAAAGCGCCTTTAAATGTCAACCTCACAATCTTCTAATTTGTGTTGTAGAATAGGCTCCAATATGGGGTACTCATTTTTCAGACAAGGCGAGTAGAAGATCCTACGGTTACATAATCTATATCTGATCGAAATTTAGCCAAGTAGTTTTCGAGCTTCACGAGCATGTTTTTGATAGTTTTGGCTCTCAATACATAGCGCCTTTAAATGTCAACCTCACAATCTTCTAATTTGTGTTGTAGAATGGGCTCTAATATGGTTTACACCTTTTTCATACAAGCATGGTACAAGATCCTACGGTTACATAATCAATATCAGGTCGAAATTTAGCAAAGTAGTTTTCGAGCTTCACGAGCATGTTTTTGATAGTTTTGGCTCTCAATACATAGCGCCTTTAAATGTCAACCTCACAATCTTCTAATTTGTGTTGTAGAGCGGGCTCCAATATGGTGTACACCTTTTGATACAATGCGGATAGAAGATCCTACGGTAACATAATCAATATCGGGTCCAAATTTAGCCAAGTAGTTTTGGAGCTTCACGAGCATGTTTTTGATAGTTTTGGCTTCCAATACATAGCGCCTTTAGGTGTCAACCTCACAATCTTCCTATTTGTGTTGTAGAATGGGCTCCAATATGGTGTAGACGTCCTTCATAGAAGGCGCGTACAAGATCCTACGGCAATATAATGAATATCGGGTCCAAATTTAGCCAAGTAGTTTTCGAGCTTCACGAGTATGTTTTTGATAGTTTTGCCTTCCAATACATAGCGCCTTTAGGTGTCAACGTCACAATCTTCCAATTTGTGTTGTAGAGCGGGCCCCAATATAGTTTACACCTTTTTCATACAGGCATGGTACAAGATCCTATGGTTACATAATCAATATCGGGTCCAAATTTAGCCAAGTAGTTTTCGAGCTTCACGAGTATGTTTTTGATAGTTTTGGCTCTCAATACATAGCGCCTTTAAATGTCAACCTCACAATCTTCCAATTTCTGTTGAAGAGCGTGCTCCAATATGGTGTACACCTTTTTCATACAAAGCGGGTAGAACATCCTACGGTTACATAATCAATATCTGGTCGAAATTTAGCCAAGTAGTTTTCGAGCTTCACGAGCATGTTTTTGATAGTTTTGGCTTCCAATACATAGCGCCTTTAGGTGTCAACCTCACAATCTTTCAATTTGTGTTGTAGAGCGGGCTCCAATATGGTGTACACGTCTTTCATAGAAGGCGGGTACAAGATCCTACGGTTACATAATCAATACCGAGGTCGAAATTCAGCCAAGTAGTTTTCGAGCTTCACGAGCATGTTTTTGATAGTTTTGGCTCCCAATACATAGCGCCTTTAAATGTCAACCTCACAATCTTCTAATTTGTGTTGTAGAGCGGGCTCCAATATGGTGTACACCTTTTGATACAATGCGGATAGAAGATCCTACGGTAACATAATCAATATCGGGTCCAAATTTAGCCAAGTAGTTTTGGAGCCTCAAGAGCATGTTTTTGATAGTTTTGGCTTCCAATACATAGCGCCTTTAGGTGTCAACCAAACAATCTTCTAATTTGTGTTGTAGAGCGGGCTCCAATATGGTTTACATCTAAATTTAGCCAAGTAGTTTTCGCGCTTCACAAGCATGTTTTTGATAGTTTTGGCTCCCAATACATAGCGCCTTTAGGTGTCAACCTCACAATCTTCCCATTTCTGTTGTAGAGCGGGCTCCAATAGGGTGTACACCTTTTTGATACAAAGCGGGTACAACATCCTACGGTTACATAATCAATATCGGGTCCAAATTTAGCCAAATAGTTTTGGAGCCTCAAGAGCATGTTTTTGATAGTTTTGGCTTCCATTACATAGCGCTTTTAGTTGTCAACCTCACAATCTTTCAATTTGTGTTGTAGAGCGGGCCCCAATATGGTTTACACCTTTTTCATACAGGCATGGTACAAGATCCTATGGTTACATAATCAATATCGGGTCGAAATTTAGCCAAGTAGTTTTCGAGCTTCACGAGCATGTTTTTGATAGTTTTGGCTCCCAATACATAGCCTCTTTAGGTGTCAACCTCACAATCTTCCAATTTCTGTTGTAGAGCGGGCTCCAATATGGTGTACACGTCTTTCATAGAAGGCGGGTACAAGATCCTACGGTTACATAATCTATATCTGGTCGAAATTTAGCCAAGTAGTTTTCGAGCTTCACGAGCATGTTTTTGATAGTTTTGGCTCCCAATACCTAGCGCCTTTAGGTGTCAACCTCACAATCTTCCAATTTGTGTTGTAGAGCGGGCTCCAATATGGTTTACACCTTTTTCATACAAGCATGGTACAAGATCCTACGGTTACATAATCAATATCGGGTCGAAATTTAGCCAAGTAGTTTTCGAGCTTCACGAGCATGTTTTTGATAGTTTTGGCTCTCAATACATAGCGCCTTTAAATGTCAACCTCACAATCTTCTAATTTGTGTTGTAGAGCGGGCTCCTATATGGTTTACACCTTTTTCATACAGGCATGGTAGAAGATCCTACGATTAGATAATCAATATCAGGTCCAAATTTAGCCAAGTACTTTTGGAGCTTCACGAGTATGTTTTTGATAGTTTTGGCTCCCAATACATAGCGCCTTTAGGTGTCAACCTCACAATCTTCCAATTTGTGTTGTAGAACAGGCTCGAATATGGGGTACACGTCTTTCATAGAAGGCGGGTACAAGATCCTACGATTACATAATCAATATCAGGTCCAAATTTAGCCAAGTAGTTTTGGAGCCTCAAGAGCATGTTTTTTATAGTTTTGGCTTCCAATACATAGCGCCTTTAAATGTCAACCTCACAATCTTCCAATTTGTTTTGTAGGGGGGCTCCAATATGGAGTACACTCTTTGGATACTATGCGGATAGAAGATCCTACAGTAACATAATCAATATCGGGTCCAAATTTAGCCAAGTAGTTTTCGAGCTTCACGAGCATGTTTTTGATAGTTTTGGCTCCCAATACAAAGCGCCTTTAAATGTCAACCTCACAATCTTCTAATTTGTGTTGTAGAATAGGCTCCAATATGGGGTACTCATTTTTCAGACAAGGCGAGTAGAAGATCCTACGGTTACATAATCTATATCTGATCGAAATTTAGCCAAGTAGTTTTCGAGCTTCACGAGCATGTTTTTGATAGTTTTGGCTCTCAATACATAGCGCCTTTAAATGTCAACCTCACAATCTTCTAATTTGTGTTGTAGAATGGGCTCTAATATGGTTTACACCTTTTTCATACAAGCATGGTACAAGATCCTACGGTTACATAATCAATATCAGGTCGAAATTTAGCAAAGTAGTTTTCGAGCTTCACGAGCATGTTTTTGATAGTTTTGGCTCTCAATACATAGCGCCTTTAAATGTCAACCTCACAATCTTCTAATTTGTGTTGTAGAGCGGGCTCCAATATGGTGTACACCTTTTGATACAATGCGGATAGAAGATCCTACGGTAACATAATCAATATCGGGTCCAAATTTAGCCAAGTAGTTTTGGAGCTTCACGAGCATGTTTTTGATAGTTTTGGCTTCCAATACATAGCGCCTTTAGGTGTCAACCTCACAATCTTCCTATTTGTGTTGTAGAATGGGCTCCAATATGGTGTAGACGTCCTTCATAGAAGGCGCGTACAAGATCCTACGGCAATATAATGAATATCGGGTCCAAATTTAGCCAAGTAGTTTTCGAGCTTCACGAGTATGTTTTTGATAGTTTTGCCTTCCAATACATAGCGCCTTTAGGTGTCAACGTCACAATCTTCCAATTTGTGTTGTAGAGCGGGCCCCAATATAGTTTACACCTTTTTCATACAGGCATGGTACAAGATCCTATGGTTACATAATCAATATCGGGTCCAAATTTAGCCAAGTAGTTTTCGAGCTTCACGAGTATGTTTTTGATAGTTTTGGCTCTCAATACATAGCGCCTTTAAATGTCAACCTCACAATCTTCCAATTTCTGTTGAAGAGCGTGCTCCAATATGGTGTACACCTTTTTCATACAAAGCGGGTAGAACATCCTACGGTTACATAATCAATATCTGGTCGAAATTTAGCCAAGTAGTTTTCGAGCTTCACGAGCATGTTTTTGATAGTTTTGGCTTCCAATACATAGCGCCTTTAGGTGTCAACCTCACAATCTTTCAATTTGTGTTGTAGAGCGGGCTCCAATATGGTGTACACGTCTTTCATAGAAGGCGGGTACAAGATCCTACGGTTACATAATCAATACCGAGGTCGAAATTCAGCCAAGTAGTTTTCGAGCTTCACGAGCATGTTTTTGATAGTTTTGGCTCCCAATACATAGCGCCTTTAAATGTCAACCTCACAATCTTCTAATTTGTGTTGTAGAGCGGGCCCCAATATGGTTTACACCTTTTTCATACAAGCATGGTACAAGATCCTATGGTTACATAATCAATATCGAGGTCGAAATTCAGCCAAGTAGTTTTCGAGCTTCACGAGCATGTTTTTGATAGTTTTGGCTCCCAATACATAGCGCCTTTAGGTGTCAACCTCACAATCTTCCAATTTGTGTTGTAGAATAGGCTCCAATATGGGGTACTCATTTTTGAGACAAGGCGCGTAGAAGATCCTACGGTTACATAATCTATATCTGATCGAAATTTAGCCAAGTAGTTTTCGAGCTTCACGAGCATGTTTTTGATAGTTTTGGCTCTCAATACATAGCGCCTTTAAATGTCAACCTCACAATCTTCTAATTTGTGTTGTAGAGCGGGCTCTAATATGGTTTACACCTTTTTCATACAAGCATGGTACAAGATCCTACGGTTACATAATCAATATCAGGTCGAAATTTAGCAAAGTAGTTTTCGAGCTTCACGAGCATGTTTTTGATAGTTTTGGCTCTTAATACATAGCGCCTTTAAATGTCAACCTCACAATCTTCTAATTTGTGCTGTAGAGCGGGCTCCAATATGGTGTACACCTTTTGATACAATGCGCATAGAAGATCCTACGGTAACATAATCAATATCGGGACCAAATTTAGCCAAGTAGTTTTGGAGCTTCACGAGCATGTTTTTGATAGTTTTGGCTTCCAATACATAGCGCCTTTAGGTGTCAACCTCACAATCTTCCAATTTGTGTTGTAGAATGGGCTCCAATATGGTGTAGACGTCCTTCATAGAAGGCGGGTACAAGAGCCTACGGCAATATAATCAATATCGGGTCCAAATTTAGCCAAGTAGTTTTCGAGCTTCACGAGCATGTTTTTGATAGTTTTGCCATCCAATACATAGCGCCTTTAGGTGTCAACCTCACAATCTTCCAATTTGTGTTGTAGAGCGGGCCCCAATATGGTTTACACCTTTTTCATACAGGCATGGTACAAGATCCTATGGTTACATAATCAATATCGGGTCCAAATTTAGCCAAGTAGTTTTCGAGCTTCACGAGTATGTTTTTGATAGTTTTGGCTCCCAATACATAGCGCCTTTAGGTGTCAACCTCACAATCTTCCAATTTGTGTTGTAGAGCGGGCTCCAATATGGTGTACACGTCTTTCATAGAAGGCGGGTACAAGATCCTACGGTTACATAATCAATATCTGGTCGAAATTTAGCCAAGTAGTTTTCGAGCTTCACGAGCATGTTTTTGATAGTTTTGGCTCTCAATACATAGCGCCTTTAAATGTCAACCTCACAATCTTCTAATTTGTGTTGTAGAACAGGCTCCAATATGGGGTACACATTTTGAGACTAGGCGGGTAGAAGATCCTACGGTTACATAATCTATATCTGGTCGAAATTTAGCCAAGTAGTTTTCGAGCTTCACGAGCATGTTTTTGATAGTTTTGGCTTCCAATACATAGCGCCTTTAGGTGTCAACCTCACAATCTTCAATTTGTGTTGTAGAAGCGGGCTCCAATATGGGGTACACATTTTTGAGACAAGGCGGGTAGAAGATCCTACGGTTACATAATCTATATCTGGTCGAAATTTAGCCAAGTAGTTTTCGAGCTTCACGAGCATGTTTTTATAGTTTTGGCTTCCAATACATAGCGCCTTTAGGTGTCAACCTCACAATCTTCCAATTTGTGTTGTAGAACAGGGCTCCAATATGGGGTACACATTTTTGAGACAAGGCGGGTAGAAGATCCTACGGTTACATAATCTATATCTGATCGAAATTTAGCCAAGTAGTTTTGGAGCTTCACGAGCATGTTTTTGATAGTTTTGGCTCCCAATACATAGCGCCTTTAGCTGTCAACCTCACAATCTTCCAATTTGTGTTGTAGAACAGGCTCCAATATGGTGTACACGTCTTTCATAGAAGGCGGGTACAAGATCCTACGGTTACATAATCAATATCTGGTCGAAATTTAGCCAAGTAGTTTTCGAGCTTCACGAGCATGTTTTTGATAGTTTTGGCTCCCAATACCTAGCGCCTTCAGGTGTCAACCTCAGAATCTTCCAATTTGTGTTGTAGAGCGGGCTTCAGTATGGTGTACACCTCTTTCATACAATGCGAATACAAGATCTTACCATAACATAATCAATATCGGGTCCAAATTTAGCCAAAGTAGTTTTGGAGCCTCAAGAGCATGTTTTTGATAGTTTTGGCTTCCAATACATAGCGCCTTTAGGTGTCAACCTCACAATCTTCCAATTTGTGTTGTAGAGCGGGCCGCAATATGGTTTACACCTTTTTCATACAAGCATGGTACAAGATCCTATGGTTACATAATCAATATCGGGTCGAAATTCAGCCAAGTAGTTTTCGAGCTTCACGAGCATGTTTTTGATAGTTTTGGCTCCCAATACATAGCGCCTTTAAATGTCAACCTCACAATCTTCAATTTGTGTTGTAGAACAGGCTCCAATATGGGGTACACATTTTTGAGACAAGGCGGGTAGAAGATCCTACGGTTACATAATCTATATCTGATCGAAATTTAGCCAAGTAGTTTTCGAGCTTCACGAGCATGTTTTTGATAGTTTTGGCTCTCAATACATAGCGCCTTTAAATGTCAACCTCACAATCTTCTAATTTGTGTTGTAGAATGGGCTCTAATATGGTTTACACCTTTTTCATACAAGCATGGTACAAGATCCTACGGTTACATAATCAATATCAGGTCGAAATTTAGCAAAGTAGTTTTCGAGCTTCACGAGCATGTTTTTGATAGTTTAGGCTCTCAATACATAGCGCCTTTCAATGTCAACCTCACAATCTTCTAATTTGTGTTGTAGAGCGGGCTCCAATATCGTGTACACCTTTTGATACAATGCGGATAGAAGATCCTACGGTAACATAATCAATATCGGGTCCAAATTTAGCCCAGTAGTTTTGGAGCTTCACGAGCATGTTTTTGATAGTTTTGGCTTCAATACATAGCGCCTTTAGGTGTCAACCTCACAATCTTCGAATTTGTGTTGTAGAATGGGCTCCAATATGGTGTACACCTTTTGATACAAAGCGGGTACAAGATCCTACGGTTACATAATCAATATCGGGTCCAAATTTAGCCAAGTAGTTTTGGAGCCTCAAGAGCATGTTTTTGATAGTTTTGGCTTCCAATACATAGCGCCTTTAGGTGTCAACCTCATAATCTTCCAATTTGTGTTGTAGAGCGGGCCCCAATATGGTTTACACCTTTTCATACAGGCATGGTACAAGATCCTATGGTTACATAATCAATATCGGGTCGAAATTTAGCCAAGTAGTTTTCGAGCTTCACGAGTATGTTTTTGATAGTTTTGGCTCCCAATACATAGCGCCTTTAGGTGTCAACCTCACAATCTTCCAATTTGTGTTGTAGAGCGGGCTCCAATATGGTGTACACGTCTTTCAGAGAAGGCGGGTACAGGATCCTACGGTTACATAATCAATATCGGGTCGAAATTTAGCCAAGTAGTTTTCGAGCTTCACGAGCATGTTTTTGATAGTTTTGGCTCCCAATACATAGCGCCTTTAGGTGTCAACCTCACAATCTTCCAATTTGTGTTGTAGAGCGGGCTCCAATATGGTGTACACCTCTTTCATACAATGCGGATAGAAGATCCTACGGTAACATAATCAATATCGGGTCCAAATTTAGCCAAGTAGTTTTGGAGCCTCAAGAGCATGTTTTTGATAGTTTTGGCTTCCAATACATAGCGCCTTTAGGTGTCAACCTCACAATCTTCCAATTTGTGTTGTAGAGCGGGCCCAATATGGTTTACACCTTTTTCATACAAGGCATGGTACAAGATCCTATGGTTACATAATCAATATCGGGTCCAAATTTAGCCAAGTAGTTTTCGAGCTTCACGAGCATGTTTTTGATAGTTTTGGCTCCAATACATAGCGCCTTTAGGTGTCAACCTCACAATCTTCCAATTTGTGTTGTAGAGCGGGCTCCAATATGGTGTACACGTCTTTCATAGAAGGCGGGTACAAGATCCTACGGTTACATAATCAATATCTGGTCGAAATTTAGCCAAGTAGTTTTCGAGCTTCACGAGCATGTTTTTGATAGTTTTGGCTCCCAATACATAGCGCCTTTAGGTGTCAACCTCAGCAATCTTCCAATTTGTGTTGTAGAGCGGGCTCCAATATGGTGTACACCTCTTTTATACAATGCGGATACAAGATCCTACGGTAACATAATCAATATCGGGTCCAAATTTAGCCAAGTAGTTTTGGAGCCTCAAGAGCATGTTTTTGATAGTTTTGGCTTCCAATACATAGCGCCTTTAGGTGTCAACCTCACAATCTTCCAATTTGTGTTGTAGAGCGGGCTCCAATATGGTTTACACCTTTTTCATACAAGCATGGTACAAGATCCTACGGTTACATAATCAATATCGGGTCCAAATTTAGCCAAGTAGTTTTCGAGCTTCACGAGCATGTTTTTGATAGTTTTGGCTCCAATACATAGCGCCTTTAAGGTGTCAACCTCACAATCTTCCAATTTGTGTTGTAGAGCGGGCTCCAATATGGGGTACACATTTTTCATACAAGGCGGGTAGAAGATCCTACGGTTACATAATCAATATCTGGTCGAAATTTAGCCAAGTAGTTTTCGAGCTTCACGAGCATGTTTTTGATAGTTTTGGCTTCCAATACATAGCGCCTTTAGGTGTCAACCTCACAATCTTCCAATTTGTGTTGTAGAGCGGGCTCCAATATGGTGTACACCTTTTTCATACAAGGCATGGTACAAGATCCTACTGGTTACATAATCAATATCGGGTCGAAATTTAGCCAAGTAGTTTTCGAGCTTCACGAGCATGTTTTTGATAGTTTTGGCTCTCAATACATAGCGCCTTTAGGTGTCAACCTCACAATCTTCCAATTTGTGTTGTAGAGCGGGCTCCAATATGGTGTACACCTTTTGCATACAATGCGGATAGAAGATCCTACGGTAACATAATCAATATCGGGTCCAAATTTAGCCAAGTAGTTTTGGAGCCTCAAGAGCATGTTTTTGATAGTTTTGGCTCCAATACATAGCGCCTTTAGGTGTCAACCTCACAATCTTCAAATTTGTGTTGTAGAAGCGGGCTCCAATATGGTGTACACTCTTTGCATACAATGCGGATAGAAGATCCTACGGTAACATAATCAATATCAGGTCCAAATTTAGCCAAGTAGTTTAGGAGCCTCACGAGCATGTTTTTGATAGTTTTGGCTTCCAATACATAGCGCCTTTAGGTGTCAACCTCACAATCTTCCAATTTGTGTTGTAGAGCGGGCCCCAATATGGTTTACACCTTTTTCATACAAGCATGGTACAAGATCCTATGGTTACATAATCAATATCGGGTCCAAATTTAGCCAAGTAGTTTTCGAGCTTCACGAGCATGTTTTTGATAGTTTTGGCTTCCAATACATAGCGCCTTTAGGTGTCAACCTCACAATCTTCCAATTTGTGTTGTAGAGCGGGCTCCAATATGGTGTACACCTTTTGATACAAATGCGGGTAGAAGATCCTACGGTACATAATCAATATCGGGTCCAAATTTAGCCAAGTAGTTTTGGAGCCTCACGAGCATGTTTTTGATAGTTTTGGCTTCCAATACATAGCGCCTTTAGGTGTCAACCTCACAATCTTCCAATTTGTGTTGTAGAGCGGGCCCCAATATGGTTTACACCTTTTTCATACAAGGCATGGTACAAGATCCTATGGTTACATAATCAATATCGGGTCCAAATTTAGCCAAGTAGTTTTCGAGCTTCACGAGCATGTTTTTGATAGTTTTGGCTCCCAATACATAGCGCCTTTAGGTGTCAACCTCACAATCTTCCAATTTGTGTTGTAGAACGGCTCCAATATGGTGTACACGTTTTCATAGAAGGCGGGTACAAGATCCTACGGTTACATAATCAATATCTGGTCGAAATTTAGCCAAGTAGTTTTCGAGCTTCACGAGCATGTTTTTGATAGTTTTGGCTCTCAATACATAGCGCCTTTAGGTGTCAACCTCACAATCTTCCAATTTGTGTTGTAGAGCGGGCTCCAATATGGTGTACACCTTTTGATACAAGGCGGGTACAAGATCCTACGGTTACATAATCAATATCGGGTCCAAATTTAGCCAAGTAGTTTTGGAGCTTCACGAGCATGTTTTTGATAGTTTTGGCTCCCAATACATAGCGCCTTTAAGTGTCAACCTCACAATCTTCCAATTTGTGTTGTAGAGCGGGCTCCAATATGGTGTACACCTTTTGATACAAGGCGGGTAGAAGATCCTACGGTTACATAATCAATATCGGGTCCAAATTTAGCCAAGTAGTTTTGGAGCCTCAAGAGCATGTTTTTGATAGTTTTGGCTTCCAATACATAGCGCCTTTAGGTGTCAACCTCACAATCTTCCAATTTGTGTTGTAGAGCGGGCCCCAATATGGTTTACACCTTTTTCATACAAGCATGGTACAAGATCCTACGGTTACATAATCAATATCGGGTCGAAATTTAGCCAAGTAGTTTTCGAGCTTCACGAGCATGTTTTTATAGTTTTGGCTCCCAATACATAGCGCCTTTAAATGTCAACCTCAGAATCTTCCAATTTGTGTTGTAGAACAGGCTCCTATATGGGGTACACATTTTTGAGACAAGGCGGGTAGAAGATCCTACGGTTAGATAATCTATATCTGGTCGAAATTTAGCCAAGTAGTTTTCGAGCTTCACGAGTAGGTTTTTGATAGTTTTGGCTTCCAATACATAGCGCCTTTAGGTGTCAACCTCACAATCTTCCAATTTGTGTTGTAGAATGGGCTCCAATATGGTGTACACGTCTTTCATAGAAGGCGGGTACAAGATCCTACGGCAATATAATCAATATCGGGTCCAAATTTAGCCAAGTAGTTTTGGAGCCTCAAGAGCATGTTTTTGATAGTTTTGGCTTCCAATACATAGCGCCTTTAGGTGTCAACCTCACAATCTTCCAATTTGTGTTGTAGAGCGGGCCCCAATATGGTTTACACCTTTTTCATACAAGCATGGTACAAGATCCTACGGTTACATAATCAATATCGGGTCGAAATTTAGCCAAGTAGTTTTCGAGCTTCACGAGCATGTTTTTATAGTTTTGGCTCCCAATACATAGCGCCTTTAAATGTCAACCTCACAATCTTCCAATTTGTGTTGTAGAACAGGCTTCTATATGGGGTACACATTTTTGAGACAAGGCGGGTAGAAGATCCTACGGTTACATAATCTATATCTGGTCGAAATTTAGCCAAGTAGTTTTGGAGCTTCACGAGCATGTTTTTGATAGTTTTGGCTCTCAATACATAGCGCCTTTAAGTGTCAACCTAACAATCTTCCAATTTGTGTTGTAGAACGGGCTCCAATATGGTGTACAGCTTTTGATACAATGCCGGATAGAAGATCCTACGGTAACATAATCAATATCGGGTCCACATTTAGCCAAGTAGTTTTGGAGCTTCACGAGCATGTTTTTGATAGTTTTGGCTCCAATACATAGCGCCTTTAGGTGTCAACCTCACAATCTTCAAATTTGTGTTGTAGAGCGGGCTCCAATATGGATGTACACTCTTTTGATACAATGCGGATAGAAGATCCTACAGGTAACATAATCAATATCAGGGTCCAAATTTAGCCAAGTAGTTTTGGAGCCTCAAGAGCATGTTTTTGATAGTTTTGGCTTCCAATACATAGCGCCTTTAGGTGTCAACCTCACAATCTTCCAATTTGTGTTGTAGAGCGGGCCCCAATATGGTTTACACTTTTTCATACAAGCATGGTACAAGATCCTATGGTTACATAATCAATATCGGGTCGAAATTTAGCCAAGTAGTTTTCGAGCTTCACGAGCATGTTTTTGATAGTTTTGGCTCCCAATACATAGCGCCTTTAGGTGTCAACCTCACAATCTTCCAATTTGTGTTGTAGAAGCAGGCTCCAATATGGTGTACACGTTTCATAGAAGGCGGGTACAAGATCCTACGGTTACATAATCAATATCTGGTCGAAATTTAGCCAAGTAGTTTTCGAGCTTCACGAGCATGTTTTTGATAGTTTTGGCTCTCAATACATAGCGCCTTTAAGTGTCAACCTCACAATCTTCCAATTTGTGTTGTAGAGCGGGCTCCAATATGGTGTACACCTTTTTCATACAAAGCGGGTAGAAGATCCTACGGTTACATAATCAATATGGGGTCCAAATTTAGTCAAGTAGTTTTGGAGCCTCAAGAGCATGTTTTTGATAATTTTGGCTCCCAATACATAGCGCCTTTAGGTGTCAACCTCACAATCTTCAAATTTGTGTTGTAGAATGGGCTCCAATATGGATGTACACGTCTTTCATAGAAGGCGGGTACAAGATCCTACGGCAATATAATCAATATCGGGTCCAAATTTAGCCAAGTAGTTTTGGAGCTTCACGAGCATGTTTTTGATAGTTTTGGCTTCCAATACATAGCGCCTTTAGGTGTCAACCTCACAATCTTCCAATTTGTGTTGTAGAGCGAGGCCCTAATATGGTTTACACCTTTTTCATACAAGGCATGGTAGAAGATCCTATGGTTACATAATCAATATCGGGTCCAAATTTAGCCAAGTAGTTTTCGAGCTTCACGAGCATGTTTTTGATAGTTTTGGCTCCAATACATAGCGCCTTTAGGTGTCAACCTCACAATCTTCCAATTTGTGTTGTAGAGCGGGCCCCAATATGGTTTACACCTTTTTCATACAGGCATGGTACAAGATCCTATGGTTACATAATCAATATCGGGTCCAAATTTAGCCAAGTAGTTTTCGAGCTTCACGAGCATGTTTTTGATAGTTTTGGCTCCCAATACATAGCGCCTTTAAGTGTCAACCTCACAATCTTCCAATTTGTGTTGTAGAAGCGGCTCCAATATGGTGTACACTCTTTCATACAAGGCGGATACAAGATCCTACGGTAACATAATCAATATCGGGTCCGAAATTTAGCCAAGTAGTTTTGGAGCTTCACGAGCATGTTTTTGATAGTTTTGGCTCCCAATACATAGCGCCTTTAGGTGTCAACCTCACAATCTTCCAATTTGTGTTGTAGAGCGGGCTCCAATATGGTGTACACGTCTTTCATAGAAGGCGGGTATAAGATCCTACGGTTACATAATCAATATCTGGTCGAAATTTAGCCAAGTAGTTTTCGAGCTTCACGAGCATGTTTTTGATAGTTTTGGCTCCCAATACATAGCGCCTTTAGGTGTCAACCTCACAATCTTCCAATTTGTGTTGTAGAGCGGGCTCCAATATGGTGTACACCTCTTTCATACAATGCGGATAGAAGATCCTACGGTAACATAATCAATATCGGGTCCAAATTTAGCCAAGTAGTTTTGGAGCCTCAAGAGCATGTTTTTGATAGTTTTGGCTTCCAATACATAGCGCCTTTAGGTGTCAACCTCACAATCTTCCAATTTGTGTTGTAGAGCGGGCCCAATATGGTTTACACCTTTTTCATACAAGCATGGTACAAGATCCTATGGTTACATAATCAATATCGGGTCCAAATTTAGCCAAGTAGTTTTCGAGCTTCACGAGCATGTTTTTGATAGTTTTGGCTCCCAATACATAGCGCCTTTAAGTGTCAACCTCACAATCTTCCAATTTGTGTTGTAGAAGCAGGGCTCCAATATGGTGTACACATTTTTGATAGAAGGCGGGTAGAAGATCCTACGGTTACATAATCTATATCTGGTCGAAATTTAGCCAAGTAGTTTTCGAGCTTCACGAGCATGTTTTTGATAGTTTTGGCTCTCAATACATAGCGCCTTTAAATGTCAACCTCACAATCTTCTAATTTGTGTTGTAGAGCGGGCTCCAATATGGTGTACACCTTTTCATACAATGCGGATAGAAGATCCTACGGTAACATAATCAATATCGGGTCCAAATTTAGCCAAGTAGTTTTGGAGCCTCAAGAGCATGTTTTTGATAGTTTTGGCTCCCAATACATAGCGCCTTTAGGTGTCAACCTCACAATCTTCCAATTTGTGTTGTAGAGCGGGCTCCAATATGGTGTACACCTTTTTCATACAAAGCGGGTAGAAGATCCTACGGTTACATAATCAATATGGGGTCCAAATTTAGCCAAGTAGTTTTGGAGCCTTCACGAGCATGTTTTTGATAGTTTTGGCTCCCAATACATAGCGCCTTTAGGTGTCAACCTCACAATCTTCAAATTTGTGTTGTAGAAGGGGCTCCAATATGGTGTACACGTCTTTCATAGAAGGCGGGTACAAGATCCTACGGTCAATATAATCAATATCGGGTCCAAATTTAGCCAAGTAGTTTTCGAGCTTCACGAGCATGTTTTTGATAGTTTTGGCTTCCAATACATAGCGCCTTTAGGTGTCAACCTCACAATCTTCCAATTTGTGTTGTAGAGCGGGCCCCAATATGGTTTACACCTTTTTCATACAGGCATGGTACAAGATCCTATGGTTACATAATCAATATCGGGTCCAAATTTAGCCAAGTAGTTTTCGAGCTTCACGAGCATGTTTTTGATAGTTTTGGCTCCCAATACATAGCGCCTTTAGGTGTCAACCTCACAATCTTCCAATTTGTGTTGTAGAGCGGGCTCCAATATGGTGTACACGTCTTTCATAGAAGGCGGGTAAAGATCCTACGGTTACATAATCAATATCTGGTCGAAATTTAGCCAAGTAGTTTTCGAGCTTCACGAGCATGTTTTTGATAGTTTTGGCTCCCAATACATAGCGCCTTTAGGTGTCAACCTCACAATCTTCCAATTTGTGTTGTAGAGCGGGCTCCAATATGGTGTACACCTCTTTCATACAATGCGGATAGAAGATCCTACGGTAACATAATCAATATCGGGTCCAAATTTAGCCAAGTAGTTTTGGAGCCTCAAGAGCATGTTTTTGATAGTTTTGGCTTCCAATACATAGCGCCTTTAGGTGTCAACCTCACAATCTTCCAATTTGTGTTGTAGAGCGGGCTCCAATATGGTGTACACCTTTTTCATACAAGCGGGTACAAGATCCTACGGTTACATAATCAATATCGGGTCCAAATTTAGCCAAGTAGTTTTGGAGCCTTCACGAGCATGTTTTTGATAGTTTTGGCTCCCAATACATAGCGCCTTTAGGTGTCAACCTCACAATCTTCCAATTTGTGTTGTAGAGCGGGCTCCAATATGGTGTACACCTTTTTCATACAAGGCGGGTACAAGATCCTACGGTACATAATCAATATCGGGTCCAAATTTAGCCAAGTAGTTTTCGAGCTTCACGAGCATGTTTTTGATAGTTTTGGCTCCAATACATAGCGCCTTTAGGTGTCAACCTCACAATCTTCCAATTTGTGTTGTAGAGCGGGCTCCAATATGGTGTACACCTTTTCATAGAAGGCGGTAGAAGATCCTACGGTTACATAATCAATATCGGGTCCAAATTTAGCCAAGTAGTTTTCGGAGCTTCACGAGCATGTTTTTGATAGTTTTGGCTCCAATACATAGCGCCTTTAGGTGTCAACCTCACAATCTTCCAATTTGTGTTGTAGAGCGGGCTCCAATATGGTGTACACCTTTTTCATACAATGCGGATAGAAGATCCTACGGTACATAATCAATATCGGGTCCAAATTTAGCCAAGTAGTTTTCGAGCTTCACGAGCATGTTTTTGATAGTTTTGGCTCTCAATACATAGCGCCTTTAGGTGTCAACCTCACAATCTTCTAATTTGTGTTGTAGAGCGGGCTCCAATATGGTGTACACCTTTTGATACAATGCGGATAGAAGATCCTACGGTAACATAATCAATATCGGGTCCAAATTTAGCCAAGTAGTTTTGGAGCCTCAAGAGCATGTTTTTGATAGTTTTGGCTCCCAATACATAGCGCCTTTAGGTGTCAACCTCACAATCTTCCAATTTGTGTTGTAGAGCGGGCTCCAATATGGTGTACACCTTTTTCATACAAGCGGGTAGAAGATCCTACGGTTACATAATCAATATCGGGTCCAAATTTAGCCAAGTAGTTTTGGAGCCTCAAGAGCATGTTTTTGATAGTTTTGGCTCCCAATACATAGCGCCTTTAGGTGTCAACCTCACAATCTTCCAATTTGTGTTGTAGAGCGGGCTCCAATATGGTGTACACGTCTTTCATAGAAGGCGGGTTAAGATCTACGGTTACATAATCAATATCTGGTCGAAATTTAGCCAAGTAGTTTTCGAGCTTCACGAGCATGTTTTTGATAGTTTTGGCTCTCAATACATAGCGCCTTTAAGTGTCAACCTCACAATCTTCTAATTTGTGTTGTAGAGCGGGCTCCAATATGGTGTACACCTTTTGATACAATGCGGATAGAAGATCCTACGGTAACATAATCAATATCGGGTCCAAATTTAGCCAAGTAGTTTTGGAGCCTCAAGAGCATGTTTTTGATAGTTTTGGCTCCCAATACATAGCGCCTTTAAGGTGTCAACCTCACAATCTTCCAATTTGTGTTGTAGAGCGGGCTCCAATATGGTGTACACCTTTTTCATACAAGCGGGTAGAAGATCCTACGGTTACATAATCAATATGGGGTCCAAATTTAGCCAAGTAGTTTTGGAGCCTTAGAGCATGTTTTTGATAGTTTTGGCTCCCAATACATAGCGCCTTTAAGTGTCAACCTCACAATCTTCCAATTTGTGTTGTAGAGCGGGCTCCAATATGGTGTACACTTCTTTCATAGAAGGCGGGTACAAGATCCTACGGTACATAATCAATATCGGGTCCAAATTTAGCCAAGTAGTTTTCGAGCTTCACGAGCATGTTTTTGATAGTTTTGGCTCTCCAATACATAGCGCCTTTAAGGTGTCAACCTCACAATCTTCCTAATTTGTGTTGTAGAGCGGGCTCCAATATGGTGTACACCTTTTTCATACAATGCGGATAGAAGATCCTACGGTTACATAATCAATATCGGGTCCAAATTTAGCCAAGTAGTTTTGGAGCCTTCAAGAGCATGTTTTTGATAGTTTTGGCTTCCAATACATAGCGCCTTTAGGTGTCAACCTCACAATCTTCCAATTTGTGTTGTAGAGCGGGCCCAATATGGTTTACACCTTTTTCATACAAGCATGGTACAAGATCCTATGGTTACATAATCAATATCGGGTCCAAATTTAGCCAAGTAGTTTTCGAGCTTCACGAGCATGTTTTTGATAGTTTTGGCTCCCAATACATAGCGCCTTTAGGTGTCAACCTCACAATCTTCCAATTTGTGTTGTAGAGCGGGCTCCAATATGGTGTACACCTTTCATACAATGCGGATAGAAGATCCTACGGTACATAATCAATATCGGGTCCAAATTTAGCCAAGTAGTTTTGAGCTT